>JABBOT010000051.1:461438-774255 GCA_016165875.1 Acanthopleura granulata
TATTCGTTATAAACAATAACATGGGGGCCCCCCAAAAAACCTTGCGAGAAAGGGTAAAGAAAATATCGACACAAAAAAACATGGAAGTTTCTCAAATTCACAATATTTTCTTTGAAAAATTGTATAACAGATCAAAAAGCTTTAATGTGTTAAATGGCAAAACTAGTGATGCAATGTCTTCCGCATCAAACAGACTTCAGCTTCACAGGGCTTCATACTCAAGCAGTCGTGTCAGTCCAACTTTCCACATCTTTAACAAGTCTAGGTTCTGGGATTCCCATTAGCACTTCTGACCAATCAATATTCTTGAATACACAGACTTCATTCCTAACAAAACCAGGCACAGAAAATGACAGATCTAAATTTCATGTGAAAACAAAAAATGGCCAGCATAAAGTAAGTGGTAATACCTTTTCTTTTAGTTTTCTCATTTTAATTCATCAAAATAATAGCAAAAGTAAGGACGATATGAACTCCTGTAAACAGAACTGCAAATTTACCAGATTAAACAAACTATTCCTTTAGAGTGCAATCAGCAAAGAGGCCAAGAAACAAAACTTTGAGCAATTATTCTTTCTTTCTAACTCGGAAACAGATTTCCTATAAAATTTAAAATCCCTTTTAAGTTCCTCCTGTCCCCTGAGAGGAGAACTCAGCCGAGTAAAACACATCTTGCATGACACGCTATGTGAAGCTGCAAATTCAGGACAACACACGATCGCAACAACAGATGGCAAGATAATCATTCCAGAATGACGAAAAATCTGGTGTCAATTTTACGAAAGGCAGAATTCTGGTTACAACAGAAGGGGTTTCTCTTTACGAAAGAGAGTTAAACTGGGGAAGAGGTTGGGTGGTTTATGGGGGCGGGGGTATATTCAACCTGGATTAGCAAATCACCAAGCAGTTAGAAACTGGACTTTGGCAAAAGAAGAAACACCCGACAGCATCTTATCAACTTTCCGAACACATGAAATTCTTCAGTCATCTTTTAAGATTATCCAAGAACCTGCAAACTGCAAGCTTAAAAGCATACAAATCCAATAAATTGAAGATTTATGGTCTACTTCCACAGGCAGCTGTTTTTAAAAGCTTAACTGACAGACGGAGAGAAAGAATCCAACACACTTGATCCAGTCACAAGGAAAAAAAACGCTGCCGATTTGGCACCCTGGACATCGAGTCCAGATGGACCTAGTGTCAACACGGCTAATAAATCTGCCTTGTGTTTCGCCAAGCGTTCGCTGTCAATGACCGAAAATTCTCGATGCTGATCAACTTTGGCGGTGTGATCCAGTGGCATAAACCTAGATGAATCAGCCAATGGAATCACAGATAACTTCCTTCTGTCATTTGTCCGCGACAATCTGGCGTCTACCATGCCATCAATTATGGGAAATCACTGGTGCTGAAACCATCCAAATGGAGCGTCCAATGGTGTTTCCTGACACTGCAGTGATAAGTGTCAGCTGCCTTATAGCGCCTCGAATGATAGTCCAAACTAAAGGTTTGTTCTTCATCAATCACAGGCTGATGGTGGCCTGGTACCAATATAATCACTCCATTTCTATGACTTTTTAACAAAGTTAGAATGGCTGTCATCATGCCAGATGCAATAGAGTATGATTGAATGATTGAGCGAATGATGGTGGGTTGTAAGGGGTAACAGTTCTCAAAAGGGTCTGAAATAACGCGGAAATGAAGTTTGGGCACTTTTAGGGAAATATGAAAATTAGGTTTTGTTCTGTTAACTTCAGGAGAAAAAAAAAAAAACAGAAATTTTCCCAAAGACTGAAGATTCCCCTGGCAGAACTGGAGTCCAAACTACCCAATGACGCATTCTCATGTGAACCCTGTCATACACACACTGAAGTTACTGCCTTGTTCAGGAAAAGTTGTCATGTATTTCTACATTAAAAAGACAGAGGAACCTGTACACGTACCAGGTCTGGACAAAAAAACCCCAGCAAAACTGTGAGTTTTACATGAACTTCGTAAACGGGTTGGGGAAATACTGTATTAAATGGCATGAATAAACTGGTTATTGATTGGGCTGCATCTGACCTCTCGTTGGTGAGCGACCTGAGAGGGGTGACCTTTCCTGCGCACCGAATGACCTCTGACCTAATAATCAGCACGAGCTTCGGCAGCAAATGTTGACACAGCATGAAAATCAGATTCTTCAGGATGAAGATCTCCGCCTCAACAATATCTGCTCCAGATTTTGTGTGACCGTCAAAAGAAAAAGACAGCACAGTCCTGCACGAAATCTGGACAGAAGCTATGGATTATTTCTCAGGTTCCTGGTGTTTTAAGGAATAACGGATGATCATGATTCAGCTGCTATTGATAATCTTGCCTTAAGTTACACCTGGGTGTGAAACGTCATGAAATGTGCTGCATGTGGGTCAAGATACAGTCATTCTCTCACTGGTGTTGCTTCATATTTCAATGAGTTGCTGTTCTTTAAATTCCAAAGATATTCTATCCCACAATCTAGGCAATGAAACACACTTTTGCAACCAGCTGTTAAGCAAAATGGGCATGCAAGACGAACTTCCAAATCAATGTCTAATACAAAGAAATATGAGTGTACATGTATGTAAAGTAAGAAATCAGAACAGACTCTTGCGAAGAGAAGCGGACAACAGTTTTCAAAGTTGACGAAAAAACCAAATGGAAGTTCTTGGCAAATCAGTTAGATTCTTGGCAAATCAGTTAGATTCTTGGCAAATCAGTTATCCAGTGAGAGAACCATGATAGTTTTTAAGTTAACAGGAAGTGTATCACATGAGCATAAATGAAAATTTGCTGCACACAGAAGATAAGAACAGAAACACATTAGGAAATTTAAACTGAGAAATTTTCTTCTATGGGAACAATGAAGTGTGGGGATTTCACATATAAACAGATGTTATATTTCGGTTACGTGCTTCATGTTGATGGGAACTGATGGGTAACACAAAATCGATTCCGAGTCTGAACTTCTTGGGAAACAATTTTTTCTTTGATTCGGAACAGGAGTTTTTGTGCCATAGTGTAACGCCGACCTTACATCTGTCAAGACATGTATATGCATATTCTCTATATGAAGACGTTTTGGATCCTAAATAAACAATTTTAATTTGCACTGTATGCGAAGAGAGATAAATATCTAATACTGGAACACAAACTTGACAATACTGGTAGGCTAGCTGACAGAATGCAAACTTGACAATACTGGTAGGCTAGCTGACAGAATGCAAACTTGACAATACTGGTAGGCTAGCTGACAGAACACAAACTTGACAATACTGGCAGGCTAGCTGACAGAAAGGAAACCTGACAATACTGGTAGGCTAGCTGACAGAACACAAACTTGACAATACTGGTAGGCTAGCTGACAGAACACAAACTTGACAATACTGGTAGGCTAGCTGACAGAAAGGAAACCTGACAATACTGGTAGGCTAGCTGACAGAACACAAACTTGACAATACTGGTAGGCTAGCTGACAGAACACAAACTTGACAATACTGGTAGGCTAGCTGACAGAAAGGAAACCTGACAATACTGGTAGGCTAGCTGACAGAACACAAACTTGACAATACTGGTAGGCTAGCTGACAGAACACAAACTTGACAATACTGGTAGGCTAGCTGACAGAACACAAACTTGACAATACTGGTAGGCTAGCTGACAGAACACAAACTTGACAATACTGGTAGGCTAGCTGACAGAACACAAACTTGACAATACTGGTAGGCTAGCTGACAGAACACAAACTTGACAATACTGGTAGGCTAGCTGACAGAAAGGAAACCTGACAATACTGGTAGGCTAGCTGACAGAAAGGAAACCTGACAATACTTGTAGGCTAGCTGACAGAAAGGAAACCTGACAATACTTGTAGGCCAGCTGACAGAACACAAACTTGACAATACTGGCAGGCTAGCTGACAGAAAGGAAACCTGACAATACTGGTAGGCTAGCTGACAGAAAGGAAACCTGACAATACTGGTAGGCTAGCTGACAGAATGCAAACCTGACAATACTGGTAGGCTAGCTGACAGAACACAAACTTGACAATACTGGTAGGCTAGCTGACAGAACACAAACAAATACAATGTAACCATCAGTGCTTCACTGAATACCGTTCATCTGATGGGAAACTACTTTTAGTTCTGTGGCTTTGTCAACACAGAACCAGTAACGATCGTTTCTGTGAAATCTGCAGGCTTGAACAACTCATATCATCAATCCTAGATGTAGCCCATCAATGTCTTAAGATTCAGTTTGATCAAAACGCAGAGAGACTAATCGAAAACTGTACACTCGATCTAATGTGTACAGCCTGATGCTGAATGAAATCACTCTGATACCCTGAGAATTTTCACTGAATTTATGATGATTTCCCAAATCAATACAGAGAAATCTAGCTCTGTTATAATGTCTTAAAGACTAAATTTGTTAGATGACATCTTCACAGAGTAGATGTAATTGATACAGTGTGTCAATTTCCACTATCTTGATGCAGACTCTTTCTATCTCCACAGGCAAAAGATTTCCCGGTAGAACTATTTTTTATCAGAGGGCGTCATTTTTTAAACTTAACTTTCTGGCACCACTTGCAAAATAACCTCTAAAAGCAGGATTAAATCTTGCGAAAATTTACTTAGAGAGTGTGGCTTCATTAAACACTAATTAACCACATCTATTTTTTTCTTTTTGTACGACCAATGAGTCCAATCCTCCGCTTTGAAGTGTTATCGAAATTAACCTGGCAGTCTTTGGCACCTAATTGTGACATGTATTCAAGGTTTAGCAGATAAACAATTCCAAACCCTCCTGTTAAAAAAAGAGTGGTTTATGACCAAAACTTAAAACAGATTACAAATTAGCGCCACAAATCAAGCTAAACCTTAATCTCTCTCGAGATTCCGCACATTGGTAAAGAAAAGCTCTGACTTGTCAAACCTTATTTCATCACATGTAAAAATCTTTAATCCGGGTTTCCAACAAATAAAAAATCTAAAACTCTGATCATTCAAACATTCAAACTGCTTTGGAAAGTTTAAATGTCTTGGAGTACAAGAAGCCGAGTACTTCACTGCGCAGATATAAAAAAGAGACTGACAAAACTGCACAAAACAGCAGGTAAATGATCAGTTTCCGTGCTAACGAATCCTCTGAAGTTGACCCATGACATAAATGACAGTCTTTCTCCTTTTACTAATTTAGAAGTTAAGCTTCCTGTATATGTATCAACACACAAGCATGGAAATTTGGCAGAAACAAACAAGTCATTTCAAGACAAATACAATGAATAAATATTAATGGTATATACATATGGAAAATGACCTAAAACTCCATCCCCAAAATTGTCCTTTCGGGGCAAATAAATATCATGAAATACCACTTTTGGAGCAGAAAGTTAAATCTTTCAAGTAGGATAACTTTAAGGATCAGGCTATATGTACAACTAATAGTGAAAGACAAAATGCTGCCTCACTTATTGAATATTCTGTAATATGAACACCAATCCCATAATGCCCCATTTACAGGGAAGAAATTGAAAAAGCGTTTTGATCAATTGCCAAAAAACATGGATCCCCAATTGTTTTTTTCTTTTTTTTTGATAAATGAACTAATTTTCCATGGTTGCTTAACACTGTAGACGTCACTGTATGTTCCTAGCTCGTTCAACTTTCGTGCCAATAATTGAAGTGTAAGCAAATCTTGTTTTACATAAAATCTGAAATGGACCAATTGATGGTATCAGAAACTTTCAGCCAGTATCAGGTACAATCAAAGCCTTAATGACGCAGATTTGAGGGTTTATGCAAATAAGGGTCGTTAGTGTAACGAATGAGGTATCATCCAGGAGTTAGTTATTGTGAAGATGGATTTCAATTCGATGTCTTTCCAAGTGTGATGGGGGACACTGATCCTCATGTCCACACAAGATTGTGTTCTCCAATAATCAACAATTGCAAATCTAGATTGGGATAGAAAGATTAAGTATTCGGTAATGATTAAATGAAGGTGATGTCAGCAAGACCCACGGCTTGATCTGGAATAAAATTTGGGGCATCTACACAACACGGAATAGCTTACATTTCAATACGATTTGAATTCTTGATGTCTGCTTTTAAACAGGCTATACCAGGCAACGTTTTTACTTAAATAACCTCTCTAACTACTTTAAGAACAGTTGCTCACAATACTGAAGCAAATGTTTTGGATTTCACATCATTTTGTTCTGATTTTTTATCATGTGTTCTTTTTTGGGTGCCTGAACACCACATAACAGGTTGAAAAGTGGCCTAGATCAGGCCCTGAATACCAGTACACATCACAACAGAGTGGGACTTACATAACCTAATGTAGGCATGCTCTGTTGTGTAATATGTGCAGCCGCTGAACAAAATCTGTGCAATTCCAGAAATGCAACTCCAACCAGAGGCAAGATGGCGGTGGGGGTGGGGATGGATGTACATGTAATCAAGTGTGTAGCGGTGTTGGCATTTCACAATGCCCTTAGTCTACTAAAATCATTACGTACAATCCATACGATGGATGTTCAAAATACTAAGCACTAAATTTACCCATATAACTTTACCACTGACTTTCACAGCTCACAAACAGCGTTCTCCAATTTTTTCTTTTCTTTATTTTTTTTTTTTGTGTGTATTCGCTGATTCATTTCATTAGGCTGCACACACCTTAACAGCGCAACTTTGCTGAACACAATCCAGGTGTTACAACGCCCTGTTCCACCCAGATAAAGGTGAAAGCATCATCGTATGGGGAAGAAAACCCCACACATTCAACTAGTGGATCTGCAAATTTTTTTTGTTTTTTTTTTCTCAGTTTTCCCAACCAAAAAAAAAAAAAAAACAAAAAAAACAAAAAAAAAAAAAAAAGAGTAAAAAAAGAAAAAGAGTAAGAGAAAAACTTTACAGTGACAACGCTATCCATGCTCCACTCGCAGCGCTTCACTACAGGGGGCCAACATCTTATTTGTTTATAGCGCAAGGCGAAGCCTTTCAACGAAGCTGGATTTTCCCTCCGGTCGCTTGGTCCAATCATCTTCAGTTCGTCATCTTTTGTCCAGGGCCAGACAGACTGGCGCCAGCGATGCTGCCAGCATTTAATCCCTTCCCTTCGATCAATACAACCAATATCAGGGCGCTTTCGCGTAATTATTCAAATCAAGCTGGGGACAATATCGGATCAGCTCCTCAACAACACTGTTACATTTCCACACGACTACATGCAGGGTAAACAATCGTGTGGAAGAGGGGGCGAATTAGGACGGGTAAACTCGCAGCGCGGCAAGCATGTCGCAATCAGAATGTGGGGTCTCAAATAAACATGCAAATAAGCTGCAACGCAGGCATGTTTGACGATCCAAAAATACCACGCTGATACATAAATTGCATCTGTGTCCAGAATTATACTTGTAATTTTGTTATTGTTAAGGGCATGGCTCTTGTAATACAGCAGACGTGTAAACAATAACGATAACTTTATTTACACGTAAATAAAATTAAGTACATGATTATTGTACAATATTTATTTGACTCTTGTTTAACATCATAATCCAGAATTTCTTGCTCACAAAGGATGGTGACAAAATTTATTTTTTGGCCTAACAATAAAATCTTAATCATACTACGAGGATGTTCTTTTTATGTTCATTTATTTACGTTTAATGTCGTACTTGGAGTTGAAAAGAATGGATGAATACCTGTACAAATACAAACTGTGTGATGTGCTTCACATGAATACCTGTACAAATACAAACTGTGTGATGTGCTTCACATGAATACCTGTACAAATACAAACTGTGTGATGTGCTTCACATGAATACCTGTACAAATACAAACTGTGTAATGTGCTTCACATGAATACCTGTACAAATACAAACTGCGTGATGTGCTTCAGATGAATACCTGTACAAATACAAATTGTGTGATTGTGTGATGTGCTTCAGATGAATCAACATGTCTACATGTGCAAGTTGGAAATACATGAAAAGGTAGCCAGCTTTTAAAATTGTGAAACTCCTAATGACATATTTCATTTCAAAACAAAACACAAACGTAAATCCACAATGTTCTAAATTATGATCTTCCAAAACAGTGTATTGTATCTCTCTTCCTAGCCATGTTTATTTGCTTACTCCTTGATGTCTTATGTCTAAAAATATTTTACTTAATACAACTACTATCAGCATTCTGGTTGGACGACTTGAGCTGACACATTACAATATGCCCAAGCACCAAAGCTCTACTGGCCTCCGCTGAAACAACACTCGCTATAGCATTTTCTGATAAAATCCGAAAAAAAAAAAAACCATAAAAAACCTGATTTCCAGCATTACTGCCCGACAGCTTCACACACATTTTGACAGGTTCAATCTGATTGCCGCGAAGATGCGAGGTTGCCACAAAATGCCGCTAACGAATCGCCCGTGACAAAAATGTGCCACCATTAGCAAGATGCCTTCCGAGGCAAATCTTTTTCTTCATTTTTTTTTTTCTCAAAGGTGTGAGATCTACAATAACAAGGTTAGGGACGGACGTTTCATTACATGTCAACTAATGCGAACTAGGACAGTCCATGTGGATAATACTTTATGCCCAATACCGCTCATATTCAGCAATTTAATTTCACTTTAATATCTAACTTGAATGGTGTTATATAAACAAGTGTAAATTCACAATACAATGTAGAACTGTGCAACACAGGTTTTAAGCCCTCTTACACGAAGACAAGAAAATGTCCATGACATGTAACATGCCCATGGTAACAGAGAGTGTTTCATGGCAACAGACAGCGTTTCATGGTAACAGAGAGCGTTTCAAAAGTTTGACCAATTGACCAACAGAACTGCTTACACATTGTACTTGCAGTTATAAAAAAACATTTTCACCTCAGAGTATATCTACATGCATATGTCAACTCTTCAACTGTCAAGTTATTTAACTGAAAACAAAGCTATTTATTACATTGGCCTGAAGTACAGATTTGTACAGGTGAGTGTCTCTCTGTGTGTCACAGACAGTCTCAGGGCGTCCTCAAGCTTTCAGGTCATAATGGACACGAAGGCAACAGTCAGGAAAATTTAATGGCTAACGGGCACTTACTGTAAATTTGTGTTAGAGACGTGATCTTGTTTGGCTTAAATTCCGAGTTACTTACAACACTAACCCAGTACACACCCTCCCATCCTCTTCTGGCACTTTCACCCCTTTTCCCCCCCTCCACAATAACCTTTTGTGCCGACACATCACCTCTCTTTGTGCACATCTTTCTGTAGCTAAAGTGTCGGAGCAATTTGTCTGGCCGTCAGACAGCTGAAATGGGTCAATCTTTCCATGAGCTGTTCCCATCGCCTGTGAAGTCCAAGTCAGTTAATTACGAGATCAAAAGAGACAGATTTCGACGGTCCTATTGAGTGGCTGGCTCAGGTTTGGCAACGTGGTTTTATCAGGAATTAGAGAATGGAAATCGTCTGATTTTTATCCTGTTGAACTTATAAGACTTCAAAGATTACGTCCTTTGCAATCAAAATCGGATTAGTGCCCTGGGTTTTGATGTTTGTGTGAAATCGAAACCAATTAAATTGGCCCTTGGACAAGATCTATATCGCGATCTATACAGGTATGCATTGCATTGTCCAGCCGTCATACCATGCTGATAATGAATGTAATCATACGATCGCCACGTGAAGACCCCTTCCAATTTTTTTTTAAAATCACACATTACCAGTAACTCTAAAATGTACAAATCAATATGTGATCATTTTCAATGCTTTCTGCTAACATTTTTCCAAACAACTCTCTCTTACATGTACATGCTGCTTAGTATAAAAAGGTCTTATACTTACATTTTCTTGAACACGGCATTAAAAACAATCAAAAAATAAATAAATGTATACAACTGTACTGGTATTTTTCAAATACTCTGAGATATCATTTCATTAAAACATACAGCTGTATATTAATATTGCAAATTTCGTCATGTTTAAAATGAAGTTCTTTTTGGACTGGCGTTTTGATGTACGACACCACCAGAAAAGGTGTTCCTTAGCTGTGATGAGTTGTGTTATGACAGTTGTCATATCGCCAGGTAATCGCCAGATAATCCTGAAGGCAGGGGCGGAGAAAATGTGTAAACTACACTGGCTTATAGAGAGAAACAGAGCTTTCACACGTTGACTTGGATCAGTCAAAGCACACGACCTACCCTAATTCCTGAACCGTTTCTCACAAGGGAACCTTTCAGCACAAGTTATGCGCCTTTTTTTTTCATTTGTTTCTGGCACTTACTCTGGTAGGGTAGGTACATTTCAGGGCTTCGCATACATTTAAAAGTAAAATTTTGTTGGCCTTAAAATAATGGAATAACGCCCTTCGAATATTACCACTGAGTGAATGCTTTCAAAACTGCAAAAAGTTCAAACAATAACTTTTGTCATCTTCAAGACAAACTGAATACATGATATATAATGATGTACGTTGAAAATCTGGGCAGAGAGTATCACACTGTACACCTCTATAGGCGAACACAGCTGTATCCAGGTGTACACACGGCATAGCATTCACCTGTGATCAACATCAGGTAAATAAATGTCACCTCTACATGTTAATTTATGCAGATTTACGTCCACTAATTAATGTCCAGGGTATTACCCACGGGATCAAAAGGTGTCAGACAGAGTAATAAAAGCCAATGCCCATTTACATAAATCTGCCATAAAGTCAGAGCGTTTCGGCACTGAGCACTTAACCCTGGCAGGTACATGTCGACTTCTCTATGCTGGTTCAGGTGGGAACATGCTAATGACAGGATCAGTTACCTTGGACGGACACTTCAGTGCTCTTGTGTATTCTGGTGATTGCCTCAAGTGGAGGCTACAAGCCGAAGCATGCTTATTCCCACGTAACACGAGACAGGGATACCTGCCAAATCTTCTCAAGTTTCAACATTTGTGTGAGAACATGAGAATCATAAGAATGAGAACCATGTGTATTACGCTGAGAACACTGCAATGGACAACGGCGCCTTTGTACAAAAAATGTCACTGACTGACTTGGCTCTAGTGGGCTAACTACATTCACAACAACCCAAATTTGTTAGCATTTCTTCAACTTCTCCCACTGTACTTTTGATCACTTTCAACATACAGCCTAACCTCAACATAATGTATCACGAAGTCATAATTCAACATAAATGTACCTGTATCTTACACTTATCCACCCCTTAAGAGTAGTCTGGAAGCTCCAGTATTATATTTCACTTAAGGTAGAGGATTTTTCAAGTGACCCATTTCGTTTTTTTTTTTCTGATCTGATTCATTCATCTTGTATTTTTTTACAATGTTTTTTCTTAACGAAGAAGTAAATTAATTTTCTTATTACTTATCAGGAAAACTTAAAAAAACACGAAAACATCATTTATGACATTTAACATGCTTAAAAAGCGCATTTGTACCAAAATTTACCCTAAATCACCTAAACCTTTGTCTATGACAAAATTACTAATTTTTCCCTGATTCTGGGAGTTCTGTTGATTGTAGAAAGATGATTGTTTGGAAGGTGTGTCATGATATGCTACTGGATAAACGTAAGTGTGAGCAACAAAAGCAAGACTTCATACTATTTATCTGACTCTGACTCCGACTAAAGGAATTCTTTCAGCGAAATTTGAGGTCATCTCCAGTAGGTGAAATACAGTTATAGTTTGGCATGTAGATCAAGGGAGAGTATATGAACGCACAAATGTGAGCATGGGTAGTTGGGCCAGGGGCTCAAAGAAGACATCTCCAGTACTAAGCTAGCCTCCTTGTTAATTAGAACTATAATTAATACTATTACACTGCAAATAGACGGCATGCCCGAGACATATACTGGAGTCCTGAAGAAAGTTAATGATGTTTGTCTCTACCCCAGGGTTTGCGGGTCTTAAAGGCAATTCCCAGAAACAGTGGTGCTTAACAACAATCTAGAAATGGTCAGGAGCTTAGCATCGAACCAGACTGGACCTAGTGTTGGTAAGGGAGAGGTGGGGGGGGGGGACAGGAGAGGCAGGGGGGTTGAGGGGAGAGAAGAGAAATGGGTCTCCCTGCCAATTGGAGATTGTTCCTGAATGCCTGACGAAGTGGTACCTGGTGCTTTGAGGCCAGACTGGAATCAATCTGGGTTAAGACACCACTACAGGACAGGCCATTCATTGTCTGCGGTGGCCATTTCCTCCCCACCCGAGGAGAGTCAGTGTCAGCGGCTGCGCCCCTGGTAAGCTCCTGAAGCCTACACCCAAGACAGGCTATTTATTTGGAGGTCCATCCAAGGTACAAGAGGCAGCTTTTCGCGACCAGAGCAGCTCTTGAAGCTAGTTTATTTTGGCTGATGTGATTGGGCGCTCTTCGGAGATAAGTACCATTGTGGTCAGTGAAGGAAAGGCAGGAGAGCAGAGGGTCAAGACAGCCAGTAAGAAATGAATCTTTTGAAGTAGAAACTAAACAAATCTGCTGCCATTTCCATTGGTGGAATCAATCCAAACTTCCTTGGCAACACTGTAAACGAATGTGGTTTGGTCCAGAGACACGTCATATTTCTTGTGTTTCAATGCAGATCTATTACATGAGGGCAAAGGTCAATGGTAATTCCATTTCCATTCTTGGCGTAAATTGGGTAGCAGAAGTCCAGAAATAATTCTGGATAGAAGGCATGCTCAAAACTGGTTGGGCTCCAGTGCTTTGACCAGGATTAGCAGCTCTTGCACAAATAAACATTGTTAATTAACAGTCATCAGTCCCTTGACATTTCACCAGCCCCCTTCCCCATCCTCCTCCCGCCCTCCCCAACTAGGTATGGAAACTCTACAACCCTAAGCACGGACCAAAAGGGTCCCATTTGTAATAATGAAAATCTTTATTCACAAGGCTTATCGACCTTATTTCAGTCATTCGTGAAAACTAAGGGAAATGAGCCCAGATGATCAAAGAAAATCATCGCACAGATTTTCAAACATCACTTTCAGAACCAAGTTGGTCAAACGGTACTTACAGATTGTAAGTTGAAAATTTCCGGGGCCAAAATTCACCACCAAAGAGAAACAACTGAGAGAGTTTTCTACAAGAGGCTTTCAAGCCAACTTAAAAGGAAATCCAGCCTCTTAAAGAGAACAGTAGTTTGATTACAGGCCCATTAGACATACCACATATGTATGAAATCAATCCAGGCGCTCTCTGGATTTCCTCAAATGTTTCTAAATGTAACAGACCCTTTACTTAAGAATAACTAAAGACTCTGAGCCAACTCTTTGAAGGTATAAATGTCAGTCTGGCTTTTAAATAAGTAGCGATTGAATCACTCCACATCTGTGGATGTGATCCAACCAGTCAACACATTCATGCTCCTGGTTTACATACCGGTACATCAAATACGACCTGATTCTGCATCTTTTTCAGTTCAGCGTTTCTATAACAACGAGACAGTTTACACTGAAATTTCATCATCGTATCATGTCCCATTGGGGAAGATGGCTGTTTTCACCACAACAACTTAAACATCTAAAACTAGCCTATTATCGCAGCTTAAATGGCCAGTCATCATCGCATGATACAATATGTACAACTTTGTCTGTTCCGATGTTTCACTGGCACAGACGTTTTTTTTTTTCACCATGACAACTTAACCCTCTAAACAGGAGTAGTTTTAAAGCTACCCTGGTGCTAGCTCTGTTTTCTGTTCTCACATCCAATGAAGTTAATGCTTTTGGGCCATGACAATTTTACCAGCCAATAACAAAGCTTGTACCATGAAGGGATGTGTATGCTACCATGATAGTTTGAACAGCCAATGGCTATCTGTCTTTCATGTGTACACCAGTCACCTATCGTTGTGTCTTCCTGATTTTAGCATCAATCAGGACTGATATCCAGTACAGTTTGTAACCCAGCTATGCTGAATGACGTAAAATTTCACCCAGGACTTTGCATAAAAATTTGCCTCATTTTTTTGAGATCTCTTTTGATATAAAAAAAGGTTTCTTTGGAAGGTAAAATGATATCCTACTGAAACACAATGTCAGTTCCAGCAACGTCAGTAATTAATATTTTATAACAATTATTTAACTCTGACATTTAAGGGCTTGGTGAAATTTTAGGTCATTTAAGATATCTTCAAGAAATTTCAACCCATCAGAATTCATGACAGATGAAAATCGTCCAACGAGAAAAGGTGTAGGAACTCACCATAGCTGCAGCAAATGAGCAGGCAGGCACATGTATAGAGGGGCAAGCAAATCCTGGCCAACGCTTGGCTCCCTGAAACACACAAACAAAGTCCGTCAGTTGACATAGTTTGAGGAAAAGTAAAGAGAAACTTTGCAAAGAAAATGAAAATTACCAATTGTCTTACCGTAGTGAAATAGTTGGTTTAAAAGCAGAAGCAAACTTTGCACAGAAAAGAAAAATGAATTTGTTTTGTTTGTTTGTATAGAAATGCTTAGATAAACTGATGAGAATTGGCAACGCTTGCACCACTCATCATAAAAGAACCTCCCCAAGGCCAGGGGAAATATTTCATTTACAAACAGTAGATTACCACAGACTACAGCGTTTGCAACGAGCCTGTCAAAACATGTAATTTATGTTCAAAGGGCATGAAAACAGATTTTCTCCCTGTCTAAAAGAACATGTGGTGATGGTTTGGCAAACCTGACAACAACCATTCAAGAAACACCTGTGGAAAGTCCACAAGAAAGTTGAATAACAGACGGACAGACAAACTGAAGGACTGACTTCAAATGCAGCAATACCCTTAAGCCAATTTTGGTTGAGAAGTCAAAAGGTTTTTATATATTCATGTTCCTAGGCCCAAGTGCATGTGTCACATACTGTAATCATCATGACTTTCGTGTGATCAAAGAGTGGACTACTGTAAGGTAGTCGACTACCTGTAATTTACTCCCCACAGAGAGTTTCCTGCCGAAGACAACAACCTTTGCAAGGCATCACGGCGTAGCGTTCTCTGTGGCGATGTCTTCGTCTTAACACACTGTATTAGGATTACTAGCAATGTCTGCCACAGTTGTTGTTGTTGTTGTTGTTGAGCACCATTGTGATTTGCACTTTTGGATTCACACTTGCCAGACTATTCATTTTTCCCGGCGTGTGTAACTAGCACACCTGATTTTGTTTCAGGAGTGTGTTGGTTCTCAAAGTGTGATAACATACAAAGGCATAGGTGTGCCAACGTCATGGTTTGATATTACATATTACATTGAAACTGCTGGCAAATGTAACACTTCCCGGAGAGTAAAACGGTACATGTATACAGTGCCACCAGACTTGGCCAGAACCTGTTTGAACATGCCGTCATCGCCAGGCTGTGAACAAGTCACTAATAAACATTGATCTTCAGTAATTAACATATCTACAACACTGTCGGAAGTGTTGCAATAAAACAAGGGAGAAACGGCCGGCGTGGCCGTGCCAGTTGGCAGTAAATCAATTACGCAGGTTGTTCAGATGGTCTTTGCGTTATTGTCATTGTGAACTTGGTGAGCAGACGGCCGGGCGTTAATGCTTCACCCTGGACACTTGGAATCAAGCGTAACGTATCCCATAATGCCCCTGATAACTGCGGCTCGTCCATCAGCGTCGGGAAACGAGGCACCTGAGGTCGTAAATACGGTTTATCGCCCCTTTCCAAGAGTCCCACAAGACGCGAACAGTTTAGACTTCATAAGTGTTTGCATCTTTTCTTTCTTCTTTCACTTTGTTGAAATAAGACACTAGAAATCCGTTTTTTCCATACTTATTTCAGTGCAGAGATGCACAATCAACTGTATAGATGATATACATGTACTTTAATTACTTTACTCGAACAAAGATAAAGTTTTACACGTGAATATATCATTTTTATCTATACACTTCTTATTTAAAATAATATGTTAAGGCTTGCCTTTCCTTGTCCTGATTCCTAATGAATTGCAAAACTTTTTAATTGATTTTTATCTAACATTTTACAAATTACCATAAATTACAGCTAATGCTGAGCATTTTTCAAGAGACACTTTTTGCTGGGTTATGATTTAAATCATCCACCATATAGGAGAAATTATAGAGTTCTTTGTGACGTATGGTTACATTCTTATGAGAAAAAACTATCAAAAATATCATCTCACAACCTCCATGTACTTCTTGAAAGTGCTTTTTTACATGCTGATTTCATGTTCAAATGTCCCAAAACTTTGACATTTTACAAAAAGTCATCTTGCACCAAGGGTTCTCGTTAAGGGAATGGCTCATTTTAAAACGAACATCTCCTGTGGGGTGTCCAAAATTTGATCGACTTGCTGACTATCAGACAGAGTCACTTGTAACAGGGCTGTTTGTTTTTCCAGCTAAAGAGGACTGTTTCTCAAACATTACCCAAGACTGCCCTGACTTGACATCTTTTCATAACTTTGCCAACCTTGGATTAAATGAATGTCTGATTACGTTGCAGTTGAACTAATTCCGTCAGACACAAGCTGGCTCACCCACAAACATTACAAGATAATTTCTCAAAACATTTACGGAACCTTGGCCATAATTCAACGAAATCATAACAGAAACTGACATTGGTGAAGCTATGAAGTCCCATGTTATAATCCCTCAAGACATCTATAGTGGTATATGAAGCTGGCTCTCTGCCCACCCGCTAACCCATGGCTTAATCACAAACTAATATTGTCGTCTTAGATTTGCTGGACGGGAATGGTTAATCGTCATGCCAACGCTGCCAGAGCGGAGCCTCATTTTGGACACGCGGGATCCAAGGGGACAAATTGTCGGAGGAGGATATGCTCAATTAACAAACTCGATCGAGTCGAAGTTTCTATCCATATCCGGCAGAGTAATTACCTCAGATACGACCTTCACGATCAAACGTTTACACGATAAATCTTATCCCGTCTGAAACGATAATTAGAGCTTTTCAGTTTTGTCTGTGAGTCGTTTACATCAATTAAGCGGGTTTTACAGCCCAGACGATACATCATTACTGTGACTAAACCTGAAGTTTGCTTGCTTCAAACGACTCTTTGTGGCCAAGACTGAGAAAAACAGTATACTATGTTCGCTTCCATTTACTACTATGCAGAGCTGAAAAGTGCTATATTGAATCTCTGGCTCAAAGAAGCAAGAGTTTGGCTGCTCAAGCCTCAAGTTACCTAGCTTGAGGTACACACGTGTGTACAGAGAAGAAATACATTAGCCGGTTAAACCCAAATTAACTGGAGTAACCCTAACCAGGAAATTCAAACAAAAAGTTTACCAAGAAAAAGTCTGGCTTTTATACAAATTTTATACAAATTTTATACAAATTTCTCAAGAGCTCATCATGAGCATCACACACTCCAAAAAATTCTTCACACATGCTGAGATGACGGCCGCCAATTTTATCTCGACGTGACCCTGCAAGTCTATTGACGTTTAAAACAACGCTATTGTTTCTCGTTACATGTACAGGTAACATGGAAAGTTTGCCGCCTCCTGATCATGGTAGGCCGTCTGAATGCAAGACATCCAATAAGTAGTGGAAACTGCGTCATACTCTTGTTGTCAAATCTACATGTACTTGTATGCACAATCTTGATTTATTCATTTACTTGCTTGATGTTTTACCACCGTACTCAAGAACATTTCACTTATACGACGGCGGCTAGCATTATGGTGGGAGGAAACCGGGCAGAGCCCGGGGGGAAACAACCATCCGCAGGTTGCTGGCAGACATTTCCCACATACCATCCGAGAAGATGCCAGCATGGGTGCAATTTTGAGGTTTTGCTATCACTTTCCAGGTACATGTTACCTGTACACTGCCACGTTAATATTCTCAAAACACATCAATGAGTGTGACATAAATCATCACATGTATGCAAAAGTAGCGCTTGCGAAGTTGATTATTTCAAACACAATTACACACAAGCGAGACATCAGAAAGCTGTACACATGCAAATCAGACGCCCTGGTCTCTAATTCTGCCTGAATCAATGGGAAGGTGTGTGAGCAACCAGCGGATATTCGCGATCCCCCGCCCGGTTTCCTCTCACCATAACGCTCTTCAACGTCATGTAAGTCAAATTCTCTTTAGTGTACAGGCCGTTAACCCCCAATCAAACAAATACGTAGATAATTAAATAAATAACTACATCCAGCAAGATACCAGTAATTTTTTGTACATATACGTGTACAGATTGAGGACTGAATATATTGCAGCATCCACTGTGCTTCCTGCTCTTCTCATCATCAACATGAAGCCATGCCTAGTTTACACGTGAACCATAATCTGTTTGGGAGGTTTTCTTTCAGTGTACTCAGTACATGAAACTACCGTAAGTCTCTAGCCAATGAAATCCAAGTACTGAGACTGTGTGAGCACAAATACCTGAATAATATGCAGAACCACAGGGCTGTACCCAAAACCTGAACCTAGTTCACAAACACTGCATGACGTTATCTGCGGAACATGGACCAGACAGGAATTAATCTCCGTGGCTTCCCTCTGTCTGTATTGTTTACGGTTGAATTTATTTACACCGCACGCCGCATTGGTTTACTCCAAACGCCACTTGTTCCAAGACACCTGCATTCTGTCCGGGGAGGTTTTCCTCTCTCGCTGATAAACTTATAGCCCACCTGGCACGTTGTAATCTGTTTATCTTGTACCTGTTACTCTGAAGATAAATGCCTGGCTGCGCGAAGGAAGACTGAACGTTTGTAATGAGGGCTGACGTCCTAGGCTAATCAGAGGGTTGTTATACTGCTAACAGATATATGTATGTTAGGCTCTCCTGAGAGATCAAGCAATCAGTGTGCGCTGGATTCTGCCAAAGTTTGCGATCTGGCACTACATGTTTAGTACACGAGAGAAGGTTAGTGAGATATAAAAAACAGGTCCAAAATCATGCCTGAGCCAATAATCACATGATCATTTAGGTGTAGATGATTTAGGTGTAAATGATCATTTAGGTGTAAAATGATCCCTAGCTACATTCAACATTAGGAAACCACAGCACTGGGATTGCTGATTAATGACCTCTCTCATTATTAACACATAACATTTCATAATACGAGATCACCACACTTATTTTATTACTGATTATTACAACGGCGGCCAGCATTATGGTGGGAGGAAACTGGGCAGAGCCCTGGGGAAACCCACGGCCATCCGCAGACCTTCCCACATACGGCCGGAGAGGAAGCCAGCATGAACTGGACTTCAACTCACAGTGACCGCATTGGTGAGAGGCTTCTGGGTCACTGCACCGCTCTACCATCCATGGAGGCCCCCTTGATGTACATCTGTTGTTATATTCCAATAATTCTAAATGTAACAGTTGGCCAGTCATAAAAACACAAGTACATGTACAACAGATAACAGTGTAATCAGTACATTAAACGAGCAGGGGTAGAGCATCTGGTGTTCTTCTACACACGCTCACACCCAAACAAACTGTTGTGGTTTTTCTAGTCACGTCATGAGTATTTAAGGTGTTTATTAATTTGTAGTTTATGTAATACGTGTCTCAGAGATACATCTCTACTAAAATTTCCTGACTGACTAGACGTTATCCGACTAGAAAAACCACGACAGTTTACTTGGATGCCTTGTTTGCACTCAGTACACTGCATTCTCTACCCCTGCATTTTCAACGCTGCTCACTATTTTGAACTCATTCCGGGTTTAAAGGTAAGGGGATGCTCAGGCAGGCAGACAGGAATAAAGTATGTTGAAATTACCACCCAGAAATTAAACAGTCGCCAGAAGAACTTCGAACGTTTCGACGGCCAAATGTGAAATCAATGTGCTGAGAGCCGATATTTTCTCGCCTCCAAACTGTTTCAGCCGAGCCTCTGGGGCAGGCTCTGTGCTAAAGTAGTCTGGCCAGACACAGGGAAGTAAGGGAGAAGAAGACTTTACAGGATAGCCGTCTTTGTTCTCGTGCTGGTCAGAATTCACAGTGTACAGCAGTTTTACGTCTTCCTGTAATCTTTTTTCAGATTGATTGAATGACTATTTAGAGGACCAATCACACAAAGCTATTTCTGGCTTACGCGTAAAATTTAAAACCTAGTCACAAAGCTCAGTTCTTGCAATTAGAATTCCTAAGTCACAAAGCTCAGTTCTTGCAATTAGAATTCCTAATTTTGTCACCGGTCAGAGCTGCATGCAACATTTATTAAGCAGACAACAAAGAAGGACAAGCGTAATTTTTTAGGGGACACTCTGATTTCAAATTCTGGCTAAATTTAAGGTGTAAAACATCAATCAAGCGAACAACTGAACAGACCAATCAAGACTCCATGAAGTCTGATAAAATTGGGTGCACTCTGCCCTCCCAGGTTGTGAATGGCTACAAAATTAGACCTATCAGTACAGGTTAATCCTTTCTCTTTGATTAAAACAGTTGTCAAGGTTAAAATGTCCGTTTAGGATCTGTCACTCCGAGGTGCTAGAAAAGACGCGTCTATCTCAGCAGGTCATCAAGAGGTCTGGTGAGAGGTCACATGATCGCCTGAGGCGTTCAAATCTGCACCTCGCCGGTCGCAATATCGCCTGACGCCTGCTCAGCTCTAGTTAGTTAGTCCTGCCATCACCTTGGGGCAAGACGGCTGAAGAAGCAGAGAACAAGAAACAAAAAACAACAAAAAAAAAAAAAAAAAAAAAACTAAGGGAAAGATTTTACTCATTATGAATCTATTTCCTGAGCTTTTTAGTATGTGGTAGCATTAAATACAATATAATGATATGCAGGAATGTAATGCAGGATTTTGAAGATAGCTATGAACTAAATGGAACAAACAAGTTGATGTCTATGATAAAAAGTTCATAGCTGATAAATGAAAATATGTTTCTGACATCAATCTTAAGTGACTGTTCTAATCCTAACAGCAAATCTGCATTTACCTTCCACATTTAACCTGTAAACCCCCTATTTTTTTTTCAAACAGTTCATAATGCAATCAAACATTACAGTTTTCCTTATTAACAATATCGAAATAGCTGATTGGCTGATTGGGAGATTGACTGCTTGGGTGATTGGGTGATTGACTCATTGGCTGATTGGAAGATTGACTGATTGGCTGACTGGGTGATTGATTCATTGGCTGATTGGCTGATTGGGAGATTGACTGCTTGGGTGATTGGGTGATTGACTCATTGGCTGACTGGGTGATTGACTCATTGGCTGACTGGCTGATTGACTCATTGGCTGATTGGCTGATTGGGAGATTGACTGCTTGGGTGATTGGGTGATTGACTCATTGGCTGACTGGGTGATTGACTCATTGGCTGATTGGCAGATTGGCTGATTGGGTGATTAACTCATTGGCAGATTGGCTGATTGACTCATTGGCAGATTGGCAGATTGGCTGATTGGCTGATTGACTCATTGGCTGACTGGCAGATTGGCAGATTGGCTGATTGGCATACAGGTACCTGTACTCTGAACACTCAATGCGTCTGGTGCAAACAGAACTTTTTAACAATTAATATCAATCTAGGAACAGATGCAATATACCTTCATTGCTGGCCTCCTAACACACTAGGGAAGCTTTTCCTATTTTTGAAACTTGCTTCCCTGCCTTCAAAATAGGATGATGGGATTTGAAGAGAAATCTTGAGTACATGTAATACAAACACACACTCCAAAGCGACTATGAATACAGAAGCTTTTCCGCCTGTTTATAAAGACATGCTCAAGGTTATCGAACTTCAATTAAACTGAACACAAACGTTTCAGGTAGATATAGTTATGCGGCTCCGCACATCACTCCAGATATGAGAAGGAATTCACAGTGCATGTAACATGTACCTGCTGTAAGTAAGGAGCGTTAGCCCTGTCGAATCTGTTACAAAGGGATTCACCAACCTGTAAGTTTGATTTACTGAACTGGAGTCAATTATTCCTGGCTGAGGTGTTATGCACAATGGAAAACCAGCCAGGCAAAGACTATTTAGCACCGCCGTTGGCAGGTTTTATGGCGTTTTCAGGAACCCCTCCATGCACGACTGACGCAACGCTACATTGTCTTGCAACGCCTGAATTGAAGAGCAGGATAGTGTGTCTCCACGGCCTTGCGCTCAAAAAAACCTATTCCTTTGTTAATGTGCGATAAAACATGAGACACGTGTCAAAATTAATAGCTTTGGTGAAATTTTACTGATAGTTCATTACAAAGAGGGCAGACAAAACAAGCATGGGGTGCATTGAGGTTAGAGAAAACACGATGCCCCAGGTGTAAGTTCCCATACAGTTAAAATTCTGAAGGATTTTTTCACACAGAAAATGCCTAGTGGGGACAGGTTTATTGAGCTTTTAGGGTGAAAAATCACAAACAAAATGCAGAAACATTTTTTTTCCTTCGGTGTTCCTTTCATTTTGTTGATCTTTCAATGATTTTACTTGTCTCCCCAAAGGTTTTTTTTTTTGGCGGTCTACCCCTCACTGTACATGTGTAACCGTCTCAACATCTACTTTTTCAGTCACATAAAATATTCAAGATAAGATGTTAATCTGTTTTTTTATTACTTTTTCCGCACCCCAAGCACTTGGTCACCCACAGGAACTCTGCAGGAGGGCACAAGATTTGTACTGTGCATTAACGGTTAACATGTGCTAACAGAAGGAAGAGCCTAAGTATATATCTTCTTGAAATACAAATATATCACAGTTTGGTGTTCACTTTAAATGACCTGCACATACATGAAAAATTTCACCCATGACAACATGTATGTAACATATTTTGCCCTTTTTAGTGAGTTCCAGTGAGCTTTGCAAGGTTTTATTTATTATTTTATTTGATTGGTGTTTTAAGTAGTACTCAAGAATATTTCACTTATATGACAGTGGCCGGCATTATGGTGGGGAAAAAACTGGGCAGAGCCCAGAGGAAACCCACAACCATCCACAAGTTGCTGGCAGACCTTCCCACGTAGGACCGGAGAGGAAGCCAGCATGAGCTGGAATTGATCTCACAGTGTCACTGCAAGGTGTTTTAAGGTTTGTTTTGAAGGCAGTATGATACCCTGGTGGTAATATGTAAGTTCAAATTGAAAAATTTGGGATGAAATTTTACATTATTTACTAAAGGATGCATTTTGCAGGGTTTTTTCCTATGATATTATACAGGTACACATAGAGGTGACAATTTGAAATCATGCAATTACAAATAAATTATACTTATAAATATAAAACTACACATTATTGAAAATCTCCACCAAAGAGAGTCTCTGTATAATAGGTGATAAAACCAGTTAAAACTTCTGAAATTTGGAATTCACAAGTGTCTGCAAAAATTTACACAATATATTACATATATATACATGTATATGGGTAATGCAATGTACAAACACATGGACTTGGGTTTAATGTCGTAACTTCAGACAACAAACAAGCAGGTTCAAGGGCCCGTATGAAGTTCTGCAGAAATCTTCACTTGCACTTTTTCTGGAAACTGGGGCTTTGTTGCTCACAATGGGGAAACTGTCAAAACTTTGTGAGATCCTTCCCTTTGTAAAAATGGTCCTGGAATTCCAGAGTTAGACAAAAGGATATCCAGAAGCACAGGAACTCTGACCTCACAAAAATATCGCAGTAATTTTTCACTTTTTTACTTCAACACATGTACATGCAAAGGATCCTGGTAACGTTGGGGAAGTTCTCTCGTGAAGCCAACATGCGAAATGCACAAAAAATATCTGTCAAAAGAGGAATGCCCCAAATTCTTAGTGACAGTCCTCAGTTTGAAAAAAACAAGTAAATCTTGTGGGAGTAGAACTTGAAATTCTATAGTTTGGGCTGAGGTGTTTTACCCGGTTTTTCACAGCAGGCTGCCCCTTAACTACGTGTTTTCACACAGCCCAGTAAAACATCCAGTTGACACAGCTTTCACGGGGAGATCTGCTCAGCTTCTCGGAGACCGCCGCTGATCATGTGCGACACTCTCGTATGAGGTCTGACTCCAAAGTGTGCCACACAGCTGACTCTTTCAGACGTTTACGAAAACTCTATTTAATGAACACAGCATGGCGCAATAGGAATGAATGTAAGTCTGCTTCACTTCACCCTTCTCTTAATGTGACTTTAGCTGCCACCAGCAACTCTTATACAAGTACATGTATGTAAGTCACTCTGTCTGGCTGTCTATCTGTCCATGGGTTAAATTTTTGATGACTTGTCTTTTAACAAACACAATTCAGGGCAATGAGAGGACTCAGTCAATGACAACATTCTTTCCTCGCTTGAGCTTGCAGCTAAAGAGAATTTGCAAATGGTCAAGAAAGTGAAACTGAAAACTGAAAAATTCACAGAAACCTAATTCACCTGGGGATTTTTCCCATCTCTACCCACAGAAAGCAAGCAACTGAAGTTCCACAGGTTGGCAACATTTCGGTACACGTGTACAGAAACAACATCAACAACATACAATCACTTCTTCAAAGCCTAAAATCCACTTAAGACGAGGGTGCTTATGGTTAACATAAATAACAACAAACTTAATTTTATGTTTTTCTCAGAATTCATACTTCCCATTTTCAGTTTTGCTGCCAAATTTAATGTAATTATCATACTTCTTTTGTAACATTATTTTCAGAATCCTTTTCAGTGCAGCTGCTTTGAACCAAAAGTTGTTCATTACATGTATTCCATCAAAAAATCTTAAAGCTTTCACAAAGTTTCCAAACATTTCCTTGAGTCATAAAAAATAAAGGAGATAAAAGCTTCCAAAAAATCGTCGTTCCAAAAAATAAAAGTTTGGGAGAACAAAACTGATGTGAATGTTATTAATGTCAGGCTGAATCTCGTTCGCACGTCTTCTCACAATTCTCAGCACTCAACCATGAAAATATTTCTGTGACACAAAAACCTATTAATATACAGTAAACATTTACAGATACGTGCACATAAATATTCAACTGATAAGTTAAATTTAAATTAACGAAAATATGACCATGCGCATCATGTTACGTCCTGGTTGCCATGGTAACACATCTCTTTGTGCCACCAATTTCCCTCCTAACTGCCACACAAAGCCCTACCAGTTAGCAAACATACTCTTCAGGCAAGTACGTGTATGTTGTATTGGGAATACATTTAAAAACCAGTGTAATTCTGCATGTATTCAACAGCGCTTAATGGATCTTGTCATTTAACAAGCAACATCTGACCTCAGCGACTTACCGAATGCCAAAATAAATGATTTACTACAGAGCAGGAAGAGGAGATATGATCCTGGATTCAAAGGTCTCCAATTTCTCATCGCTGGTCGCGGTAAATGCCAAGGTTGCACGCTTGTCCCCCTGCAATACACTAATTGGGGTTAATATCTTAATTTGAGCTCTGGGCAAAAAGCGAATCAACCTGACAAATATTTGTAGGCCGGGTTGTCATAACAGAGGCTTCAGACATCCACCAATGGTGAACCACCAACAGTGTCATGTTTCCAGACCTTCTCGCCGTGAATGACATGGGATAGACAGGGTTTAACAAAACACACACACAGGGACACATTATACACAGGTCAAAGCTTAACCAAACCAATGACTTCCCAACCCTATACACTGTACTGCTTTACAAAAAAAAAAGCTCTTCAATTTTTCTACCTAGCTGTATTCCAATGGCAGTTCTGAACTTTCATTTTCATCAGGGATACTGTACCATTTGCTTACAATGCTTTACAAATTATATACACAAATAACTGCATTAAATATACACAAAGCACCTCGATGTTTTCATTACTTCCCAAAGAAACTATATTCTGTGCAGTTGTGATGTTCCAACATTGTGCAGACATGTCCAGAACAAATGCTGGAATTCTCCAGGGTTTTAACACATAGGCGTATAACTGGCATGTACATGTACACAGAACATATTCCTGGGGCTTCCCATAACCTGTCCTCCAAGGTCGAGGGGTAACAGAAGGGCAAGTTGTACATGCAGGGGACATACCTATTCTTTCAGTACCAGCCTTCTCGCCCCTGTTCCTTTTCCTTTCTCCACTTGATTATTCATCCAAACAAACCTAAGAACATCTTTTTTCTTTTTTTGGATGAACGGGACAATGAGTAATGAGGCAAAATGCTGAACACATTCAGTGTCATACTTTTTGATCATTTCACCTGTGTGGATAATCAGGTAGTCGCAGCAAGACGCACTGTAGGGCGCTAAGCCTCGGGAAATGTTCAACTACTGCAAAGGCTGCTACCGCAATACCCTCAACTCGACAGTAATTCTAAGCTACTAAGATCTGTCCATCATGGCGATGTATCGGACGCTATTAATCAGGGAGACATCGACTGGATTTGTAAATGGACAAGTGAAAAGGTGGGAATGTATGCACCAGAAGTCCTTAAATCATCTGTCATCTAGTGATACATACCTGTGTGGGCGACGCCACGTAGCTTATTAACAAGTTTGGGCATGATGGCTAAAAACTGAAAAAATCAACTTTGTTAATACTGTCTTCCTCGAATTTCTCCTTCAAGTCCTGGCCCCTGAAGATGGACATGTGTGTACAACCTGATCTATAGAAACGGTGTACAAAATTGTACGAGACACTTGCCTTATACATCTACTGTGTGAAACTACTGTGTGGTATATCCACCTGAAAGCAATTCTGGCTGGACCACTAAAATGTTACGATCTAACAGTGCAGATCACAGACAATGTCGGCTCTGAACTTCCATATGTATATGGGTGTGCCTTATGGATATTATCCTCAATTATTTACTATTTTAAGACAGATAAATGTCATAGAGTAACACTTTTTGTGCTTACACTCATATTTTTCCAGTTTTTTGCCTGTTCGTAACAAACCTTTCCGTTGAATATCACTCTCTGAATCACACAAAATGCCGAACTTAAGTCATGCGGTGAAATATTAGACAATTTACGGCAGAGTAGAGAGCAAATTAATCTGAAGACAAAACCATGCACAAGCTCAATAATCTTGTTGCATAACACGGTTCAGTAAGAAAGCCCTGAAAGACAGATTTCAGTCCACAGAGACCCTCCCTAAAATCCCATTAAGATCAGCACCATGTTTTCCCAAGTTTTATAAACACACCCGGGCAGAACACCAACAGATGGCATCCCCTGTCAATGGGGAAACCTTACAAGACCCTTTAAAGAAGACTGGTCTCTAGAGACCAGCACACAAAGCTGCTTTCCCATTGGTGGAGACTTCAATGGGCCTGGCACAGAGCGGACACTGTGCGTGGACATGGCTGGTTTTAATTGGATCACATTCTAACAGCTGGATTTGTCCAGCTGGTTAACGGAAAAACCTGGACTTGGACAAGGGAAGGAAATGCCAAGCCTATATTTCCAGGGAATTTATTAAAGAGTCTCACTTGACACAAGGCTGGAGTGTTGGACTGACATCAAAGAAAGCACCCTACCAAGTACGGGCCATGAGGCAATACTCTGCTATAAGAATGTACAGACAGATGTAAGAGCACTTTGTTACATGCTCACTCAGACAAGGGTTTTTTTCTATGGCAAAAAATGTTGGTTCTCTGGTTATAGTCATTCCCTCCAGTTATTGGTGCTTGACAAAACATGGGTGGTCCATCAATAACGTTGTCTATTTTTGTAGTTGTTGTTGTTGTTGTTGTTTCCTCCCTTTCAACTTGAGCTCAACAAGACTCCAGAACATGAAGATGTACACTTGTGTTTACCCTAAATGAACTAAAATTTCGACCATGACTAGTCTAAAGTTCTGGTTCTGAGAGTTTTATTGATTTTAGAAAGGTGTAATATATAGATGCATGAACATGTAGGATGATATCTTACCGGAAAAACGCAAACTGCAACACCCAAAATACTACTTCATAACATAAATGTGCTTCTAAAATGCCCTTTTGGTGGGTGAGAGTTTGGTTATTTGGGGTACACACATTCCCAACCCACATATGTGATACCTTTGAGTCCTCAGCATTCCTTACTGGTCACTCAGGAAGAACAGAACTCCCACAGTGACCACCCCAAAGGGTTTGACCACTGGTCAACCCTGACCACAGCTTTGGGCATGGTCAACTGTGGTCAACAGATCAAAGCTGCTAAAGCAGACTGTTTTCAGAGCCACATGGGGTTCAGAACTCACGTTTTTACACCTTTACATGTATTTTGCCTCTAATGTCGAATTAAAAATTTTAGGTCAAATGCAAAATGACTTAAGACAGATTGTACATTTTAAGCACGTAATAAAGTTTGCATTGTGAGTCAACTTGGGAAGGAATCATACTTTCTCTGGTACCAGACAAGTTAATGCTTATCCCCCCCCCCCCCTTCCAGTTCAGAGCCCTCTGGTTACAACAGTGCAGACAAATTGGAGGGCTGGCTTGTGTATACATCCTGTTTGTCTGGATCACTGCTCACCCACCTACATGTACTGCTCCGGACTGTAAACACGGCCTATCTAAGGTGCCCTTCCTCCACGGCAATGTCCCACACGTTTTGCTGTGCGATTTTGCGCTAACGACCAAACAGTTTGAGCACTGGCACTGTACCAGTGATGAATATGGATTTAGGTACAACACGTACATGTATTTCTGTGGTCCGTTCTGAGCGGACTGTCCTGGCGTGGCTGTGAACTACAATCAGGGAAATTGGCAATGTGCTCATCTTCCGCTGGACATTTCCATACCTTCCATACCTATCTGCACAAACACAGAGCCACGCAGGATACATCTATACAACCACCCATAGGGTACAAAGCCACACTGTATTTGATCTGGAATTTGTAAGCGTACAAAGCCATACTGTATATGATCTGAAATTTGTAAGCGTACAAAGCCATACTGTATTTGATATCAAACTTGTAAGATTAGAAAGCCAGCTGTATCCGATCTCAAATGTCTACAGGTACAAAGCCATACTGAATTTGATCTCAAATGTCTACAGGTACAAAGCCATACTGAATTTGATCTCAAATGTCTACAGGTACAAAGCCATACTGAATTTGATCTCAAAGATGTGAGTGTACAAAGCCATACTGTATCCGATCTCAAATTTACAAGTGTACAAAGCTGTATTTGGCCTAAAAATTGTAAGACTCACTGCCCTGATTTCACTCTCTACACTGCAGTCTTTTACACTCTGCATTTCCAAATCATTTTTTTTCATCTCACACAGAGCTTGTAAATGTGACCAGAGACAGAACCTCCAGCCTACATGGTGATCATTGAGCTCTCTTCTACAGTCACTGCTCTTGTCCATTATGCATGGAACCATTGTCCTCCTACCCTATTGGTCATCCTGGACAAACCCTGGCTTCTCCACAACTTCTGTCCCTTAAATGAAAGGGTGATCCAAGGAGCTCGTGTTCACTGAGCCAACAGATTCCCATACATCATACACAGTTTATATTTCTTTTATCTCAACAAAGCATTGCGTTTCCATGGTATCAGTCAATACATATTATACGTTTTAACGTAGGTCAGCATCAGATTATATGCTTGGATGTATTCAGTACTATATTGTCCACATAGGTAAGGCAGTAACATCATGCCCCTTATTAACTGTTGAGCATTGCATTTCAGTACAATATATCCATGTCTAAGTAAACCCCACACTCTTATCGCAGACAAAGTCTCCGATCCTAACGTAAATGCTTTCTGCATCGTGTGTCTTTCTAATTACAAACTCATTATTCCAGCAGAATTTCAAAAGCTTTTCACCGCGAGACAAAGACATGACATCCTCACACCAAGTTTGACGGCGAAACATTTTCAATCTGCATTGCATAGGTGTAAACGGAGATGTGTGCAGGTGCATAGTGTTCTTTTGCTTGTTATGCTTTTATTTTCTTTCAAGAGGCCTCAAGATTAGTACTTCAGGCAGAGTGATTGGGTTCTCATTCTTTTCTACCTATTCTGTGCGCAAATATACACGTACCGTAAGTTACATAAAATCTCACCTCAAAAATCTGTATTTCTGATAAATAAATGACTAATAAATGTCATAAAATGCTACTTTTGGTGCTGAAACTTATATATTTCCTATACCTTAATTAACAATAAACCTCAAAACGCCTGTCTATCATCAATAAACCTCAAAACACCTGTCCATCACCAATAAACCTCAAACCGCCTGTCTATCACCAATAAACGCCTGTCCATCACCAATAAACCTCAAAACGCCTGTCTATCACCAATAAACCTCAAACCGCCTGTCTATCACCAATAAACCTCAAAACGCCTGTCCATCACCAATAAACCTCAAACCGCCTGTCTATCACCAATAAACCTCAAACCGCCTGTCCATCACCAATAAACCTCAAACCGCCTGTCCATCACCAATAAACCTCAAACCGCCTGTCCATCACCAATAAACCTCAAAACACCTGTCCATCACCAATAAACCTCAAACCGCCTGTCCATCACCAATAAACCTCAAACCGCCTGTCCATCACCAATAAACCTCAAACCGCCTGTCCATCACCAATAAACCTCAAACCGCCTGTCTATCACCAATAAACCTCAAACCGCCTGTCCATCACCAATAAACCTCAAACCGCCTGTCCATCACCAATAAACCTCAAACCGCCTGTCCATCACCAATAAACCTCAAAACGCCTGTCCATCACCAATAAACCTCAAACCGCCTGTCTATCACCAATAAACCTCAAAACGCCTGTCCATCACCAATAAACCTCAAAACACCTGTCCATCACCAATAAACCTCAAAACGCCTGTCTATCACCTAACTCTTGGAAATAGGCCATACATGAAATATGCAATATGGCCCAGATATTAGGTCATTGCACCACACACAGTATGTACAATTAACATACACTCATACAAGGTTGTTGTTTTTTTTTTTTCAACTTTTTGCAACACTTTCAAACTTTAAATTTAGCTATTGTGCTATTTTGAAATTTGGTTTTTCAACACAACTTGACAGTCTTTGGTTATTTGGGGGAACTACACACAGCAGCCTCAACTACACACGCCAGGCTCATAAAAAATATTGCATTTTAATATTTTTTCAAACTCAGTTTAATAAAAGATTTCTATATAAGAAAAACACCTCAATAAATCTACAATATTTTCCTTCAAGCACGTGAAATGTATACATGTACCTTCAAATTTGCTCTGAATATTAATGTAAGACAAGAAGAGTTTACCCCAGAAAGGAACAAATGATGAGTGTACACTGTTTGTCATACTAACAGACAGCAAGTCCACACAACCTCACGTAACACAAACGCCAACCCCTGGTGTGTCTCGCCCACCCTCCCTACGCCACCCCGGCGACTGAAGGAACCATCTCAATCTGAGCATCCTCGTTCCTCTATGGGGTCAAAATTAGCGAAAGTCCGCATGCCTTGGACATGTCTAACTTCTTTCGAAGAAGACCTTGTAGGAATCGTAGCTGCTTACAGGCTACCACTGAAAATTGCCACAAGATTGTGATGTAATGGTTTCAATGCCTACTCCTTATTGTTCAATCCCTACTCCTTATTGTTCAGGCAAATGTGTACACGTAACAGACACACAACCTGTGTCCGTTAAAAGTATTCATAGAATCTTAAGATCCTAAACTGTCGGGCTGCCTAAATCATTACAAACGCAGATGTCGCTGAAAGTGACAAAGAGATCGGCTTCTATTAAGCCCATGTCTGTGACACACGATGTCAATAAAATATGTGCAGATCAAACCAATAAAATTTGTTCGCACATGTAATTCAGACCAGCTGTGGTTTGCTCGATAGAACACAACATCAATCTTCAATACATCTACAAGTAAGCGGGGACAACAGACTCAAACGCTGCTGTGAACATCAAAGACAAACCTAAAGCCTGGCCACCATACCATGAAATGTTCTCACCAAGTGTCTCAATGCAAATGGCCCTTGAACTTAAATAATCAATTAGTAACCCCACTGAAGGTGAATGAAATTTGTTCAAATGACCGTAACAACAATGCCTATTAAACAGATGCTATGCATTTGACAATTTTATGCCATTTCTAATGTACTTAGATTTCTTGATTCTGAGAGCAGTTCTGTACGAATATTCAGATGAGATCAGAACTTTTGCTTTGTGTTTAGGACTTTGTGAGAAACAAGAGAGACTAGGATGAAAAATCGCAGCCATGGTGATCTAGGTCAACTATGGACATACCCGTGAAGTTTGTTTATCCCAAATGAACCAAAGACTTTGTTCAAGACTAAGGTGGTCATTCCCCAGCATGAGCGCAGCATGAGTTGGGCTTGAACTCACAGCGACCGCATTGGTGGGAGGCTTCGGTCATTGCACTGCATTAGCGTGTTAACCAACTAAGCCACGGAGATCCCTATTGATTTTAGAAATAATAGTAATAATAATGTCTTTATTACAACTCAACTACATAACTGATCTTCCCTGGGGCCCTCAACACATCAATAACACAAGCAAACATTTACATAATATACTGTTTGAACTACAAAGAAATACAAATGAATTGCAAAAAAACGTAATAGTAGTCAAAGGCCTGTAAAATAGACAAAAACTAATTGATCTTCAGCTTGTAACGGGAACTGCTCAATGCACAAGATTATATAGCAAATGTAGTGATCCCTCAGATTTGTTGACCATCCACTTAGAAAGGTCTTCTGAGCTTTGCTTGGAATGTTGGATGATAACCTATTAGGATACTGAAAACTCCAGCATCAAAAATAATGTTTCATGACATTTATTCGTCTGCAAAACACACTTTCGGGCTGAAAGTTCAGGTCCTTTACAATATGACTTCACATACTGGTATGTGTTGAAGTATTCACACAATGGTATGTGTTGTAGTATTCACACAATGGTATGTGTTGTAGTATTCACACAATGGTATGTGTTGAAGTATGGCTTTAATAAAACGCATAACAATGTGGCAACTGCACTTGATATGAATATAGCAGACGTGGAATGTGGAATCAATAGGCAAACCAGGTAAGCAACTGGTATCAAAGTACATATTTCTTACATATATGCTATAAACATGAATGAAAACTAAAAAGAGAACCCACAATACGTGACCTATAATTTCGCACAGGACAATTAATTAATTCTTATTGGAAAGCCAAGGCGTTTTGAGGCTTGTTTGGAAAGTTTATGTACAATGATAATGTTTTAGGGCATTTATCAAGCAATCAACATGCACAATTTAAGATGAAATTTTATATAATTTAACAAAACAATACTCTTTTACAGTGTAGTAAATGTACATACACATACACACTGCAATATACAGTATGAGAATTACACAGAACAGGACTCTAACAGTCAAGAACAAATATTTTATCTCAGTGAGAAAAAAAGGAAGGGTATCCAAAACCGATGCAAACCATTTACATTTTTTTGGCAACTTATCGGAAATAGGAAAGCAGGATGGAACAGGGGCTTAAACGACAAACACGAGGTTAAGAAATCGCTATAAAACTGCCGGTGATGGTTTGGCGAGTCGCTAAGGCACCCATCCAGCTTGGTTATAAATCCATCCATCATTTATCGACCAATCTCCGCACGGATAAAATGGATAGGTCAGTGTCATCGACCATTCGACCGTCGAAATCTCAACAGCGGTTCGATCCAGAGCCAACCTCCCTCTAACAGGACATAATCCAATGAGTGCTAAACAGGCTTCTCTGAAGACATCCGTCACATTCGTTTAATCGCCCGAGAAAAAGAATATTGGTCAGTTGGCATTATGGACAGTGGTGATTCATTGTCTACCTCTCAAGGGTTGCTGTCTTAAAACTGGCTGCGAATGTGAATGTGATAAAAACCCAGCAGATTCTCAAAACATCTGACACTCCTATAATATACATGTGCATTTATATGCCAACTTTTTGGGGCTTCTGCTTTATGCAACATCATTCTTTACAATCAACTGTTTTTCAACAGCATTTGAATGAATTTTTCACACACAATTCCACTTATCTGGAAACACCTGAGTAAGCAATACTGAGAGCATATACTGTGTACAACATGTTCATGTAATGAGGTTTATTAAAGATATTTTTGGGAAAAATTGTAGGAAAAACAGACATGAATGAGTTTCATGAGGCGATGCTAAGGTTTTGGCACCAAAAATCATTATACATGTATGTAAAGCACACATGTACCCGCATCAGTGTTAATACACCAGATATTCGATCAAAGAAAGTGATCTCTCTCAAATATTTACAGTAACTTTTCTCTTTTAAAAAAACACGCAACAAACTGGAAAAAAAAATGTGTCCCATTTCTTTTGTATTGTCGTGCTGGCAATAATTTCAGGGGGGCACATGGCGACCGTAGAAAAATGACCGGTAATGGCCAGTGTTGTTGATGAGAGTCCACAGAGGGTGGGCTCGGTGGATACAGTATTCACAGTCGAGAGACTCTTATAGGCATACAGATTATTAGGGATTACCATTGTATCTTTATTGGATTTTTCTATAATAACAACCCTTCAAAAAATGGGTCAAGAACAAAAGGGGTGTCAGCGGCTCTCCCTGTAGGATGCCAGCATTGAAATTTGCCAGACCACTGGAGCCAGGCTAGACTGTCAAGAATTGGTTCTTTTGTCTGGCTGGCTTCAACCACCACTGGCCACAAAAAGCAGCTTTTTTAGCTGCAGTTGTCCAGTGGTCAAGATAGGATTAGCAACAAAATGTGGATTAAATATTCTCCATTGTGTGAGAAGGTCTAGACCATTCTATATAAAAAAAAAAGCCCTTGTTCATAGAAATCTTCTTTTGAAGCCACCGAGAGGCAATTAACGGGACAAGGCTGACAGCTGAAAATTAAACACTGGAGCGAATGCCACTGAAAACATCCACTTGACATCTTCCATACACCTTCCTATACCACCCCTTTTATGAATTTGCTCTAGCCATAAAGTACATGTATTTTCCACATTTTCCCAAGGTCGATGGACAGCTCATTCCCAGATTCATAGGGGACATTGGCAGTAGTGACCAGCTTCTCCCCTCTAACTTGGCACTTTGTATTAAAAGCCGAGTCTTTTTTTTTTCTTTAAATTTGGGGTTCATATTGTTATAATGACGAGGAGTTTGCGCTGGCATCTTGTGTGCAGACAGCGCGGCGCCACGAAGCACCAGGAGAAGCTTGACTAATTGGCGAGTTGTAACTCGCGTCAGGAAGTTAAAATAGTTACTGTCGCCCGCTGGTGCGAGATTCGCCCCAAGGCGCTAGCGTCATTACATCAATAATGCCGATAAAACTGTGCAATTTTCTGTCGCGGATGAATATTGATATTTGTCTTGCTGCGCCTTGGGGTGAAAGAATGATTGAAAAAAAGGGCGCCGAGTGCCCTTTGTGGTGTGTATGAAAAAAAAAAAATCACCTTGTCTGCCAGTTTTCTAATAACACATCATCTACTAACCAGCTTTAATCGGCCATTATAAAATAAAGCTTGAAGGTCAAACAAGCTTTTGTACTGGTCAACATTCTGAAATTCATTACTGTAACAAACTCGATGATTTAATCTGGGTACATGCTGAAAGCCTCCAATGCATGACGCAGCAAGAACAATCACAAATTCTGGGCTGTCTCCCTTTTGAAAAAAAAAACCAGGTGACCAGGAGTGTCACTGCATGGAGATATTCATGATTTCCCATGAGGTCACTGACCCAAAATACTGCCCCTAAGGTATCATATTTAGCCACCCAGGTGACCAGGGTGCAAAGATTGGCCTATAAAGTTTTGCCTGTACACTTTCAGATCAATCTGAATGAAGAAAAGTCTGTCACCTGAAAAAAAAGCTACACTTTAACTGAAAGACAGCATTTTTCCTAGATCCCCTTTTTCACTGCTTCAGAAAATGCTACCTGAGACAAAACAATTTCCTCTGGATAAACCCTAGAGCATAATCACATGATTAATGCATACATTGTTTTTCTTGTGTCTTTAGATGTATCTGTATAACATGCATAACACAAGTATCATTAATTACGTGTATCAAGTATAGACGTGTATCTATGGGCGAGACACTTACACACGTGAATATTTCCGTAATAAATGATTTGAATCTACAACACAGCACTGATTAGATTCTGGACTGAGTTTCTTAGAATATACATCCATGTGCATGTAACTTGTGATATTACAGGTGTAAACATGATGGTATCCTTGCCGACATCTGTTACCCCATGGTAGAGAGCCTCACTCCAAGTTAACTTCACCTAACCTGATGAGAGGTGAGAGGAGATAAAAGGCTCATTGAGCCAGGTGAGAGAGCCCTGAGGCGCTCTGATAGACTGACACGCTGACTTCAACAGTTCAACCCCAACTGCCCTACATTGCGCCAAAAGAGACGGATTTTTATTGTGCGTTGATTTTTTACCAGAGCTTGTAGATCTGAGAGTGTACAGGAAGGGCTATCATACGCTAAGAGCCCCAAGGGCGTTGTGGCAAGCAGGCCATAGATACAGTAACATATACATATCAACACAAAGTGGGAGATGACTCCAGACAGTTTGTCACGCGGCTCCTGGAATGCAATAAAACTTGACAAATTTTTCACAGCGTCAGCGGCTAGCTTCGGCAGATCTACATGTCTACGGAACACTTACAAGCCCACATAAATCTAATTCTGGACGTTCTCAATGGTTTGTGTACGCTACACCTTTGTACCATGGAGTATATACATTTATGTATATGATGGATTCATGTCATTTGAAGAAACAATGTCACTCTTAAAGACACAATAAAACGGGATTGATTGTTCATACAATTACCTGTTGGTTTTGGCAGGTAAATAAGCAAACTTCAGAGCTTGAAGGTGACATGTTTGAAAGTTATACAGCATCATGTACAGGGCTTCACAACCACTCATGAGGCATAAGAAAACTTGACAAATTCTTCTTTTTTGTTGCAGAATTACTGTATTTCATCCAAGACTTAGCATTTTTTCAAGTGACATATTTTGCTTGATTCTAACGGATTCATCCATCTCCTACGACCAGATAAAAGTTTCTTGTGAAGTTTGTGATTGATTATTTATTTTATTATTTACCACAGAAACTTAAGGATTTCCATCAGAAGTATCATTTCAAGACTTTTGGGGGCTTTGGAAAAATCATTTGGACATAGTAAACTACACATATAGGTGAGAAAGCATTTGGACAAACTAAACTACATGTATAGGTGAGAAAGCATTTGGACAAACTAAACTACATGTATAGGTGAGAAAGCATTTGGACAAACTAAACTACATGTATAGGTGAGAAAGCATTTGGACAAACTAAACTACATGTATAGGTGAGAAAGCATTTGGACAAACTAAACTACATGTATAGGTGAGAAAACATTTGGACAAACTAAACTACATGTATAGGTGAGAAAGCATTCGGACATACTAAACTACATGTATAGGTGAGAAAGCATTCGGACATACTAAACTACATGTATAGGTGAGAAAGCATCTGGACATACTAAACTACATGTACAGGTGAGAAAGCATTCGGGCATACTAAACTACATGTATAGGTGAGAAAGCATCTGGACAAACTAAACTACATGTACAGGTGAGAAAGCATTCGGGCATACTAAACTACATGTACAGGTGAGAAAGCATTTGGACATACTAAACTACATGTATAGGTGAAAGGCAGCAGCTAGTTTTGGCAGGTACTTTCAAGAGCTTCTCAAAAGGACATTAAGGTGGCTGCATTTTTCAGGTTCAAATTTGGACCTACATGAACATGAAAACATACACATACCTCCTGTTCAAACCGTAATTCTTGAATCCATTTGCATGTGTGTAACACGTTTTTCTATTTTCAAGCATATTCTGGGGCGTTATTCTCTGCAGACCGATAAAACTATACTCTTTGAGAAGCCCTGAAATTGGCCAACCCAACCAATGTCGTTTTGTCTCCAAAATCAAATTAGAAGGGTGCATAATGTGCATTGAAACTCACTCTTTTTGGTGAGGATTAGATTCTTGATGTCACCTTTTTGTTGAGGATTAGATTCTTGATGTCACCTTTCCTCATTCTTTTGAGCATGAAACAAGCCGTCAAAATGAACAGCCTATGAATGTTGACTTACATCACGTTTGTTCACGCTGTTCATGTCACAACTTCACCACAGTGATGACCACGAATGTATGTGACAAAAACCATACACTCATTAAATGTCACATTACATCATCTGTACGGTACATGCAAACACCTTCATCATTCCTTGGGATAAAGAACACGCTAAAATCTGACACTTGCATGGTTGTCGAATCAAGCAGAGAGTTTACTTTTTTTTGATGTTTTTTTTTTCTTACACAATTAATGACTATACTGAATTCATAATAAGACAATCAGACACGTAAACACATTACTTATAGAAGTCCATTGGTTAAATTATTATACATGTAGATAAATGTAGTAAAGCCATTCAAACTGTATTTATCTATCTGCAAAACAAAGACTGTTTAAGAAGTTTTTAACTGTTTTCAAAGGCAATTTAAGCCAAACACATTTTCAAAATATTTATCTCATTTTGATATGTTTTATTTTTTTGACTTTTGTCAATTCACATACATGTTACCCTGAAATGTCTGCATGTGTACCTACATGTGTACAAGCATGTGTACCTGCATGCCACATGTACACCAAACCAGACCATTTAAACCCTCATCAGCAATCCTACTCTCACTTTCCCTTAGGGCAACAGGAAGAGCGAGAAAAGAGGGTCAGTTCATCTCGCAAACAACACAACACAAAAAAAAAAATCCACTGCGCGAAAGGCGATGGCCCCTACGTCTTCTTTTTCATCTTCTGAATCCCCTCCCAACAGACAGACATCCCTGCCAGACCAGCAGCTGGGATCCATTGTCAGAGGCATTGCATTGTGGAGAAGGCTCAAAACAACACCTCTGAAGCAGAGTTAGATAAACATTTGGACAGCCGCAAAGGACTGTGGAGACTGAGTGAGCTGGGATTGGTGGAAAGCCTGGCAATAGAGCCATAGCTGGAGGTACCTACCAGCCCCTAGGACTAACCATGGGGGGGGGGGGGGGAGAAAATAATGGGCAAAGCAAAAAAAAAAAAAGTTGCAGGCTATCAGTGAGGATTTTGCTTCAAGCATAGAAAAATAATGATCACCAGGAGTGGACAGCAATGGTAAGCATGTTGATGAGAAGACTCACCCTGGACTCTCATGTGGGGGACATTGAGCCAGTTTGGGTGCTCCACAGGCTGTGACTAGGGGGGCTTTGATTGGGCATGGCAACAGACTTAATGGTTTGTGTCTCAAAGAGAGTGAGCACATTTTACAAAAAAAATGATGGTTCAAGCCAGTGCATGTGAACAAAAAACCAGAACAAAGGCAGATGTGTGTATTTACAAGTACATGTACAAACAAACGTACTTGGAGAGTAAGTGAGAAATCAAATGATGATCAAAGTGACAAGACTTGACTCAGCAAATCAGACACCTCTGATGCAATAATCCCACGAGATCGTGATTGTCACCTGCGAGCAGTTTGACCAAAGGGGACTGATTGGACACAACGTGTCACAGTCCTGCCTGGCCTTTTAACAAGGGATGCGCACACTACTCGTTAATGTAATAAGGCATACAAGTACAGGTACAACACATTCTACGGCAGGTATCAAGGTGTACAAATTAACGTTTTCCTGCAATCACTGGGCAATCCTTCAGAAAACTATTTGTTGGGCACAACGCAACCCTATGAGGAAATACTGAATCGGTCAGTCGGGAATTCTTTTTCCTTTATTCCGGTTCTTGACAAATGATTTAGGGCTTAATCAAACACAATCAAGCAGTGTGTCACCTGAAAGCAAAAAAAGTTAACTTTTGCAGAATACGTGGATATGGTATAAAGTACATGTTCCTGATGTTGTGTTAGGACGAGCCAAAGTTAGCCAAATCCAGCATCCAGATGAAAAAGCAAACCCCCTGAGGATGGAATTAGTTCTCAACAGTCCAGAAAAAGTAGTTCCTGACTAAGGCGGGACTATATATCTCACTCGTAGATCACCCAAGTGGGTAAACAGTCCCTGGGCAAACCATGGCACTGAAACCGAGAATGGTATTTCTGCTGATCTAAGCTAAACAGGCCCTGGGCGGCTGGGCGGCTGGCTGTCTGAGAAGTCGAGTTAGGGGGATGGGGTCTATACACATGGCTGGTTAAACCAGGGACGTGGCAAGTCTGTCTGAAATAAAACTGCCTCGGAATCCAGCTGCCTGCATCGAAAAGCTGATGTTGTGTTGCCCACGTTAGTTACATGTGTATGGGATAGTTTAAATATCACCGCCGTGTTCATGTGAATAGTCGCATTATAAGTGGAACACAAGATAGCTATATCCTTTCCACTGTTTCATGATGTGATAGTTTGTGTAACATAAATATGGTTTTAAACGGAAAGTGTTGTGAGCTACATACTGATGAATTGTTTATCTCTCATATCATCGTATATGTTAGCTGTACCTGGGTCTTTCCGACATCACTGGAAACCGCTGACTACTTCTCCTTCCAGGCAGCCATAATCTTCTATTATATGTCTGTTTGAAGAGATTCGGATGCTAAATTTATTAATGAAACTGGTCTTCAGGAATCTGACATCACTGGCGAGCGGCCTGAGCAATTATTCGGATCCTTCGCTTACCATGTACCATCTAAATGTATATCCAAAAGACAATGCTACATGATGTTTGAAGGAGTTCTGTATCGTGGCTATCAAACTTTGGCAGTAACAGTCTGTAAGGCCTTTGCTGACAAGTATTCCATCCCCGATCACTTAATTCCACAGCATTTCGATGTAATCACATCAAAGATACGCACTGAATGACACTTATTTATCAGCTGGGCCATTTTCCTTGGAGTTTTTAAGCAAGTAACTGGTGAAAAATGCTGATTTATTTGTTTGATTGCTGCTCAGTGCCATACTCACGATCTTTTCATTCACACAAGTCAGTTTTATGACTGAAGTTTTAAGACAAGTGTGCCCTCAGTTTCTCACCATCAAGTCATTTAAGAACTTTTACCAATATCTATCCACATGCCACATTGGGTAAGATGAATGTTAAACTGCACAAACAGCCTACCTAAGGTGACTAATCACCTACAGTATTCTCACTAAGGCCTCACCAACAGTGTGGGCAGGGTGTGGACAAACTCCATGTCCTAGGTCTCACGAACAGTGTGGGCAGGGTCTGGACAAGCTCCATGTCCTAGGCCTCACCAACAGTGTGGGCAGGGTGTGGACAAACTCCATGTCCTAGGCCTCACCAACAGTGTGGGCAGGGTATGGACAAGCTCCATGTCCTAGGCTTCACCAACAGTGTGGGCAGGGTGTGGACAAACTCCATGTCCTAGGCCTCACCAACAGTGTGGGCAGGGTATGGACAAGCTCCATGTCCTAGGCCTCACCAACAGTGTGGGCAGGGTGTGGACAAACTCCATGTCCTAGGCCTCACCAACAGTGTGGGCAGGGTGTGGACAAACTCCATGTCCTAGGCTTCACCAACAGTGTGGGCAGGGTATGGACAAGCTCCATGTCCTAGGTCTCACGAACAGTGTGGGCAGGGTATGGACAAACTCCATGTCCTAGGCCTCACCAACAGTGTGGGCAGGGTCTGGACAAGCTCCATGTCCTAGGCCTCACCAACAGTGTGGGCAGGGTGTGGACAAACTCCATGTCCTAGGCCTCACCAACAGTGTGGGCAGGGTGTGGACAAACTCCATGTCCTAGGCTTCACCAACAGTGTGGGCAGGGTGTGGACAAACTCCATGTCCTAGGCCTCACCAACAGTGTGGGCAGGGTGTGGACAAACTCCATGTCCTAGGCCTCACCAACAGTGTGGGCAGGGTGTGGACAAACTCCATGTCCTAGGCCTCACCAACAGTGTGGGCAGGGTGTGGACAAACTCCATGTCCTAGGCCTCACCAACAGTGTGGGCAGGGTATGGACAAACTCCATGTCCTAGGCTTCACCAACAGTGTGGGCAGGGTATGGACAAACTCCATGCCCTAGGTCTCACCAACAGTGTGGACAGGGTGTGGACAAACTCCATGCCCTAGGTCTCACCAACAGTGTGGGCAGGGTGTGGACAAACTCCATGCCCTAGGTCTCACCAACAGTGTGGGCAGGGTATGGACAAACTCCATGTCCTAGGCTTCACCAACAGTGTGGGCAGGGTGTGGACAAACTCCATGTCCTAGGCTTCACCAACAGTGTGGGCAGGGTGTGGACAAACTCCATGCCCTAGGTCTCACCAACAGTGTGGACAGGGTGTGGACAAACTCCATGCCCTAGGTCTCACCAACAGTGTGGGCAGGGTGTGGACAAACTCCATGCCCTAGGTCTCACCAACAGTGTGGGCAGGGTATGGACAAACTCCATGTCCTAGGCTTCACCAACAGTGTGGGCAGGGTATGGACAAACTCCATGCCCTAGGTCTCACCAACAGTGTGGGCAGGGTGTGGACAAACTCCATGCCCTAGGTCTCACCAACAGTGTGGGCAGGGTATGGACAAACTCCATGTCCTAGGCTTCACCAACAGTGTGGGCAGGGTATGGACAAACTCCATGTCCTAGGTCTCACCAACAGTGTGGGCAGGGTGTGGACAAGCTCCATGCCCTAGGCTTCACCAACAGTGTGGGCAGGGTATGGACACTCCATGTCCAAGGCTAGGATTGAGCCTGCACCTTGTGTGTCCTAGAGAGGCCTACTACTGGAGCATCCTATATGCAATCTACACACACACACACACACACACACACACATATATAGTGTATATACAATGAACATGTAAAAGTTGCACCCTCTCTTCACAATACACACTGGAATCTGCTCCATCAACCCTAACTCCACCACAAAGGTCAGGTTAGCATTTTTACGTTGACATTTTGCCACTGTAAGTGTTCAAGGCCCTATTCCAGGCTGATTTAAGAGCAGATCTACAAGTAGCTTCACCAGGAGGGTAAAGGGAAGTCAAGTCATGCATGTGTTAGTGTAGCCAGTGAGTAACTGTGACTGACTTGGTAAACTGGCACCATACAACCAGATCACACAGCTCTTGAATACTCAGACACGCTGAGTTTTGTGGCGTGATTAAATGTCAATTACCCTTATTATTATGACCCTGTAATCTGACGCTTTGACAATACTTACTCATTGAAACACTACATAATGAAGATACGGAATCTTAAGTTACACACGTAACAACGGTTACATGTGCCGTTTACAGAGTACAAACACATACGTATATATTCCTCGGTTTAGTCATACAAGACTTTGACAATCTAGAGTGTAGCAAACTATCCACACACAGCACACACATCTACTTGTATTCAGGCAGACCCAAAGATAATCACATATACATACTCATGTTCTTCATGTTCTTTATTGACTCTTTAAAAAAAAAAAACAGATTACAACAAGGGTTAAGTCTGAGTGGATTGTTCTTCCTTTTTTTGTGGCGGGGGGGGGGGGGGGGGGAATCCTGCGAGATGTCATTTATAAATTCTGCAAAAAATAATGGCCTGTGTTTGATATTTTTGCGACAGCGGGTGGGTAAGAGTGGGGTGGGGTGGGGTGGGGTGCAGGGGAGGTAGGTCGTTTCAAATATAAATTATACCCCCAAAATTCTGTTTCTTGGCTTCTTACAGGAGTGAGTAACATATAGCCAAGACTGTAAAATTGAAGAAGATAAAAATAGCTAACATGTACCTGTAGCTGGGAAAATGTAAGTCATATAATATGAGGTAGTTCTACCCACGCAACACACTGAAAAAAAAGGAGAGAGAATTTATTAAAACAATTGACCTAATACGCTAAGATAAGGAGGTTTATCAACACCCAGAAGAGAAAAAAAATGACATTTTTTTCCTATGACACACTTTTGATTTATGCTGATGAATGATTTTACCATACTGTCAAAAAAAAAAAAAAAACAGTTCAGGAAATGTAACAGCCTTTTTTTTTCACTCTGCACGAAAGAGGAAATTAAAATCCGCTTCCACTTTTTATACCTACATTACAGTACCATAATCTCATTCCTGTTTTTCCCGTGTATTCAATCACACTTTAAATTTATCATCCAACATATTCTGTTTTACCAGCTGGAGTTGTCTGTTGTAAACACTGTGATCACACACCCAGATCCCCAAATCAGCTATAACTCTGTCCAGCTGCTGTCTCCCTTATTGTCAATTTGGCTATCAAATTATTCGCCAAAAGAATGTCCATGCCTGATCTAATTTTATGGGGGCAGAAGTCAGTGAATGACCACATTTATCCAATGTGGATGATATTATTTTTTTGCTATGCCAAGTTCAATGTGAACAAAGTCGTGAGTAAATCTTCAATCAAATCCTTAGGAATATTTACATACATTAGTTTATTTATTTATATGATTGATGTTTTACGCCGTACTCCAGAATATTTCACTTATACGACAGTGGCCAGCATCATGGTGGGAGGTAACCGGGCAGAGCACTGGGGAACCCACGACCATCAGCAGGTTGCTGATAGACCTTCCCATGTACGGCCGGAGAGGACGCCAACATGAGCTGGACTTGAACTCACATCAACCGCATTGTTGGGAGACTTCTGGGTCATTGTGCTGTGCTGTTTACATGTATTAGTTTATTTCTTTGCTTGTTTCATGGTTGTGTGATGCGAAACTAACCATCCATGTTTCTACCTACATGTCCATATGCGGCATGACGGTCTCCTCTATGGGTAGAGGAAATCTGGAACCCCGAACAATAAACAGCAAACTTTGGCAAGTCCTACCAGCTACAAAAAAAGACACTGTCATAGTGGCAGACATTACATGTACCTGGTCTCTGGACAGCATCCCTCATGTAAAGCTACACAAGGGACCACCTTTGAACTGTTTGGCCCAGAGGTTTTTCCAGCCACTTTCACCTGGTAACCACAAGAAATATTGGAAAAACCGAGTTTAAAACAAATTTTGTATTGAGTGTTCATGAAATAAATGGGGTTTTTAATCCACTTCTGATGACAAAATACTGAGATCTCTGACTTGTTCAAATTGACTTTCTGGAAAGAAATTGACTAGAAAATCAACTGTTAGCGACAAATGCCCAACAGAACAATGCTAATAGACAGACTGCTGAAAATTCTTTGGGAGAACTACATATTTTGTGTGTTCATTGCAGTAGTGTAGACATACATGTAACAAGCCAGTAGCAGTTTAAAAGTAAGGGTCTAGTTAAAGCCAGGTGCACTGAAGGGCAGACAATTATTGGAGCTTAAGAGAGCACGGGGCAGAAAAAGGGAGGGGAAAAGTAATTTCCTGCAGTTAAGAGGGCCTAAGTGGAAGTACAAGGGTGATGGAGGAAAAGGGTACAGCCAGTTTCACGGGGTACTAAAGTCACAGGATCACCCTTTTGCTAGGAGCCAGTTAATTTGGTGTAGTCTTGCCATGGCAGAATGGCAAATGCATATTTGTCCAATTTCTACTTGCACTCAAAGACAGTCTGTCAAAGTCCTAGCCTATAAAAGAAGACTGCTGCAAAACAGCTGTGCAGCCCTTGGGGCTATTCTCCACTGGAGGTTGTCCTTCTTCACAGTTCCAATATGGCACATAAGACTCCTGAAGGCCCTGGTCTATTCTGGGCTTAATGTACTCCCTCTAAAAAAGTGGTCATCAACCCTCTTTACCAGACATACACAGGCACTGACTCCTAGGAGAAAATTGGCCATATGTCAGCTTTCACAAGTGTAACATGTTTTTAAACAGAACTTCCTACTTTAACAAGAGGGGGTGACAAATTCACTTTTAATTTTCCATGAAATTTGGCTCGTTAGCACTGATAAGAAAGGTTAAACTGTTTGAACAGTACCCTGGAGGCCAGGAACCAGCATGTATGCTGGGGGGTCATAAGGTTGTGTAACGGGAAATCAAGAAAGAGTAAGAAAACAGAGGTGACAAATGAGTTTTCCTGTATGGCATTGTTTGAAGGAAAGCCATTTGCCCTGTGTGAAGAAGGAGCTTTTCAGTGAGCAAAAGATACCAAGCTGACCATGTACACATATGTACATGTACTCGCACTTAATTCAAGTTCATTTAATTAATTTAATTCAAGTTCTCGACTGAAGAAAAGAACAGTGCCTTGGGTGAAGTTCTACTGAAATAGCCTGTGTGTCAGTCATTGTTAAACACCCCTCACACCCTCACTGTTCATGTACCTCCTGTTTTCAGTCAACTTCTTGTCTCTAAGATGTATAACACACAGTTTCACACAACTTCCACGGCACATGTATTTCCTATTTTCAGTACCGTTCATCCTATCGGCTCTTTTCCACACAGTATCCTATTGGGTCTAAAATCTACGGCACACCACGTTTCACACAACTTCCACGGTACATGACCACGTATACCCACCTTCTATTCTTACACCCCCTGTTGCTTCCTAGTCCAAAAGAACAACTCAGGTTTTAGGAAAATCTACGGCACATTTGGCTGCAATTAAAGTCTACCATATGTGTCTCTCCCTGATGGCTGGTGCTGTGTGCCTCACAGATGACATGAAGTGTGACTGGCCTAGTCCCTCCACACAGAGTGTGCCAGGGACCAGTCACAGGCTGGAGGGGGGGGGGGTAGGATGACAGGGATGGAGGGTGTGTGCGGATGACAGGGATGGAGGGTGTGTGCGGATGACAGGGATGGAGGGTGTGTGCGGATGACAGGGATGGAGGGCTGATGTTGGGGATGACAGGGATGGAGGGCTGATGTTGGGGATGACAGGGATGGAGGGGGTGTGGGGATGACAGGGATGGAGGGCTGATGTTGGGGATGACAGGGATGGAGGGCTGATGTTGGGGATGACAGGGATGGAGGGCTGATGTTGGGGATGACAGGGATGGAGGGCTGATGTTGGGGATGACAGGGATGGAGGGCTGATGTTGGGGATGACAGGGATGGAGGGCTCATGTTGGTTATGCAGGCTCAGGTCCAGTGTTAACACTATCAAGGCGAAAAGCTGACAATGAAATCGTAGGACTGAACCATGTAAGGTAGAGCAGCCATCAGATTTGGGAGAACGCTGGAGGAGAGGGGAGAAAGTGCTGATGCAAAGCTGACAATGCTTCAATGTGTGAAACAGCGCGCTGTGACCTTGGTGCACTATGCAGCCTGCATGCATAACACATTATGCCACACAGACAACTCACATACATGTACATTGTACATACATATACAGAGATGAACTGTAGCATCCGATAAGCCGCCTTAGCATGCACCTTAAACAATCTGCAGTCGAGTTTGGTTGAACTACTGATAGACAATTTATCCAGTGCATTTATTAAATGATATACACGTAAGATTTGGCCCCAAAATAGTCCATTTCAGAGGCAAATTAACGCCAGAAAATATTATTTTGGGTGCCGAAACTTACATTTTTCCAGAAGGATATCATGCTCCATGTGCCAAACAATCCTCAAAACATCATTCTCAAATCAGTTCTCAGAATTAGGAAAAATGAGCAGCTTAGTCATGGATGAAATCTGAGGCTATTTCAGGTCCCCGTGAGTTTGAATCATGGGACATGTGAATTCATGACACCGTATTTTAACAGGACAGTCCATTCAATCAATACCAGTACATGTGTAAATGCTGCTCAGTGAGCGAAACTGAACAGTTGTGTTTGAAGTTTATACCTGTACATTCAACTTGGTTGCTTACATATCACTTACATGTCGCTTACATGTCGTTCACATGTCCCTTACATGTTGCTTACATGTCCCTTACATGTCGCTTACATGTCGCTTACCTGTCACTTACATGTCGTTCACATGTCACTCATACCTGGTATTCTATCCTACATGCATACAATCACATGTATCTATTGTCAACACCCTATATCCTTAATGATTTAGCATTCTTGCACCTTTTTTTTTCAGCTGGCTTTAATTTGCAGAGAAAACCGTACTGGTCAGGTCGACCTATTTCAGGGATTCAAAGACGGAATAATTTCATCAGTGTATACATGATAATGCCCCTAGAAACATGCCGGAAGAGGCAGGGGAGAAAGATTAGAATACTACAGCACCCAGATGTCCATTCACGCTCTCAGAGTCCATGAGGGAATTCTACATGTGGTATTCTGTCCAGATTTAGCTATTTCACATGTACCCCATGTCTCTACCATGTGTGTCCACTCTGACATTCCCAAACTGACCGCTCTACAAACACATATGGTTGTTAAAATGGTGTCCACTGACCAAAGACTTAACACATGTACAGAGACCTCGGAAACAGCCGATGAAATGAAAGCTTGGTAATTCTTCACCTTCTTGTGGAAGAGAAAAGCACATTTGGTCACACTTCATGAATATTCATACTTTTAAGTCTTAAATACCAACACTATATTGCCAGGCTGTATGAAATGTTCGAAAACATTCTTATGGCCCAAAGGAGAGACATTGCTTCATTCGGTAATTCACTCTGTTTTCACACATTTCCATGATTCCCTGCAATGGTTTAAAATGCTACACGAATCTAACTACTGAGCTCCATGCACATGTCAAGGGCCTCAGTAAACCTTACTTCATTTTCAAAGACCTTTCTCATTTCCTTCCCAAAATGTTGACTTAAACGTTTTATTCTACACCTCACATTAATTTACGGGTAAAAAGGAGAAATACGTGTACCAGTATATGGCATTATAACAATATTAAAAGTACATATCACAAAATCAGACAGTGATCAGTGATCAGCTGACTTCTTTGTTGTTTCACACTGCTGAAGTGCCATTCGGTTCTCACTAGTACTGGTAACTGTATTTCAACCAAACTTCATCTTTTTTCAAGTGACACATATTGTCTGGTTGATTCATCAACAATATACTAGTACAGCTGGTTTACTTCATTAGTTTTTGTTGAAAATTTAATTAATTCATTCCTTATCAGGAAAACTCAAATGTTGGCATCAAAATTGTCACTTTCATGTCTGTATCTACTGATGGAACAGCATATACATACAAGTGAAATTTTACCTGAAGTACAATAACTAAACATCTCCTAACTTCTCATTTAGGGCTTATTTGTACAAGTTCTCATGAGGGCTGTGTGAGAAACTATGGCCTAGTCAGTCAGGCTTGACCACTGGTCATCTTCTGGTCAGTGTAATGACCTCCATCCATCAGCTACCTGACAGAAGTGATGACAAAAGCATGGCTGACAGCCTACAGTTGATGACTCTCTTCAGGCAGCTGAATGAGGCTCTGTACAAGGGGGTAACGCATGTCGGTCACCAACTTGAGACAGTCAAACAGGAAAGTCAAACAGGACAGATAAGACAGTCGGAATTAAATAGCAATAAAGCAATATATATTCAAAGACTGATGGTCTGAAACAAGCTTTGCAACAAAAAAAACATAAATGCATCAGAAACAACAACATGAATAATTAAAACCTGTTTCAATAATCTGGTGTAATGGGGTTTCTTTTGGTGGGGTGGGGGTGGGGTGGGGGAGTGAGGGCTTTTTTGACGTCATAGTTTGAATTCTGAATATCTGTGTTTGTGGCCGGTATTACAGGAAGAATGTGACAGATTTCAGGATAAAAATTTACTGATTTAAATTTCACTGACATGTTGACAGAATAGTGTTGTTCAGTCATCACAATCAAGCTTAATCTGTTCACAAACAGCCCCTTTGTGAGCCTCGCTGATTTAAATCACATCTGTGAACAAGGATGAGTCCCTTATCCCCAAAGGAGTGCAGTCTGAGCCTAGCTGGCCCAGTGTAGCCCTCACCCCAAATAAACCCTTGAAGGGGACTGTCCGCTAAAACTGGTCCCCAGAAATCCAGGATTGATGTGGTCCTGCCTGCCGAGTTATTGAGGGCAAGAGCAGTGAATTAAATCACTCCACTACACATAGGCATCTTCACATAAAAAAGGCAAAGAGAAAACAGAAAAGAAATGAGAAAAGAAATGAAAAAAAGGGATAAAAACAGCGGCCTAAGCATGTCTCCTTGAGTGACGCCTGAGAGCACACATGAATGGCTGTACTTGTCACAGAAGCCTGACTCACAGAGGAAGACAAGGCTGAACTGACCAGTTATCACACACTCTGGACCCACCAGAAGTTATTTAAGACTGCAGACAGGAGGAAGAGATAAGTGAAATCACTGGATGAGCCATTATTAGGACAAAGTACCCAGAGACAAAGATGTGCAGTATTTCTGAACAAAGACCCAAAATAGGTGCAAAATAAGGGGCATCTCCTTGAACAGTTAGGAAATAAAAACAGAAAATCTGAAATTTAGCTATTCTTTTCTTTCATTTCAAATAAAACTCATATAATAAAACTCTGAAAATCAGAAATATACACATGAAGAATGGAAGCACTTTGGCAATCTTATAAAATTCTTTGAAAACTTAAAATATAACTGAAAATCCAAATAAAAATCCTTTTACTGCGCAAACTACCTACACGTATGGTACCGCGAAAGGCAAAGCTATGCCATGGTTAATTCAAATCTGTTAAACTGTTGCTTACCACATACAGATCTCATTGGTTTTGGTTGAATTGCTCAAAACAGTATTCTACAGCAAACCAATATCACATAAAAAAAAATATTCCACGCCACCTTTCAAACTGGTGCATAATTCAAGCAAGCTAAATTCAAGTACAATACTTCCTTAGTACGTGTATGTTAGATAAGCTAAATACAGTGGGACCTGAATTTCATGCCTTGGCGCGAGTTTCACTTCTACTCCATCCTCTAAATAGCAACTTGTATACATGTTTAATAGTCCCAAATTATTCAATTAACAAAGCTAATGCATTTTTGCACCTTTCTGTTGAGTAATCATCATCGCTACCGTGCTGTGTGTGCACTACAAAGTATTCGAAGATAATTACCTGCAGCGGCGTCCATAAAATATGTATACAAATCTTGCTTAAGGACCAGTTGCAATTTAACACCTCGAGTAAATACTATGGAACAGTAATTACCCATAATGCCTCATTTAAAGGCTCGTAAACCAATTAGCGGCGTTGTTATTATGACAGGAGGCTGATTTCCTGAGAGAAGCGCGCTGGGTGTTCGTTACAGTTAATGGCAACGTTGGGATAACAGGGGGGATGTATACAGTGTCTGTGGAAACCCTGCCAGTGTTTAGCATGGTCCATTGTTCACGCTGTGATAAATACATAACTGTAGCAGGGAGGTAAGATAATACATGTGTCAGTGCACTGGAATCTGGCGGTGACTGCAGCTGGCTGAGCAGGGAACTGTTCTCGCTGTATCGTGCATGTACAGATACACCTATGTAACAGTGTCTCACGGCATACTGTAATTTGTCAACCTTTTTTCACATTACAAGTGGTTCATTCAAGCATACGCCTATGCTTTCTGGGCATTATTCTGGACACACTGATAAAATTATAGTATTTGTGAAGCCTGATAATGGCCAATCCAACCCTTGTAGTTTTGTCTCCAAAATCAAGTTTAAACGATTTTAAAACTCAAAAATTTGAAATCTGATTCCTTTCTTCTAAAGGCACCGGTCAGGCCCACGGAATAAATAGCACAGAAGGAATATCTACTTTCTGTGAAAATTGTGAAAGCATTTCTTTTTTGCAATAACTTTGAAATCAGAAACTACTATGCTAATCTTCAGATTGAGATATACAATTTAATTCACACAGAAATTGATAATACACGAACACATCTGCAGCTTAACTTAACGTATCTGCACCTTAACCAATTCTACAAATGTCAAGTAACAAATGGGACTCAGCACATGAACAAACTGTGTGCCTATACCACCATCTACGTCCCATGCGACCATTAAGGAGCACAGTTGTACCTGAGCCCTGAGTCCCACACAGGGTTGTACCAAGGACTACACAGCTTAGCCTCTTCATATGATACACACCACACTGACCGTGTGTTTCTAAGCCTGGACATCCAATATGTCAACCATGAGGTAAGAATGACCTGTGTGCCAATAGGGGGGGGGGGGAGGGAGAGGGGTTAGTGCTGGGTAACATGACCATATGCCCATATGGCGAAGGAGGTACTCTAAGGCCCTATGTTCTCAGTTTCCAATAGTTTCAAAGCAGTGTTATTCTAAAATGTAAATTCAAGCAAGCTGATCGTGTTGGATCGAACACTTTCTTTTTTTTTTGCCACGAAAAGTGCACGTTTAGAGGCAAATAAAGGTCTGATGGTAAAACTTACACATGCACAAGTCTCTGATGCAACTTAAATAAAATCTTCCATTGGTTACTGGCACTTATGAAATCCTGGAGAACATATGATGGCTTCCTGTTCTTTCTGAGCGCTGAGCAGACATCTCCGCTCCGGGGCAGCATTAACACATCACTTTAGCAGTCTATGACTTGGTCCAGTTGTGAGTGCTAGGGCAGGGGGTATTTGGATTCCCACCAGGTTAACGTTCCAGATAAACCAATGATAAGGCTGCACATGGCCGGAGACAAGGGAGTTCCACAAGTACTATGACTTCATCATGACATCTTCTGATCCTCTAATTTGTCAGCAGGTATAACGAGATTTAATTACCATGTATCTTTGAAAGCAAACACTTCCTAATCTTGTTACATCGCTACAGAATTTCTCCACACTTCAACATTAGGGTTAATAAAAGCATAATACTGTAAATGACCTAAAAATCCTAATGACCTAACGTTCCATAAAGTGCATCTTCTAGAGACAAATAAATGTCACAAAAAATATTATTTCTGGTGATGAAACTCACATTTTTCAGTGGGGTATCATTAAACCATCCAAGCAAACCCCGACAAACAAACTTTCTAAAATCAACCCAACTCTCTGAATCAGGATCAATATAAGCAGCTTAATCACGGACAAAACTGAGCTCATTTAGAGTAATCTTTCTAACTACCACACTGTTACTACACACATATGCAAATGGCCAAATGGTGTTTTTTAATGCACGCGGCTGAAATGAACAATAGCTTTTGCCAATCTATGTCCAATTCATATCCGCAGTCTCCTCTGCCTGTAAAACAGAATAAAGTAAAAGAGTGTAAAACAGAATGGCAGACTTCATCAGTGAAACAGAACAGCAGATTTTGTCAGTAAAACAGAACGGCAGACTTCGTCAGTGAAACAGAACAGCAGACTTCGTCAGTGAAACAGAACAGCAGACTTCGTCAGTGAAACAGAACAGCGGACTTCCTCAGTAAAACAGAACAGCAGACTTCGTCAGTGAAACAGAACAGCAGACTTCCTCAGTAAAACAGAACAGCAGACTTCGTCAGTGAAACAGAACAGCAGACTTCGTCAGTGAAACAGAACAGCAGACTTCGTCAGTGAAACAGAACAGCAGACTTCGTTAGCGATACTGTACACGTAAAACTCATCAACACTGACACAGGCAAACTTTCAAATTCTCTTTCTTTATACTCTTCACTGTCTTCTCTTCCTTTTTTTAGTGGAAACCATATGTTTAATTAGGACAAAGTTAACACGGGACAAATAAGGCAGAGGGGGAAAGAGCAAATGAGAAACCCAGATTTCAAATTGTGCCCAAATCTACGGCTGACAACAGTTGCTAAACTTGGACACAGGCACAGAAACAACGGCACAGCCACAAACTAAGACTTCTGTTGTCTAAATTCACCTGAACGTTAAAAAACATTCTCGATGTCCTGCATCAGTGAACACCACTCATAACGGACTGACAACAATTCCGCTGACAAGAACACCGATACCAGTCTAGCGGCTAACAATGAACGGAGTGTTTAATAATGATGGGCACGGAAATGGCTAAACAGCAACTAATGACTGGACTGATATTGGAGATCTTCGGTATTATAACAGCGTCAACAATACCCGTGTACTGTTGCACCGCAATTACAGTAGAAAAAATTTAATTACAAATGCGGACCATCAGACAATATGAGAATGTTCGATTAGGGACCTTTTTACACGCCTGGACACATCTGCGCTGATGCCACTTTAAAAACCAAACAAAGAAAACAATAAGGTATTAAGGAAATGATTACAATGAAGACAAAAGCGAAATTTATGTATGGATGTACCTCATATATTCCCAAAAACTGAAGTGTCCATGTATTTTCAGTATACATGTACATGTATATGTAAATGTGTTGAGAAACAGCGAACAGAGTAAGCTGAATCGGCCTTGCGGAAGTCTCTCCAGATCACGCTGGTTTTGGACGAGACAGGGTGGGGGTTGTCGCACCCAACAACAACAGCACTGTTAACCCCCTTGAAATCACGGTAGTTTGCGAGAGCCCCCACCCTGTCTCGTCCAAAGCCAACATGATCTCAAGAGGCTTCTGCAATGCCGATTTGGCTTATATGGTGCATGCACAACTAGAAGTGACCTTGGTGTTTTGGGGATATGTAAGTTACACGTATACACACAGTACTTACAGGTACTGTACTTCATCTTATATTTACAGGTACTGTACTTCATCTTATATTACTGGTACTGCACTTCATCTGATACAAACGAAATGTTTAGATATACATCTATGAATATGTGCATGTATGTATAGAATACTGCAAACAGCATAGATCTACATGTGCCTTTGTATGCCCCCCGAAAACACTGAAGTACATGTGTATGACTGACGGCACATGGCTGTAAGTGACCACGCAGACAATGTCTGTATGTTGGATGTCGGCTGGGTTGGAGGTGCCCCTCTCTACTCCCCACCCCCCAAAAGTGTACAGGTATGCTACAGGTACGTGTGTGTGTGTGTGTAGACAGGGGGTCGGGAGATGACTGAAGTGGGTCACCCAGGTGTGTGTTGAGGGGAGGGGGGGGGGCAGAGCAGAGCCATAGACAGGCACAGGTATGTCTAGCAGCCGCACTGTGTGTGCTCAGTCCGTCAACCTGCCAGCGTCGCCAACGTCGCCAACGAGTCAACTTAAAACCAACAGGTCAAACCTCTGCCACAGGTTTCACGCTGTTCGACCCCGGAATTTAAAACTGTCGAAAAGCTGAATCAAGGTGAACTCTGCTGGAGAGGTACGATAACGCTGCCTGTTCAAACTGGGGATTAGACTTTGAAATGTTCAATAAAGGCTCTGAGACTGTATTGTATAGAATTGTCTTATGAATTTAAACATGTTCAGATCCATTGGAATTTATACAGCGGACAAGACAAATATGCACAAATGAAAGGATCCACAATCTTTTCTTAAAAGCAAAGAATTTCATAATATTCCAACACTGCTGAACTTGAAATGAAAATGCTTCTGAACCTGTACAAGAAAACGCCAGCAGACTAACTTACATGTAAGACCTCAGTAATCACAGAAATTTCGCCCTCTGCACTGTATAACACACAAGCCTGTTTAAGCACCTTTGGCACTCATACGCAGGTACATGCCCATGCAAAAACGGTAAACCACACATTTCTGTCCTGTATGCACGGCTCAACTGTGATGTTAAATCTATAAATCAACATTTTCGCGAGGTGAATGAACATCACAAAGTATGACTTCTGAAAGTTCCATTTGCCCAGAAGGACAGTGCACATGTACCTACAGAAGAGCCGACCACACAAACAAACCCGAAAACACTTTTTGAAGATCGACACAACTTTCACAACGACGCACAATTACAGACAACCTCATCATGAGCGAAACTGTATGTGATTTCTTTAGTGAATTTCATTGAGATTTTAGTCACCGAGTGTCATGGAAGGTGTATGGGGAATTACATGTATATTTTCAGCCCAAATATGCACACTCTTACACATTCTCTTGCACAAGAGTTTGTGTACAGGTATAGGCCTACATACATCCTATAGGACATAACTGATGTTTCAGACATACGTCCTATAGGACATAACTGATGTTTCAGACATACGTCCTATAGGACATAAAATTCCATCCAAAAAAGTGCATTTTACAAACCAATTTAAGTTATAAAATGTTTTTTTTTTATGCTGAAACTTACACTTTTCCAGTATCCTCCTGTCTCTACCAAACAAACTTACACTTTTCCAGTATCATCCTGTCTCTACCAAACAAACTTACACTTTTCCGGTATCATCCTGTCTCTACCAAACAAACTTACACTTTTCCAGTATCATCCTGTCTCTACCAAACAAACTTACACTTTTCCAATATCCTCCTGTCTCTACCAAACAGACTTACACTTTTCCAGTATCATCCTGTCTCTACCAAACAAACTTACACTTTTCCAGTACCATCCTGTCTCTACCAAACAAACTTACACTTTTCCAGTATCCTCCTGTCTCTACCAAACAAACTTACACTTTTCCAGTATCATCCTGTCTCTACCAAACAAACTTACACTTTTCCAGTATCCTCCTGTCTCTACCAAACAAACTTACACTTTTCCAGTATCCTCCTGTCTCTACCAAACAAACTTACACTTTTCCAGTATCATCCTGTCTCTACCAAACAAACTTACACTTTTCCAGTATCCTCCTGTCTCTACCAAACAAACTTACACTTTTCCAGTACCATCCTGTCTCTACCAAACAAACTCACACTTTTCCAGTATCATCCTGTCTCTACCAAACAAACTTCAAAATGACTATCTAAAATCCACAGATCTCTCAGAACCATGAAAAACAAGAGCATGTTAGTAATGGATGAAATTTTAGGTCATTTAGGGTACAAATGCATGGAATATCTACTCCAATCTGCTTGTCCATTCATCTCTCCTCAGTTCTTATCTATAGTCTCATTATATTATCTACACTCTATTACATACACAAGCCTTTACACTACTAAAATTGCCATTCCTCCCTGCAGTGTTATGTAATTTACAAGACAGGGTCGTAAAATTGCCATTAGTGTCAAAGCTGCATGAGGCAGAGACAAAAGGTTGTCAGGATGGGGAGATGGCCTCTCACATACCCACAGTGTTAAAATAAAGCCATAAAACCCAGCTGCTCTGTGATGTGGGGCTAGATCTGGGAAGAGAGAGAGAGACCATGGATTGATGGGGGAGGGGATTACATGACATTATTCATGTGACAAAGTTTAGCAACTGCATGTATCCAGGAAAGACTTGAGTTTAATGTTTGATTACGTGAGAGACCATCTTACCTGGGGGTTATCAGTGTCATACTATAATTTTGATATTTACCGAGGACAATGATCATCAGCCCTACATGTCACTAGTGTGGTGTAGATGACCAGATGCATTAGTTATTATTAACGAAACACATGTTCAAATTTATTCCTGATCACACTGTACTTCAAAGCTTACTCTATATGGTAGCTGTCACGCCACGCAAGACAGCAGGGCATCTGACACAGTATACACCTTAGCTGTGTGCGAACTCAAAAACAAAGAACATACATGTTTTCCTAAATGACCTAAAATTTCGTCCATGACAAAGTTGCTCATTTTTCCAGATTTTCAGAGTTTTATTCATTGTAATAAGGTGTTTTGAGGTCTGTTTGGAAGGTAGGATGATATCTTACTGGAAACACATAAATTTCAGCAACAAATGTAATATTTTATGACATTCATTTACCTCTAATAATTCATTTTTTTAAATGAAGTTTTAGGTCACTTACAGTATTTGAATGTCAACATCCATTATGCAACACGTTACATGAGACAATTACATGCATTATCAATTTGTAGCCCTGTGCGACAAGAGAATTGGGTAGAGTACATGTTGCATACACAGAGTATAATCATTGAGATCAAACAACAAGAGAATTGGGCAGAGTACATGTTGCATACACAGAGTATAATCATTGAGATCAAACAACAAGAGAATTGGGCAGAGTACATGTTGCATACACAGAGTATAATCATTGAGATCAAACAACAAGAGAATTGGGCAGAGTACATGTTGCATACACAGTGTATAATCACTGAGATCAAACAACAAGACAATTGGGCAGAGTACATGTTGCATACACAGTGTATAATCACTGAGATCAAACAACAAAAGAATTGGGCAGAGTACATGTTGCATACACAGTGTATAATCATTGAGAACAAAGTCTAAAAGCATGAAACTAATCAATCCTTTTTTTTCTCTCATGGGTCAAATATCTTATGCAAAGAAATGCATGTGGGTTAATATCAACCGTGAACTGAAGAAATCATACACTACATATAAATGCAGGGGCCTGCCAGTGCCACTGAAGTCTTAAAGTTCCCTAGTGTGAAGTCAACACTACAACAACAGTTACAAGCACTGGCAAATCCCTAAGTGTCTCCTAGGACAGTCTGGCTGTTAAATATCCAGCTAGACTGTGCCAATACCATAGCTCAGTCCTGCCACTATATGATTTTTAGCTCAGCTGTGACATATCACCTATAGAATGATGTATTATATACTTGATAAGAATTCAGCATGTGAATGGAAGAATAAGGGCTATAGAGGTAAAGATATACTGTAGTCTGGTTGAAAAGCATTTACATACTATTGTCAGAGATACAAATGTAAGTGCTTGGGCACACATGAGATTTTTTTTTAAAAAGGGGGTATATTATGCATACATAAGAGGTTAAAAAAAAAAAAATTTACAACGAACCTTGTAAAATGTGACTAATGTGTCGGTATTTGTACACATGGTGACTGCAGCGAACAACCCTCACCACATACTGTGTATGTCCCCTAGTTCCTCAACTTTTCACATGTGAACGATCAACTTTCTGATTCAGTTTAATTTATCCATTTGATATTCTGATTTTGCAAATATAACTACGCTGGGTTGGGTTGATCAACTTCTTGCTTTCACAAAGAGTATAATTTCATCAGTCTGTATGTAACAGTATTAATGCTATCAGAAAATATGCGTGAATAACCAACTTGCAAACATAAATGTTACAGCTATAAAGTACCAGTAGTGGTACTGCATTGAATTCACATTATGGGCCAGTATCACTGCATCACGGAATAAGCAATAGTGCTACATAAAATTTACGGGTGCCTTTAAACGGGCTAGGGACACGACTCCAGACGTCAGCCTAGGCTCTGATGACATAGCCGTTGATAAATACGGACATGTCAGGCTCGGAATTCAAGTCCAGATCCAAGGCCTTTCTCAGATATTGATTCCGTGCAATCGGAGGGTCACGCTGGAGGAAAAAGAGCACGGTACATTTCGTCTCTAACCATACAAACGTTTCATTGCTACTCAACCCTGGTACAAATCAATGACTGCATGCACCTCAATAGGATTGTCGTAATATTCACCAGTAGTAAAACACCAGACGATAACACCAGAAAATGCCATTCAGCCTTATCTCCCTGACATGGCATCCGTAATGGCTTTTTAAAAACTGGAAGGTCTGATGAGATTTTAACAAAATAAATGGTAGCTATGACAATAAGCATCTTGCCAAAAGCAGCCAGATTTGTGTTTTGTTTTTTTATCTGGCCTTCAATGCCTGGTAGAGGAAACTACGAGCAAACCATGAGCATCTGACATGATTTAATGACATCAGTACAATTCGGGACAGTTTCAGTGTTACAAGATAAAATGTGATAATTCAAAAGATTTATTGATCTTTCTAACTTTTTTTTTCTTTATATAGTTACTATATCTGCTCAAATCCCTGGCTTGTTTTATCACTGCTTTGATTCACACCCACATCAAAGTTCTTCAAAATCTCCAGAAGAAATGTTGATAAGAACCCTTCTGTGTAAATAAGTTAAATTTGATAAAAATGAAACTACTTACACTAAGAAGATGCATTGAACAAATATGGCCTCTGACCAGGAAAGTTTTGACCCAGGCCATGGTCAAGCATCTGTCAGTATTTTCTCAGATTTTAAGAAAATAAACACACCTAAAGTTATCACTAGAAGAGCATTCCCTGGACGGCTTGACAGCATTAAACTAAATGATGGCGTGACACTTAACAGCTTAACTGCTTAAAACAGCTTTCTTGCGAAAGGCCATTCACGTGATGCTTTGTGAATGAATGAGTGAATGAATGAGTGGAGAAATTGGACAGTGTTGATGCAGACAGTTTTCTAATTTGCAGTGAGTGGTGTATTTAAATGACTGACCGAGTAACAGGCCGACTGAGCGGGACAGACGGAGAAGAGCTGAGCTGGGGGGGATGGACAGCCTGCACGCCGAGACTCAAATCCAAACAAAACACCGCAGACCGCATTTTGAACTTCTCCCCGAACTCAAACACAGGCATACCGCTAAAAACCAAGAAACTCTACACACAAAAAGTCTCCCAAAACAGCCCTTTCTTAGAGTTTCAGACTAGCCCAGTTCTCCCGGTGATCAAAACTGACGATGAACTGGTGAACTGAAGAAAAGCAGAAGATAAAGAAAAACAAACAAAACTTGAGAGAACTCACCCATGCTTGAGTTCGCGGCGGAGAGCACTCGTAAAGGGAACGCCAAGATCGCCAAAACATCGTACAAGTTCCCCTTGGAAGGCCATCCGCTCGATTTTTCCGCCATTTTAGCTTGCTATTTTCACAAATCCATAAGATATGAAGTCCTTGGGCCGCACATGAGGTAAAAATTTCGGTCCCCCACTCCGTAAAATCCACAAAACTCGACCACAAGGTCCGCGCTATGCAACTGTTCCGCCTGCTTTCGCCATTACCGCTTCGTACTCATCATGGTCGAAGCATTGGGAGGTCAGGAGGTCAACTTCCTTATTTGGCACATGGTTCATTTGCATTGGAGAATCCCCCGCTAGATGGCGCTAGCTTGTGGTGGCAAGTGCTTATTGAGGCTCAAGACGGGTAGGGACAATGTTTACCAACACTGTATAAACACAGATTCTTTGTCTCGTTACAGATATAAATAATTTCACAGTAAACAAAAACAGATCATCATCAAAGGCAGACGTAGAATGTAACAGCTTCGCGATTCGCCTCGAAATACCCGTGGAAAATAATAATACACATTAGCTGAAAAAATAATTTAAAGACTTTTAGTTGCTTGTTTTGATTCAATATCACATATCAGTACCCTGTAATAGGTTTTGATATTCCTGAGGCCAAATTAATAATAATAATAGTAATAATTGCAAGATTAAATGCAGAGCACGTGGCAACACGTCGGTTAGAAAGATGATAAAACAAAGGCAGTGATAAAAAAAGACTTATTCTCCCCAGTTCTGGTGTGAATTTTGGTGTAAGGTATACCATACCGTTTAAGACTGAAATGAAAATTTGAAGAATATTTTGAAACACATGCTTATGTAAGACTCTTTCTGATATTCTTTGAAGGCTTCAGCACGGATCTCTACACCACTGGGAAGAAACAGTTCCTTTTTTTTTCCATTAAAAAATCAGACATGACCTACCCTGTGTAAATTCCACGTTTTACACAAATCATTTCAGGATTACAGTTACAAGCAGTTAACGTCTGTGCGTTGTATGTATTGAGTAAACGAAGCCCGTTGTCAGTAAGAGCATGAATCATGCGCAATGCTGGGTATGGTGATACTCCATACGTGACTCCGATGAAGCCGGCGACATGAATAATACAGCCTATTATATGATCAGTGAGGATTAATTTTCAGCACTATGCGGCAATACGGAGATAGCGTGGATAGATAGATATTCCATTTGATGTCATTGTTCGACTTAACAGTTGCCATATTTATTAATTATGATGATGGTAGAGTTTAACAAATAAAACCCGATTGAGCCAGAGGATCAAACGAAAGAGGAGACAGATAGTTCGCGACACTCGATTAGTTCATGGAAGCCTACATCTGTACCATTGAGCTATATTTACTACAGTTTTGCAGGGAAACATACAGTCCCGTATATCTGCAGTGAATCAGACTTGATCCCCCCCCCAAGCTATCCCCATCTACAGGGGAACCTTAAAGAAAAACGCCTTCAGCACAAAAAATATTACCATGCCATGGAGTTCACATCAGAATCACTGACCAGTGAAATATTTCGATCTTTTTGTTCTTATTCCAGTAAATTTGAAATGTATTCAAACATTTGATTCTACAGCGGGCTATTTTTTTTCCTCTTTTTTTCATTTTGTGGCTATGTAGTACTGTCATTCCGTGTGGTATTCAAAACAGGCATGCACTCAACTTCTGCATTCAAAATGCTCGTACATATACATATGCATGCCCACAGAGCTATGAATGCATTCGCCGATTCTGACTTCACGCACATCATTTCAAGCAGAGTAGATACACAATGCACATAGAAACCGACAGGGGGCCTCGGTGGCTCTGTGGATTAGCGCGCTAGAGCAGTGTAATGACCCAATAGCCTCCCACCAACACGGTCGTCAGCGATTTCCAGCCCTGCTCATGCTGGCTTCCTCTTCGGCCGTACATGGGAAGGTCTGCCAACGACCCGCGGATGGTCGTGGGTTTCCTCCGGGCTCTGCCTGGTTTACTTTCACGATAATGCTGGCCGCCGTCTTATAAGTGATATATTCTTGAGTACGACGTAAAACACCAATGAAATAAATAAATAAATAAATAAATAGAAAAGCCTTTCACCTGATTGGTGAAATTTTGAACCAAAATCCGGCTGTCTGTTTACCAAGACTCGGTGAGTTTTCCGGTCAATCTCTTGTCTTCTATATACTTAAGTTAAGCATTATCTTTGTATTCAGCAGAACATGATGCTAGACATATACCTGTTATTGAAAAAGCCTGGAGTACAGGCGTTTACGCAACTGGGACTTCACGGTCGATCCGCGAAAACTGGGCTGTTATAATTATTTTGTTACTTTATTGTCGTTTTTACGATATACACACTGAAGAATTTTCTCAGTTTTTCCAATCTTGTTTTGTAACGTGGTTTACGTGTAAATCTACCTTCTCATCTTTACGTCGTCTCATCCACCCACCCATCTATCCATCCACCCACCCATCTGTCCATCCATCCACCCACACATCTGTCCATCCACCCACCCACACATCCATCCAACCATACAGAAAGCCATTCACCAAACCACCAATCCATTCAAAACACATATGTCCATATGTGTTTCACATATATATATATATATATATATATATATATATATATATATATGCATAGACGGTATCCTTATGTATTTATATCCTGCCCCGTAGCTGTATCCAGGGTGATAAATGCCACGCATAAGGTCTATGAATCCCCAAATCGATGTAATCGATGCTATTGACTCGGGGTAAATATTCACCTTGTACATTATGATCGATACACTTGGCCACACTTAAACGTTACGCTGCATTCGATCCTTTGATCCGAATGTTATTAGTTCTCCGAGTAGGTAGCCAGGGCCGGGCCGCTTGTTACAAACCGTTCCTCTCGAACTCTGAACAGTTCCGTTAATCAAAGGCGCTACTCTTGTAACCAAACTCAAGTGCCATCAATAAGCCAAGACGAACTACATAACCATATTTCAGCCTGGATTCTAGAAGTGTTTCTTAGCTTTCGGCATCATAGTTATTACTGTGTCATATTTAAACTTGTCTCTCTCTTGTCGATGCATTCTTCACCAGGCTGTATTAGATATAACCATGTTTTTCCTCTTTTTTTTCTAAAGGGAACGGAGGATTGATATGTTTAGCTGAAAACTTATCGACACTGCAAAACCCTCTGAGGTTTTTTTCCCATACATTTGAGTGCTTATCTCTAAAGAGAGTGAATATAAAAACAAAATCAATATTTCTGTCTGCTTTCACGCATATTGCAGTAGGAGATTATAAGCCTGCCGTTGTTTGTAAGGAGATATAAATGCATGACAAAACACGTGCATGCTGGCGTGGCAGTAGAGAGTAAACTGATTGCCAAGTTTTAAATGTAAAGGTGTGTATTTTGCTTTAATGAATTTACAGGGCAAGAATACAGTTTAAACAAATTCTTCGTTCTCAGTCACATCGTGAGTGAGATGAGTGAGCCTAAGTTGTTGGTATTTGTTGATTTCCCACATTGTGGGAGAAGCAACAGTGTAAAATGGGCAGGCAACCATGTCCTGTTGGTTTGTGCACACAGAACCTACGTAACTCTGTCCCTCATCATTATACTGTGCATATTCATATATGTCACACGTGGGATAGCTGATCAAATGTTGGTGGTTTTATCCTGGGCACACTGGTTTCCACCACCAAAACCGACCGAAAAAAAAAACCCCATCAACAATCAAATAAATCAAAACGAACACATTTTTGTTTCTTTCGTTCTCAGGAAGTAAACAATAAGCCGTATTTCCAGCTAGACAAGGAAAAGCCGCCAAGAGATAACCAAGACAAAACTGAATGGTATCGACGTTAAACCCAAACATATGGAACGGGGTGAGGCAGGCGATTTGCACCGTCCACCTGTCACGGGTCTCGATCCGCGAGGCGCGGGACGAGATGTCCTCATCCGGCTTCCATACAAGCAAACAACACGTAGGAGACAACAAAGGCTTGCCAGGTCTGAAGGACCATGAATTGTACGTGCAAACAAAGGTCTTCAGGTACACTTATTTACGACGTACATGCTATATTATCATAAATTCGCCTTGTTTCATTTTGGCATGTGGAAGATTGCTTTCAAATCGTAACTCAGATAAGGCGTTTGCTTTGTTATTGGCGACAATCTTGTTTCACGCTAAATTCTCCTCACTAAATCGCCTTTGTCAGCAATAAAGGTTGTTCCATTCAGCGCACACTTATCAAGCAGTGGTCAGTTTTATTTGCCGAGCAAACTGAACAATCACAGCTCAGGGATATTCGACAACCCGTGTACGCAGCGATTAATATACAGATGCCATAAATCGCGTTTGGCTGTATCGATAAGAGGCGCTGAAACATCTATATCTTAAATTGGCAGCAAATTGACAAAATTTGGAGTTTTCCTATGTTAAAAGTGTTCATAAGCTGGACAATTTCAAGTGTATCTCGAAAGTCTGTATATCGGAAACGATTTTGTAACCGATTCTACTATCAACTTGCAATGTTGTATAGCTTTATATGGCCATATACACCTGAATGTCAAAATTTATATTTGGACCAAGGGCAAAAGTAGTTCTGCTTCAAGAACAATTCCATGCACGGTATGTATACGGAAATTTTGTCGCGTATGTTTTAACAATTTCTACACTGCCTTTGCTCCCCAACACAGTTGTATTGCTTATAAAAAAAGCATGGAAACACAAAATGGATTTATACCACCCCATTTTTTTATTGGAGAGTTTTTCAGCTTTCTTCTTACAGCGGTCTTACCTCTTAATGTGCCGTGAAGACACCTTTGACGCTTCTACCAGCACACAATCTGAGCGGGATAGAATTAAATGTACTTGCTGGCTCGCACGAGGTCATCTTGAAGGTACGAGAAGGTAAATGCCCTGACAACAGACATCATGCTCAAAGTGCTGGAGCCCGATGGATAAACTGTACGTGGCGAGCGGATCTGCGTGTATGTAACTATCATGGTGACCAATGCTGTACTCTGTAAATACTCGGTATTTTGCATATCCAGAATGCATGTGTACATATGGTACACAAATTGTGTATCATCGATACACGTCATTGTGGCTGTATTACACAAATTACACTAATTGTGTACTGCTGGTACAAAAAAAGTACGTGGATGTGCATTTTTGCCACACTAATGTGTACCACACCTACACAGTCATTTTTAGAGTAGGTGTTATTCGTCTCCGTAGTTACTTGCACAAATCATTACTTGAGATTTGTGAAATAAGATGTATCAAATCAAGATTATATTTGTTGCAGTTCAGTGTATATGTCCATAGCCTACATATTCACACATAAGAAAAGCTTACAAAAGAGCACATGAACGACCCTTAACAAGTTTACCTGCTTGTTGCTAAATCGGAAATTCTGTTCGACAGCTTTAATTAATGTTTGTGTATTGCAAGGAACGACTACAGTGTCGTCATATTAGACAAAGGCTCAACATGGTGGATTTGAGGTCATTGAGACCTACACTGACGTAGGCGCTCATGTTATCCAATCAATCAGCGGTGAGGTATTGTTCTCCAAAGTTCCGGCATGTCAGGGTAGATGACTTCCGGTCTGTCTGCCCATGCCATTATCACAATTGATAAGCTATGTATCTCATAACCAATGACTTTTCACAGGCCCGTTAAGTCACGCTTCTCCCATGTAACAGATGATTTGATTTTGCGGAATGACATAATTTCACCTGTACCAAACACAAGTAACCGTGGGATGCATTGGGGCAGTGATTAATTATAGGTGTAAAAGCACAGACATCGTGTAAAAGTTATAAGTGATTCCAGTCAGCTGACCTGTACGTTTTACGATTCGGCTGGAAGCTTCCACTCAATGACAATTACTCGGTTCACACTAAGTTAAGCAAGTTAAGAGTTCAAATCCAGTTCAGGCTATATTTCGGATGTTTCTATTCTCTTAAGCATTCTGACAAGTTTCAGCATAACGGGGCTTGCGACAAAATTGCCATCCGCATCGGCTTTGCATTATTATATTGAAACCACTCAACCAGGTAATCAGTCAATTAAACAAACCATAAATTATTTAGATGCATGGTCAACTGAGCGACATAGCACATTTGCAAACGGTGTTTGGTTGGGAATCTTAAAATTATACCTCTAGTTTATACACAATTGCCCCGAACTGAATAAATTGCTTGCGCTGTATAACATATGTAGTCTGTAATTTTATTGTTGGTTAACGCCGGACTCAAGGATTTATCACTTATATTTATCGGTGAAGGGAAAGCGGAGCGGACGAGGTAAAATCTTCGGCCTATGGCGTGCTAATTTGTACACAACATTGAAGCAAGACATTGATGGAAAGCACTGCACAACGTTCCGGACCGTATTTCCCAGTGGACTTGTATAAAATGTAATCTTTTACAAAGTATAATTGCGTTATAGATATACAATGTCTGAGAACAAAATCCAACAGTAGATATCCACAGAATATACAACAGATCACTGTAAAATGAAATGTTATCGGACTATAGTCCGAAGTGAAAAAAAATGGCAGCCTGCATATCGGATATGCCTATAAATATGTATAAACGGTCTTATCTGTGGCGTTTTTGTTGTTTGGTAAGACACATCGTTTCAAGTTCCAAAAGCAATAACTCTTTTATGCAGATTTACAATTTTCCTCTCTGCAAGGAACGAAAAAAAGGACTTCCAGATAGTCTATGCAAATACGGGATAGTAATCTAAATTCTAATCAGTTGGTCAGTGCCACGCAAGGCAAATGCGAGTTGATAGATATCTGGGTAATGGTGAGTGATTGCGCAATACATATATATGCATGCGTAGACTTTGTATCCGTCACAGAAAGTTACATAACACCGTGATATGATCATGAACTTGTCTGGAAAATGTCTCGTGGTAGAGGGTTAGTTTTGGTCTTGTCTTAAGCCTAAAGAGGAAGACACCTGATGGCTGATGATGAATTCAGGAATTCACATCTGGCTCAGGAGTTCACATGTGGATCCAGAGCTCACATCTGAACCCAGAGTTCACCTCTCGATCCAGAGCTCTCATCTGACTCCGGAATTCACATCTGGTTCAGGAGTTCACATCTGGTTCATGATATCACAACTGGTTCTGGAGTTTACATCTGGCTCCGGAGTCCACATCTTGTTCGGGAGTCGTGTTCACATCTGAATCCGAAGTTCACCCTTGCTTAAAGAACTCGTACCTGATTAACATCTTGATCTTGAGTTCACATCTGGATAATGAACTCTCATCTGATTGAGGAGCCCACATCTATATCCGAGGTTTACACCTGGTTCCGGAATTCACATCTGTGTTCGGTGTTCACCTCGGCATCCGTAACTGTTGGAGTTGTAGCTGTAAGTTAGGAATACTGTCACCTCCTTGACAGCATGTGGTGGTTTCCCTAAAACTCTGGTCAGTTTCTTCTCTTACAGACTGCTTATAGACAGTCAACTAAGACAGTGGAGAAAAAGGCAAATATGAGCGCCAGTCGGTTTCCTTCGTGCATAACGTGTGTGTACCAGATGAGTGGTACGCGTCTGTAGAAGTTACAAAGTAGACATTATCCTCCCACATCTGGTTCAGGAGTTCAACGAGTGACGAAACGGTTACACTGAGATGTCAAATATCCACCATGCATGTTATTTACTTATTTATCTATTTATTTATTTGGTTGCTTGCTGTTTTACGTCGTGCTCAAAAGTGACAGCGGCCAGCATTGAGGTGGTAGGAAACCGGGCAGAGCCAAGCGGACACCCAAGGCAGTCCGCAGGTTACTGGCGGATCTTCCCACAGTACGAATACTACAAATAAACCGCCCAGTTCCATTAATATTAACTGGTCTGACATGGGTTTGACATGACATGTCGATTATATGTTCATGAATTAGAATCATATAGGTTACTTTCTTGATAATCTGCGCAGAAAGGTGCCCACATGGAATTACATGTGAATCGGTTAGACAGCATGACCCCTTTAATGCGTTAACATCCATACATTGTGCTTGTATACAAAATCATCATTTCTGGAAGCCGAAAAAAATGTTTAAAAATTCCTGAATGAAAATCTCTGAAATATGTATATGTTATATGTATGATCCTTTAACGATTTAACATATAGGTCTACAGAATATTGAAACCTTTCATTTTCTGAAGAAGAAATCTCCATTAATGAAAAAAATACTCTCTGTAAGGATTTAAACTGTCTGTCAAAACAGCGAGGTACATCTCACCATTTTTCATTGTATGCATGTTTCCATGCATTTGAGAGCCTGAACAGACTTGAAACCCAGTTCAACATGGCGAACAGAAGTCTCGCAACCTGCCAGCGGGCTTATTAGTCGCTCTCTGTCATGCTGGACGGCCATTCCGATCCGTTATCAGATAAGATTATAATGTTACGCAGAACAAAGGCGAGCACGACAGGCGAACAATGTGAAGTCGTGTTGGAGCGCGCAATAACCCAATTTACCGACAGGGAATACAAACGACTGCACAATTCCGACAGGGGTCTAAATCATGACGACAGGCGCGTGCACGTCGCGTGGGTTTTGTTTGCGCGTGATAACAGATGACCGGTGCCGTGTGTCAAGGTTCAAGAGAACTAAATCAAGTTGACAATGTATTGTTTTCTTCAATTGTCGAAACAGTTCAAGAGGGTTCCGTTGGAAGTTTTTGTTTAATCATTCAGGTCCGCAGAGAAATTAGGTTGTTTAGGATGAATTGCTCAAAAGGCCTCCGGGATATGAGGTTTTAGTTGTATTTCCCTACAATGAACATCAGAAAAGAAGACATGATGATACATTATATATACTTTAGAAAATGAAAGAAAGGAAATTTGTCTGAGTAAAAGGAAAAATATCAGCTTCACTTCTGGATCAGTTGAGTTCGTTGTGTTGATGAGGCAAAATATATCTTATTACTGTGATTGTTACTTAACGCCATACTCAGAAATTTTTCTGAATCTATACATTGAGGTTTACTTTCACGGGTCCAAGTGTTAAACTTGAGTGTCCGAAGGAATAGACCAGCGGCATTTGCAAAGTTAGTGACGAACTTTCTCACGTGTGGCATACGTTATGCCGTCAGTAAACTTCAAGTAAGCCCAGCTAAAACTACGCGTACACGATAAGGTAAGATTCAACTCAACTGAACTCAACAGTTGAGTCGGAAACTAAGGCCGCGGATATACATGACATAACGACATGACTCAGCAGGAGTTGTGCTGCAGTCTTTATACGCGTATAGTTCTGTGGTCATCAGCGAATCGAACCAACAGCATGTGACAGGTTGAGCTGAGATGCCTCGCGTCGTAAGTCCCCACGAAGGCGCAGGTTAAAAAGAACAGGCCACCTTCAAATGAAACATGCATCGTGTAAAAGGCCATTTTAGTGACTCCAAATATATGGTCTTTATTATTTTTGGCATTTACCTTCACATTAAAATGTAAATAAAGACCTTGATGCAAGGGTGTACATTTTGGTCCAAATGAACTAGCCGAAACACAATGGCATCACAGATTCCCTTCAGCTCCTAAACATATTCTGACTGCCATGTGTCAACGTTCTACATGAAGATACACGTAACGCTACACCTGTATTTGTGTTCGGTGTTGAAACATAACAGTTTATATGTTTAGCAATAATAAATAATTTGTGATGTCACCTCAGTCTGTTTGATATGGTCCAAAATGTCCACCTCAGCACCTCAGCCTGTTTGATATGGTCCAAAATGTCCACCGTAGCACCTCAGCCTGTTTGATATGGTCCAAAATGGCCACCGCAGCACCTGTCTGCATTTTCGTTTTCATCACCACAAAACAATGCCCCCCCCCCCCCCCCATTCTCAAAAATTAAGGAAGCTCATATTTGGAATCAGCTTGACCTGGCATGCTCTTAAGAGAACTTTGCCTGGATCCTGCCACCCAAGCCACAGGAACAATGGAAGTGAAGAGAATCTGGATAAATCTGAATCCTTAGAAAAACAGGATTGATTCAGCGTATCAGGTGAGCCAGAGATTTAGAGACAAACCCCCGATATCCATGTGTCTGCATGCTTCAGCGTATCAGGTGAGTCAGAGGTTGAGGGACAAACCCCCGATATCCATGTGTCTGCATGCTTCAGCGTATCAGGTGAGTCAGAGGTTGAGGGACAAACCCCCGATATCCATGTGTCTGCATGCTTCAGCGTATCAGGTGAGTCAGAGGTTGAGGGACAAACCCCCGATATCCATGTGTCTGCATGCTTCAGCGTATCAGGTGAGTCAGAGGTTGAGGGACAAACCCCCGATATCCATGTGTCTTCATGCTTCAGCGTATCAGGTGAGCCAGAGGTTGAGGGACAAACCCCCGATATCCATGTGTCTGCATGCTTCAGCGTATCAGGTGAGTCAGAGGTTGAGGGACAAACTCCCGATATCCATGTGTCTGCATGCTTCAGCGTATCAGGTGAGCCAGAGGTTGAGGGACAAACCCCCGATATCCATGTGTCTGCATGCTTCAGCGTATCAGGTGAGTCAGAGGTTGAGGGACAAACCCCCGATATCCATACGTCTGCATGCTCACGCTCGTGAAGAACAAATAAAAGGCTTTGGAAAGAAAAACAAATAAAATATCAAACCAAACTAATTTTTGGACTGATTTATTCAGATTTGGCCACTTCGTGTAATACAATGTGTACAGGTGCGGGAGTGGGTGGAGGAATGGGGAGTTGGGGTGGGGGGTTACTGACTTTACTTACGGGTATAAGTGGATTTCTATAGGAATGGTCGTGGACTGTGCAATCTGAATGATTTATGTAAATGGCGGTTTGCTTGTATAAACTTCTAAACAGCTATTCTTAGAGGAATCTTCGCACCAAGCCTAAACTGAAAAATTGCCAGCCATCATTATTACAAACTTTACTTGTGTCATCAGCCTTCGAATTAGACCCCCATGGAAGTGTTCAGGACGAGGGCAAACCCAGTGGTAATTCAACTGAAAACTCTCTTAACTCATCCCTTTGTCCTATTAACGGCTTCGCAATATCTGTAATAATCACAACGTACCGCAAGGGGGACACTTGCGCGCGTCACAACAGAACGTCTGCACGCGACAGCTCCATGGAAGTGCACGCGGGAGCAATCGAATTCGGCCTGATTGACACCGAGTGAAATGGATATCTCCCCAAGCACGTGGTTAAGGCGGGGTTATCGTTTGCGGTAAGAAGGCCAGGATTTCGAGCTAATCTTTTTCCAGCACTGGGCCATTAAACGTTGTCTGTGTTTGGTCATGGGAGCATGTAGTGAACTGCTGGTGATAATTTTTGTTAAAAGAAATAATTGTTGAAAGGTATAACTGTGAATAATGTAGAAAGAAAGGCGAGGAAAAAAAACGCCAAGAGAGAAAAAAAATAAACGAGAGAGAAGGATCAGCAGAAAAAAATGTCAGAAAATTATCTATTGTTGCCACTGGTTGTAATTTTTATGTGGAGGGGCAACAGACTGCATGGCGCCGGCCAACTTTAGCGCGAGATGGTTCATCGAATATATTTGTCAGCTCACGCGTTAGCGCGAACATAAAATCGCACCAGGTTTAGTTCTAAACGACTTCTCTAAATCACAATACAGCAGTGATTTTTCCCCTTCATTATCATCAAACAGTTTTCTGTCGATTCAACTGTTTGAAGGTCCCCATGTAACATCAAAGTCGACATTTTCCTGTGTCTCCTCTGTAACAGACGTTAACAAACAATAAAAGTTTTACGAATTCATATGTTTGACTGTAACAGCCTTTCATACACACAGGATTGCATGACAATGCGGCATTGAGTATCATACTATTTTCTTCCCTTGAAGAACTAAGAAGAAAGAAGTTTTATGGGTATATGCTAATAAAAAGCTCAACACGCAATGCACCATTGGTCGAAAGGACGAATAATAATAGTAATCAAGTTATGCGTCATTCAATCAGTAAGACTATCTATCAGTCCCATCAGTTAATTCACGAGCGTAGTTCTTTGAGATCGAGTCGAATACAGGATAATACTCACATTCACCGATGCACATTTCTGTTTTGACGACCTATCAGTAATTGATGTGTTGAAAAAAAGAAGACAGAAAAAGATGGAAAAAGATTGAGTATGTCAGGTTACAGATTTTGCAAACAGCAGGAGCCGGGTTCGAACTCTAAGCCTTCTGTAAATGTGTTGGTGATATTCTTCATCGCCTTGGTGTCATCATTGTTTCGGGCGTCTTACTCATTCCAGAAAAGTTTTTTTATGTAAAAATTAGGAAAGAAAAACATAAAAAAGAGGTTGTAAGAAAACACAAGCAATTAACATTCTTAAATTTAAAAATGTCGGCGTAAACAATTGAACGTTATTCAGATCAGGTCGATGCCGCTAAGAGATCAAAAAAGAAAAGAAAAAAATATATAAAAATTAAAATACAAAAAATAATAAAATCATAGAGCATAATTTCCGCTGGCGACGTCTTCAGGAAATGCCAGGATGAAAAAAGAAAACGTGCGCAGACAACCCAGTCGTCTACCAGGTATGCGTCATACAGGACTTCAATTGCCAACCCATATGAGGTTACTGCTTTTGCGTCAAGGCAGAAATTGTCGGAAACCCCCGATGGCTTCCGATGACACACGAGGTGAGTCAGGCGTCACGTGATACTCCCACTGGGCATGCACGGCCAGTTTGACATGCTTTTTGTGGAATGCATGTCGCCGGCAGGTTTGAGTGTTGGTAGAACACCATTATATGGACAGTGCCAATTGAAATCCCCCAAGACGTTGCTTCCGCACCTATGGCATCGTGTACAGTCTCGAAGAAAAGCATTTTTGTCTGATATCCGTTGAAAAGTTGACAATACAGAAAAATATAGCAGAGCGGTTCAGAAAAATGGAGCTTTGATTGACTTATTTGGCGATGAGCTGATTAACAATGTAAAACCGAAGTACTTTTTTAACACGCACGGGTAAAGTGACTTTCAGACAGTCTTAGTCCACTGACTGCATCGCCGTAAAACGGGATTTCTTGTTGTGGTTTTGGTTGTTTTTCGAACTCCCGAAAATTCCCGGTAGTTGTAGGGGTATCCCGCTGAACGTCCAGCACTGCGATAATGTACGAGCTTTTCTCCGCGATATAGAGTGTTATAGCTTTATAAATCTTCAGCGACCTGACAGTTCCCAGTCTCGAGAAGTGTCCGGCCAAGGCTTGTAAACTAAGCGGACGTCCAGAGAAGCAATCGTGACGTCACATTGGCGCGGGTTGCCATAGTGCTCTCGTGCAATATAAGCCAAGTCATTCAAACATTTGAGAACTACACGTAGTCTAAATTATTCACAAAAGTTTGGAAAAAAATTACAGTTAGTGATAGGTTTGGGAAACATTTTGAGTGAAACATTCAATGTTACATAAATGTTACACTAAAAATTAAATTAAAATTAAATAATCGAGTATCTGTTGTTTAATGTCATGCATAATTAAGATTTTCCACTGCACGATGGTTGTCAATTGTACGGATGAAGTGAACGGGAGTGTCTGGGTTAAACCGCCACTGGGTTAAGCCACTGGCGAACATATCCACCAATGCGATGACAGCGTCTAGTTCGTTGTAATCATCTCCGACACGTATGGCCACAGGAGTGTCAGGGATTCGAACCTCATACCTCCCTCGCCAAGCTCTACAGCTCACACCTCGGGCGCTGTATAGCATTCGACCAACGATATTTTTATCAGAAGCAATGTTGTATTTTAAAGATGTATATACGCGATTGGGATTGGGCTTATATGATATGGGGTGGGGGCAGACATAGACACTAATATTTTTCGCTTGATGCGTTCACAAAGTGGCGTTCTAATGAGGCAAAGACCCTGGTGACAAAACGGGCAGCTGGTGGGTCCGACAGGCCACCCGCATCCAGCAGACCAAGCGGTTTCTCTGATCGGACAACATCAAAACGTCTGGACAAAGCCACGCATCTTCTCTCTCAACACAAGATGTTTACCCGCACGCCTCGGCGGGGCAGCAGTGGGCATATCGGGTGCTTCCACCCATTCCCCACTGTCTCATCCTGTTAATGTAACAATAACCCCATAATGACGGCCGGCTACCTTAAAATTCCGATTTAATAGGCCTCTCTTAAAGCGCCTCTGTTGTCCCCCTAGGTTTCGCGTGACAACCAGGTTGAGCTTTGGAATAGTGAGAGTTTTATTTGTTCTGCATATTTAATTAGTGAAGGGAAGATCACACACAAAGAAAATACAAATTTGTGCCATCTTTATGTCTTGTTCTTAATCTTACATCTAGATTATTTTAAAATCAGAAGATATGATTTTTGAGAAATGTTTAATGAAGAATTGAAATACAAATTGTTCCTACAACAATCAATAATGCAACCATTTGATCAATCAAACAATCAATCAACCATTTAGTTAATCTATCAATCAATCAATACATCCATTTATCAATCAATCCAACAATTCATCGATGATTTCATGAATCAATCAATCAATAATTAATCCATCAATGATTTCATCAATCAATCAACCAATCAATCAAATCCAAAAGTCAATACATCAACCTATCAATCCATTCCAGCTGGTTTTAATTAATAGCTAAACATTTCTCAAACGTAATTAGTGGACTATAGCACTACGATTACCCGCTGCGACTACCAGGTCCTCGATAAATGAGGTTGGGTATTCGAATCTATTGCTCTTGCTTTTTCAAGCAGGTTTGTGAGGTACCTGCCGAAGGCCTGTGGTTTTATCCGGACATTCCAGTTTCCTCCATCAACAAACCTGACAACATTCACACAAGTGAAACCGCTTTGAGTGCGTTGAATACTAAACAATGAAGTAAACAATTATTATGATAACGACTTTGCGGAACACAATACAACATGAATTTCAATTTAATGAAGATTTAGTTTAATTCAAATCAGTTTTTATTTGTCGCTCTTTCAAAGTAAATGAACATTTCCCAGTCAGTACGAGTCAGGGCTCCTGTTTCTATTCCACGCTCTCAGTGGAACCCTTTCTAAGACTGAGAGTTGAGATCATAAGGGGGTGGGTTAGTTTTCCACCAAAATGTTATTAAGACGAAAGTAGGGAGATGTTCAATCTTAAATGGACCCGAAACTATAAGATGAGCCCGGAATTTCCCGAGCTAAAAATTTCGTAAATAAATAAAACGCCACGGTATATAGCTCAAACAATAACTACAGAGCAGCAGAAAAACCGACGGAAACGCCTGGATAGAATTTTTACCAGATTTACGGTACTAGGCGCCAAGATGGCGCCTACGCTGACGACCACAGCTCTTCTAGCCTCTTCTGGCGGAAATGTGATATGTGACGTGACCCTGTCCTGTCAGTTGGCTGGTGTCAGATGGACGACATGGACTACATGCTGGGAAGATGGACGGGATCTCCAGGAACAAAGCCGAGCAGCTAGGCCGCACATGTGGTCAGGCTGTCGGTGGATGAATGTGTCCATTGACGTTGTCTTAATCGCAGAGAATCAGCGCAACTTATCCCAGAACAAAAATGGGTTTTGAACTTAAGTGTGATATAGACAAATACGAAACGGAATGAACTATTTATTTACTTACTTATGAAAATATTGATCCATTTATTTACTCTTAAACCAAAATACCAGACGTAATATTGAAAATCCTTTGAATCTAGAACATAATCACATATATACAATACACTCAAATTTTAGATATAACTTTTTCATTTCATCATTATCTTTCCCTCTATATGAATGTTTATTTTACGAATGCCGTCATAAATCTACTCGGGTTCAGCTTATTGCGCAACCCGTTCAACACTTTGCGACCGATTTACTGATATTCCACATTAGTAACCCTTATGTCACGTCTTAGCACCCATGCTATTGTAGATTACTGGTCGTAGATACAGCATTGATATTCTTCAATTATTTACCTCATTAGGCCGCAGCATTTTAAGTTGTATTTCAATCAAAGGATGCTCAGTGCAAGTTTCTTTTTGTGTCTTGAACACGAGTATATACATCCATACCCCTACAAGGACCAAGTTCAGATGAGTACTTTTTGAGTTCAGTTGCGATTTCAAGTAACCATGTACTAAAAAAAAGGTAGGGGAACACTATGATATTTCACTAGCTCTACAGATGTTCTGGGCACTTGCAACAAACCTACACTTCCTTAAGTAAACATGTATTAATGTGACATTCCTGTGACACATATATTACGCTGGCTGTGGAAATGTATTGTCTCGTGGCGGAGGGCTTTTAATAGTGACCACGCCAGCATCGAGGTCCTCTTATTAAATCGTCATTATATGATGGAGACAACCAAGGTTTTAATTATTCCCAATTATGGAAGGCCGGTGGGGACTAATTTGTCATTTCTGGCGTCCTTATCTTCACTGTTGGTGGCGTTCCAGTTTGGTTCACAGTTCACTCACTCGTACGGCCAGATAAGACGCTCGAGGAACAATGCATTAGGGGCGTTACATGGCCCAAACGGCATTGTTCCGGCAAATGAAGGCTTGGTCCAGATTTACCACGGGCTTAACCGCCGTGCTGCCTGACGGCGCACAGATCTTCCAATGTTATTATAGCCGTTAATTCCCGGGTAAATGAACAGTTATTGGCTTTCCCGAGGGGCGCTGGGGCAGACGGCTAAAATTGCTAAGAAATCAGCGAGGCGTGAAAATGAAATGTCACCAGAGCAGCTGTCCGCCTTGTCCAGAAACGCAGTCAATTTTTGTGCTACCATCAGGGTCGTCAAACGGAAGTGGATATTATCAGGTGTGTTGGCTCAGTCAATGTATCTCCGAAGGACTCTAATGTCGCTAATGTCGTTAATATATGTAAGACGTAATATAATGCGTCAGTTAATTTCAGCATGACATTTGTTAGAAAAATTGTCATTCTGAAATTTGTTTAACTGTTCATTCTGTCTTGTACATTGTAACAAATTAGGACTTAGGCGTCAAAACCGACATTCGTATACCAGCCGTCAACGAAATTGGCGTTTCAGTTCAATAATCGCAAGACCAGCTTCCAAAGCGACAAATAACACAAACCACACAAGATGTAAGAAAGTATTTAAAATAAAAATTTAGGACGGATTAATGCAAAGAGAAGCACTCAACAGTTTTCAATGATAAAGAAAAGACAATGAATGTTCTGAGCGCATGAATAAAATCAGTATCCAAATCGCGTACCATTTTAGCATACACGGCGGCGTTAATCAAGCACGTCTCTATCTCGGTTGCGCTCTAATTGCGACTGTCCACCTAGTCTGTCAGTACTTCCGTCGTACTGATATTTTTTTTTTTTGGCTTATTTGATTAGGGTTTTACGTCGGACTCAAGAATATTTCACTTAAACGACGGCGACCAGTATTATGTGGAGGGGAAGACGAGCAAAGGCCGGGGAAAACTTTCCAACATCCGCAAATTGCAGGCGGACCTTAACATGTACAACGGGAGAGGAATCCAGCATGAGTGAACTTGAACTCGCAACGACCGCACTGAGAGAGGCTCCTGGGTCATAACGCCCTAATAACGTCGGAACACCCCGTCTCCTCCCCTCCAGTCATAGTAATATGCTATACACATATAATAACAAAGTACAATTAATTCCAACAAAAGAATTCGAATCTCACCTACTACAAAACTCAACCTTTTGTGGTTGAATTGCGTGTTGTACATTATTTACTTCTGACCATGACCCATGGTTTTCGTGAAGCAACGATACCTCTCTTACGCAAAAACACCCCGTTTAGCTCAGTACAGGACAGTCGATCTCTCATCTCACGTCGGCCTGGCCACCTGGGCGCGCTCAGGGACACGTCATCTTGGAAGCAACAGTCTAACAAACCACGTCAGGATGATGTGGTCTACACCTCCGGACACCTGGGCCCTGGATTTGGTCATTAGAAATAGATGACATTGATCAGGGTACCGCTACAAGTTCTGGATTTGCCCTTGAAAATCAGAAAGCACATATACAAAAACAGCAACGACAGCCTTTGGCAAACTGAAACACGATGAGTGCGTGGGGAAATCAGCGGAAACCAACTTGAGACAGATTGCGATTGACAGTTGGCTCCCCGTGCCTGCTGCATTTGTAACGTCACGTGGTGGTGAAAGCACAATAGGAAGGAATATGGTTTAATCTCACACCAGTAATATTTCAGCTCAACCCCGGGACGAAATCGGAATAGGCAAGCGAGTTTTATCTATCACCGTTAAAGCAAACCACTTCTTTGCTTATTTTATACTCACATTAAAATAAACCTTTTCTTTTTTCCTCTATATAAATATGTCTCCTGTTCATATGACAGTACTATGACGGTCCGTGTAAACATTAATAAGGCGTCTGCTCAAATGTGAGCATGCCATGCCATAAAATGTGTTTACACGATGAAGCTGTTCTATAATACAGAAAAGGCCTGTCCATTAGCAGCCACAGCGAGGTAAAACTCTGCCAAATGACCTCAAACAAAGCAGAGAAACGCTGTGTGAATGTCGATGCTAATTGGCCTCGGATCATTCTCGCATTGTGACGGGGGTTTGACGCCATGTACCCAGCAACTAAACCGGGACGGCTAATGCGAGTCTAAATGACAGCCAGTGAAAAAGCAGACAGAATTAACGTCTGGAAATCTCGGCGATCTCCGGAAGTGCTCGGACAATTACGGAACTTGAGCTTTGGTGTTGATTTCGGCGCTCATCGCTAATTAACGACCAGGCTGTCACCCGTTGCCGGGATGTTACTGAGAGCCAAGGCTTGGTTTGCTCGATGCCAGACGACTCGGAGATCTGCTCTCAGGGCGTCTGGCTGTCTAGTAAATTCTGCCAAACAATACCGGGCTCGTTTTCCTTGCGCCTTTTCATCCGCCGCTTTACAGCCTGCGCCGTGATTTGGAAGCGCGTGCAGAGGGCTTTGTAAAGAATACCCCAAAACAAAGACGATATTCCTGGCTATACCGGATGAAAGGCTTTAAGTGGTTTACCCGCTCGGCTGTGAAGTGATTTAACGACATGTGTTGTGTAATAGCGGACATGGCGCACCACTGGCTGGCATGTCGGAAACACACATTGAAAAGATTCCGCACGTGCGTGTCTGTTTTATTCATTTATTGGCGCATTTGACGCAAATGACACCTGATTGACCCGGGCTTTGATACCGAGAAGTGCGCTGGTCGGCAGAATGACTCAGGGGGAGATTGTGGAGACAGATTACAGGGTTAAACATTGATGGGAGATTTAGTATTGGGGTAATAAAGTTGTCAATTGATTGATTGCTGTCAGGAAACGAAGAGCGTCAGCGAATGAATAATAGATTTACTCTTAACCCCATCTTCTAGACAGGTAGAACTCACAGGCCTTTATAAATTCAATTCCATGCAGCATCGCAGCTTTCTTTTTTCGAAAATGCAAAATGTGTAAAACTGCCAAAACTTTTCATCGATAGGGTACCTTTCCCGCCGCAGTGGCAAATGGGAATCAAGTCGGATTAGCCATTGACCTCTTGTAATACAGGAGAATTACGTCAAACAGCCTGCGCCCATTTAATCTATGGGGAAGTCTCCCCGGAAGTTCGACGGAATTCTTAAAGATTCAATTTTGCATGCTGTTTATGTAAATGAGTCCGCATCCCATTACAGACTTCACAGCTTTTGATCTTGCTATAATTTCGTTTTACTTCAAAATAAAGCCACATGTATATGTATCTATAATTGTAATAATAAAATGCAAATGACATTTATAGCATGAGTACACCTTATGGGCGATATCTATGCAAATCGCCAGATTGAATCGTTATTAGGCGAACCATACCTATCTAGACATGCATGTCGTGTTTCGTGTATCATGTGGTGTATCAGAAGCTGACCGGATTTCTTTCACAAGGTTTATCTTCATCATTGGCTAGAGATACAGATCTTCTTCGCTGAAGTATGCATCTGTTCTGCCAACGTTGCACAGGACACACATACTGGAATGGCAGGCACAATAACGGTTTATTGTCCAAACGATGGGAAATTGTGATACATAGTGATATCAAACAACTTGACGACGGTGGCTGTGGAGGTAATCGTAGGTCTACGTATGTCTGTGGTACCCAGTTGCTGTTGAAGACATTTTGGGACTGCCAGCATACATCGATCCAGACAGCAAAAGCCTAAGGTTGTTTATTTTGGCTTCGTGGGTTTAAGGTCATTTCTTAAAAGAAGGCACAGGTGTGGGCCTGTTTACTGTCATTGAGCCATGTAGGTGTTATTTATTTATTTATTTTGATTGGTGTTATACCCCATACTCAAGAATATTTCACTTATTATTTTTCACTTATTATTATTTTCCCGCATTATGGTGGGAGGAAAGCGGGCACAGCCCGGGGGAAAACCCACTACCATAAAAAGGTTGCTGGTGGACCTTACCAAGTACGGCATACATATGTTAGGGGCCATGCAAAAGTTGCTACTTCTTTAGCATTTGCACGAATAGTTAGAACAAAACCTTAGCTGAGATAAAATAACAACAGGTCAGATATGATTGCTGATGCATCACCATTTGTCAATTATCATTGTCGTCGTTGTTCTTCTTTTATTCTCCATTCCCAAGGTACACGTAGTGCTTGAAATCATACGCCAGCCTCAGCTCGTACAGGCAGATGTCGGCTGAGAACTACACCTTGGCTGTTGATGGCCGCAGACAACTGTATGCCTGTGGAGTCGTCAGATCAGGAATCAATCCGGGATAAATCCGGGATCGGAAGATTAGAAATCAATCCCTCATCAGGTAATACCAAAGATTGCAAAATGATACTTATTGCTGCTTCGCTTGGCACTGAGTACTTAGTGGTTAGAACAAGGAAACAGGACTGGTCGGCCCGATGTCAGTTTAGCGTGACAGGGTGGTGTTTCATGTCTGGTGACTTCGGCATGATGTGCAGTGGCGGTAGTAAGTTGGCGGCCAGGACTCGCCCTGCCACAAGATGACACAGTACATGTATAGAGACATCCTCGTCGTCATACAACTGAAAAAATTGTTGAGTTCAACATAAAAAAAACCCCAAGCATACACACCGTATGTCTATAGACAAGGTGATGATTGCTCACAGCTTTATAATTGTTTTCAACTTACGACTGCCGACAACCGTATTATTGCACATAATTTTATGATACAACGATAAAGCCTTCCTTATAGCACGACTAATTAAAATTAAGTGCGCAATGATTTGAAGTCAATAAAAGTCTTCCAAATATAAATGCTTCCATTTTAAGCGTCGAGTCCGCATTAGAGCGAGCCCAAGACTTCAGGAAGACACTCTGCCTTCCCCATCACTCACTCGGCTCCTCCCTAGCTCCAGCCTGATGTATTCGTCTGCACCACGGATGTTTCAGGTGACATAGATACCGAGATAACAGCTCACTGTAACTCTTTATCTACCAGATGCTGGCAAATTGTGACAAATGGCGAGAGATATCAAGATGTTCCGTGTGCCGGGCGAGAAATAGTGAGGAGAGGCGGGCTCTCCGCGTGTGTAAGAAGAGCCTCGAGTTTAGGAATAGGCCAGTCAAAGTTACGGTTATGTTTTAATTGATATTTAACGAAACCTACTTAGAAACATTTTTAGGTGATTGTAATTTGAAAATGACGACAGGAGATACTTTATGGCCAGTTTCAACCCAAAGACATCCACACTGAAAGCGCCCACAAAATCTGACACAACTATAGATTTGTTTACTTATTTATTTATCGTCAGATTCATCGGAGAAAGAAATCGGAGTGCCCGTGAAAACCACCACCTGGATTCGCCAAGTGTCGAAAAAACTTCCTAATTTAAGGCTGCGACCTCCTTGGACAGGGTAAAATCTGTTGCCGCTAGACCAATACTATAGGTTGCGTGCAGCACGCGTCATAACGTCCCTAAAAGCCATGCTGGCTGACACCTGAGGCGCATAGCAATACACATGCTGTTATGAAGGTCAGTTTTCTGATGTGTCTCATGTGTCTGCTCGTGAGAGCGAAATAAACAGTACAACAGACATGTATTCATTTTAACTGTCGGAATGCTTTAATAAGAATGACTTTCTTGAACACTTCTCTTGACAATGTGCGGTAGGGTGGAAACGGTCAAAATGCGCTACCGTATATTCAGACGCCCGTAGGTGTGCAGTCACACTCAGTACACAAAATGCCTTTGAACGACGACAAAGACACATTTTGAATCACATGCGTAGATGCAATAACCAAAACACACATTCACACGTGTTGTATTCCTTTTTGTCTTCAAAACTTGAAAGATAACACTGATAAAGAGACCGAAGTCACAGCACACAGACGGACAGGGTTATATAATAGGTTCCACAGGCTCTAAATATCCTTACATCGATGAAAAAACGCATGGTCAATGCATAGATTCATTCGTGTATACTCCAGTTATTAATAAATTCAATTATTTATCAATTCATTTAATTGTAATATTATTCAATTTAACAATTATTCTCTAAATTTTCATTTATTTCATTTATTAATCCATCCGTCACGCTTGCATGTAATTTACATAGTGTAGTTATTTTATAATCGGAAACGAATAAACTGAAGTGATGGCCATTATGATGCTAGCCGAATGTGAAGATTGTCTTATGGCTTCAGTTTGTGGATGTTAAATCGCTCGGTATCCAGTTTAACAGGTTATTGGGTTACTTTGTCTGTGCTCGGCTGAGGTGTAGGCTTTCTGATAACCCTACGTGCTAACCGAAGACAAGGCTTCTGTTACTGGTCTGTCAGCGAGGACGCTATCCTATCCCCGTCCCCCAGACCGATCCTCGATTCTCCGGGATCCAGGGACTGCATGAGGAGGCTGTTGTATGTCAGTCATCAGTACCAGGGGTCGTATACCCGCTCATAAGCACAGCGTTAGGCAGCTGATGTGTCAATCTGTTTGCTTTACGCTGATAACGTCCGCAACCCGAGTCACGATAAAACATGCCGATTGCGAGATATCGCGTGATCTATTACGACTTCCTTCGGCGCCAGACTATACGTTAAGGTATAAAACCACTAAAAAATAGCCTTACTATTTATGTAGTAATTTCACAAAGAACACCCACCTAAAACTGTGTTCTATAATTTTCGTTGGCCCAAATGGCACATACTGTCAAATAACCAGATGCCTAATCTAGACCATGTCCAAATATCATCAGGGGTTGACCAGCGTTATCTGGAAAAATAAATCAGCAGGAATGCAGGTACTAGTGTCCAATCGCCATAGAAACAGAATGTGGGGGGGGGGGGCACTTGCTCATTGGATGATATTTTTCTCTGTTTAATTGTAGCCACAACTGATGGACTTTTTTTCAACCATTATTTGTCACAGTTTATACCTTTAAAATTACCTGGCAGTGTTTCAACACAGTTCAGAGATACAGCCAATCTCTACCCGCCCGCACCGTTTTCTGTGCCCATGAATCTTGGATACAAAATCCAATCGGTGTTTTTATTTAGGCGTCAAACTGAGCTGTCGCATCCGGGCACTTTGCAATAAATTAGTTGCCGGAGATTTCCACACATGTGTGCAAGTTAAAATTACATAACTTGCTTGGATTTATTGCGTCTTGGTTAAAGTCCGGTGTGTCCGCAACAGTTCGGCAAAACTCGGTTGCCTTCGGTGATGAAATCCTTCTGTGGAAGGCAATTCCCCATTCTGATCTAACAGCTTGTGATGTTCTTGTTGATATGGTGATACGTGCAAGCGCGGTGCAAGAACATGTTATGTCATAGTGTTAAAAAAAAAAAAACACGTTTACCGTAATGAAAAGATAAAGGCCCTACACATGCATGGGAGTCGATTATGGTGAGACTGTCTGATTTACTATCCAGTGTGGCTAACTTGAGTAGCTACAATTAATTACTAGAAATTTTTGCAATTTAATGTGGTGTACGTCCTGACTGGGCAGTACGCCATCAAGGTCAAGGTCAGGTCGGCTTAATGTCAGCAGAATTAAAACACATACATACACGCAAAGGTTACAGTATTTATCAAGAACGTGGCTCACTTTCAAGGTTTGTTTATTTCGTGATTTGATCAGAATTATGTCCCGTGCTTTGGACTTCAACAATGTGATGGCGTTGAGCTTCTTGGCTGAAGGAAACCATGCTTCATGAATCTGCACGCGCCACTGTATCAGTGAAAAAATTCTTAAAGGGACAGAAATCGCAAAAGTGAAGTTATGGTAAAGAAAATGACCATAAATAACCTGCAGTTAACAGACTGATGATGTGTGCTGGTGATGACGTCACGACGACTTTTATCTGGCTCTATAGCAGAACTGTGTCGCATTACCTCTTCCATATATAGGCACACATTACAGGCGTAAGGTTCACAAGAACTTTGTTCAGGGCTAGACATAAAGGTGTACAAAAAGTTTTGTGACGTCATTGGTGACACATTCTAGCAGAACGCTTGGTTCCTAAAACCCACCATAGGATCCAAACAATCGACTGAATTTAATTTGGCGGAAAAAAACCCTGAAACAATCAGCGAAGGTATTTTCAGATAGAGTTTTTAATTTTTGTGAGGTTTTTCCCTGTATGTAATATGCATAATGATGACAGCCTCGTGCTGAAGAGACCATGAAACATTAATATTTTTTTCCTTTTTTGCTTTCGTATTTTATTGTTTCGTACCGAATAAAATAATTTAAAACCATTGGATTCTACTGTGCATAATCTGTTGAGAGTAAGCTAGCAACGGTGAGTCACAAACGTATTTTTGCTTGAAATGATTCGCTTTACGTAACAAAGGCCTTAATGTGGCGTCATTAGTCGCTATATGCTCAGAATAGGCTACCATAGAGAATCCACTATGTTTCTGATGGACTATGTACTCCACTGAAAACAACTAGAAAACAACAACAACAACTACAAAAAGGCAATCATGTCGGTATAGTGTTTAATAGCTGCTCATATCACTTATAATCCATGGTAGTGTTTTCCTTCCTCTATAATCCAAAATTTTAAACATGGTTAAAAAACGATGCATAAAAAAACTAAAAGTCGCTCTCCAAAAGATATACGTGCGTGTTTATATTAACATTAATTGCACTCTAGGCTAGTCTCTCCCTACAGATCTCGGCTGTCGCAAACGGCTCTTGCAGTTTATTTCCATCAGCAATGAACCGTTACACAACGTCTTCATACGTGTGGAATACTGTCTGGACAAGGCGAGTTAAAAACGGCAACTATCCCACGAGTAATCTCTACGCAAATGCCATTGCAATGCAAACGTCTGGCTCGAAATTGCAAACAGATGAGGCCCAAGACGAAAGCAAGACGTTTATTAGAAAGATTCCTTAGCAGCGACGAATATATGTGTTTTTAAGAGACCGATTTAGAAATTGGTTGATGGTGAGAAGAACGGTTAATGTTTTCTTAATATGTCATTAAAAGCAATGGGTTTTCTTTCATTGCATTCGTCTAAAATGTTTGACTGCAATTTGGACGCAGAATGCGGCGATACATTTCAGGCAAACAGTGTGAGAAAAGGAACCAAAACATTTCATGTTTCACATTCCGTATATCGTAGCATTAGATTCTACAACATGGTTAAAATAAAAGGAGAAAGTTTATGGCTCTGGTGATATTCGAATAGACACAAGTTATTAGTGCAAGTTAAAACAAGAAAACAGCATTACTTTTGAGAGTGGAAAATGCCTTCACAGCATCAACCCCCACTAAGTCCAGCCTTACAATCTGAACAGTTAACTTTTCTCGGTATAAAAAATCTAAAATAGTGAGCCCACGTATTTTTAGATGCCGATTTCCATGGCCCTTCTGATTAAACCTACTTTATTTTGCGTTTTCTTCTCCTTTAAACTGGTTTACAACTGTTACAAAGAAACCCCCTGTGGTATCACGCACATGACAAACCTCACTATTGTAAAGAAAAAGACATCACCAGGCCAGTCTACATATATGTGTGGATAACGTATCCCAGCCGACGTTTAGAAAGCTCACCTTTCTTGATTTTCCTGATGGTGTATATAACATCCACGAAATTGATGGCGTGGCCATTGTTGTAAACCTTAACCAATTAGTCACTTGTTTTTGGTATAAGAAGGCACCTGTTCCCGCAGTGAGGTTAGGTGATCTTCCCTTTCAGACTTTTGGCACACTGACTGATGAGCGGACTTTAAATACCAGTGTCGGGACATCGTGTTTCCGGTTTCTCTAATATGGCTTTTCCCAAGAATTACAGATTAAAAGTTGGTTTAATTGAAGAGAAAGGCCTACATAGTACTTGAGAACAAACTGACTGTTAGGTCTGTTTCCACCCCTCGACCTAAATGAGTACCGTTATATATGTGTATATTATACTTGTTGACTTTTGACTTTCTTGACTTTTCTGTATAGTACAACAATCCTCATACCACTGAGAGCGTCAAAGAGCAACATATATCAACAAAAGTTGTAGAAAGTTTGAAACACAATAACGCACTGCCGTTCAAAGTGATTACGTCAGTTTGTTCTCATTGGTCTACTGCGTTTCGTGTTTAAATTTGTTTACGCCGTGGAGCATGCAGGAAGACGTGTAACTTGCGCAGGTCCGGAAGTTGGTCAGTTACGGGTGACGCCCCGTGTTATGTATTTAAATATACGGGTATTATTATATATGGTTGTTTACTTTATAGATATTTCACGCCGTACTCAAGACGATATGATTAATCATATAGGTAGGTAAAGCTTACATGCCTAATACATATCCTCAGTGTTCCGTCGACCCTTTCATTCCAGACATGTTTGGAATGCCTACGTCACGTGAATGTATAACATCATAGATAGAAAAGTTCATCGGGTTGGTTTTTCTGCACTGGTTCGGCCGGGGTTTGTGCGTGATAACTGCTAGCATAACGCTTTGCAATAGCTGCTCTTAGCGCAAGATATCCCGTGGTTATTCGTGAAAATGATGACGTAATAACCCATTTTTTCTCTCTTTTTTTTTTTTGGTTGATTACGAAATCTGTTTGCTAGGAGAGAATTTTCTCTCTGAAACAGAGTAAGAGGAATTAATAATAGTGTCAAACCCTGCATTGATATTTACTTTCACAGCGGAAACTAAAAGATTTGACCTCCGGGGGGTGGGCGTCTTGAGGCGTCAAGGCGCCTTCCCAATTACGATGACGTCATCAGCAGCGTGGTTCTATACTTTTCTCTGATGCAAAGCCTTCTGGTTGACTCTTCTCGCTACCGTCTTCGCAAGTTATGTCGAGAAAAGAATTTAAGTAACTAACCTCAGGCGCGTGGCTCATTATTTTAGTTCTCAGCTGGTTGGATATCAAATGGTGGCGAAATAATTCGACATGAAGAGCGTCAGATTACAGCCACAAATCACTCGATAACAACACAGACTCCAGTAGAAAACATTTCGAACACTAACTGAAGAACACATTTTCTTTGTAACACTAGAATGTTTGCAGCAATAGGCCTTCCTCGCTGTGCGATAGCACATATCAAGTAATGGCGTATTACATGATGTACGCTTCGTTTAAGCTTCACGAACAATAGATTTCATCTGACAGAGGAATGTCTAAAAATAGGTAGATAGATGAAGTAGTGCATGTTTCCTAGGAAATCCGAACATCTGGACCTGTCTTTATCCGTTGAGTTCACGTGCTCAACTCTCACACAGGGCAGACGCATAAAGAACAGCTGTTTGCGTGTAATTCCGTGACATGGTGACATGGTGACATGGGCGCGGTGCTCGGTGGAAGGGACAACGCAGAAGTGGTTGTCCTTTAGGTATCATCTTACTAAGATGATGGAGAAGGGTAAAGTAGGAAGCGGTTATGTAGCATACACAATGATTTATTTTTTTTTTTTTTAATAGTACTGTATTCAAGAATATTTTATTAACAAGATGGCGGCCAGCTAGTTTTATGGTTGGACGAAACTGGGTAGAGCCTTGGGAAGCCAACGACCCATCCATCCTGTTGGCACAGACAATGACTGCCCCGTAATAAGTATCATGATGACCCGGTTATACAAGAATTGTGATCGCTCGGTTGCAAGCGCTGTATCGTTCCAACGCAATTAAAGCATTTCGACCGTTTTAAGCATTTTGATTTCGTGCTCCACTTCATTCATTTATTTGTTGTTTCAATCCACAGCTCAGCACCGTGTTCACTTATCTGATGGCGGCGAGTGACAAGGTTGTAGGAACCAGAGCCTCAATGGTAAACCACCGACCTTTGGCAAGTAACTGTTGGACTGCGGTCGTTGTGAGTTCATGTCCGGCTCATGCTGGCTTCCTCTCCAGCCGTACGTGAAAAGGTCTGCCAGCACCCTGTGGATGGTCGTGGGTTTCCTCCGGACCCTGCCCGATTTCCTTCCACAGTAATACCAGCTGTCGTTGCATAAGTGAATTATTCTTGAGTACGGTGTAAAACACCAGTGAAATAAATAAATAACTAAATAAAGACAAATGCGTTAACCAGTGTGGACCATGCGTCGCTCTCTCCGTATATATACGCAAAAGTTACAGTATTTATGAAGAATGTGGTTCACAATCATCATTTTGTTTATTTATTGATTTGATTGGAATTATGCGCCCTACTAAAGAAATTTTCACTAATGTGATGAAGCTCAGGTTATGTGGTGAAGGAAACTACAGCCATCACATCAGTGAAAAATGTCTTAAATTTCTTAACGGGATCGGTACATGGGATAATGCCCTCCATGTAGCATCCCGTGGATGGTCGTGAGTTTCCCGAGGGCTCTACCCGGTTTCCTAACACCACAATGCTGTCCGCCGTGGTATAAGTGAAATATTTTTGCTTAAGGCGTAAAACACCGATCAAATAAATAAGGACAAGTGTTTTAACCACACTGGGCATGCGTCAGTCTCTCCGTTCCGTTGCAATGGAACACGGCGCATGGAACCGTGGCTTGAAAGCAAACCATCTTTAGCAATGTTAACCTTTTGAATGAAAATAAATAACAAAATCATCTATCATCAGGTATTCTACGGGAACCTTTCACGTAAACCTTGAAGTTCTTTCTCAAGTAAGTATATTGAGGGTGCAAAAATGTTCTCGCGACATGTCCAATACAAAAAAAGGGGCGATTGGTACGTCGCAACACTATTCAATAGGAGTACACCAACGCACAGGACGGGTTGCCTATGGAAACGAAGGGTGGATTGATTGAATGATTGGTTGGATTATCCACTGTTGTCTAACGCCGTAATGAAGGTTGGACACTTTACTATCTACAGAGGCATACGTGTAAAATTCAGGATATTATTAGCAACTAGTGTATAGAAACAGTGTTTTCTTTTTAAGATGCCAAGACCAGTCGAAAAAAACAATCCCCATTCAACCAAGGATAACATTTGTATGGAAACTGTATCTTCTGCTTACATGTTTTCTTTGTTTGCTTGGAGTTTGACGCCATACCCGTGAATGTTTAAGTTACGTGATGACTTTCAGATTTATCGGGGCTCTATGAATCGCGAGTGCCCCGAGGAAACCGCAGATTTCCTGACGTAAGGCCGCAGTCCAAGCTGGATACCAGCACGCGACAGACCGTAGTGATTCGTGGCTCGGCAGGAACACGCAAGGATCGATCCAGCACTTAATTTAACCTTCATTACTGAGCCAGCCACTATGACACATAGTTCACGTATTAAATATAAGGTGAAATACCGCTTCTTAACGTAAATGTTCGTCGAAATGATAGGATTGGCACGTGAACCCATGCCTTTCTGATAAAGTAGAAATCCCACGTGATTTCTCCTTGCATGAATTTCAAACCCAGCGAGATTTCAGGTGTGCATCAAAAAGGAACTCTGAAGGATCGGCAAACACACGCCATAGTTTTATCGTCTTGTGGGGTCGTGTAGCGTTCTCTTTTCAAGTGTCTCTACGTAGCCACATAATCCCCATTTTTACGACCGATAATTTGTACCAAACACCAGATGGCGCTGTCATTTGTCAACGCGACACGGGGCCGCTGTTACCTAACATACAGACACGGGAATGCTGGGTGGCATGTTCGCGTGGTGTTCGTGTAGTACGTCGTAGTACGAAAATACTTGGGGATTAAGCTGGGGAAGAAGTTACGAAAGAAATAAACAAGAAGAAAAAAAGAAAGATCTGCACGTGGCCTGAAACAGAAAATACTTAACAGCGGTATGGACATGTTGGATAAAGCAGCAAGACATGACTCAAAAAAGCAGGAAAATGAACACAAATACTTTTTTCATTTCGCTCTTCCGTGATTCTAGCTGCTGCCATCCATTTTTTGAGGAATATATTAGTAAATAACGAAATTATGATTCAGTGCATACCAGACTGACATTTACATTTTATTCGAGCTTTTACGTGACTGACCCGGACTTAACCGAAGACCGGCGGAGAATTCCGAAAGCGAGTTTCTGCTATGAACCAGGTGAGCTGCTCGATAAAGAGTTACAGCGGCCATGTTATCAAGTCTTATCGCGGTTTTACGCGTTTATCGCGTTTATGCTCGTGTATTCAGTTTCATCTGCTAACATATCCATCAAACATAATCTGAAGTAGAATTTAGTGTATATTTATAGCCAAGTTTTGAAACGATTGTTTTTGACCCATGTTTCCTAGATGATATCCACAATCTTCTCGCGCCCCCACAGCTATATCATGTGGTTTTTCGCGATGCATGGCGCGGGGAACTGATAAATGCATAACCGTAAAGAAATCTGAAAATAACTTATAATTCCCAGTAAACTGGTTGCGAAAAAAAAAATGAGGATAAATTGGATGATTTTCTTTGACAGCCAAATGTGTTTATCTATACGGCGCTACATCTGAATATCAAAGGGTGCCGTTAACTTTGAAATATGCCGACAGGTGCAGTGGGTGTTGACACTTGTGGCGGTAGGAATTACATCGCCAGCTCCGTATTATGGTTGCTTCAGACTGATGAAGACTGGCCACGTCAGCAATCGCGTGCTTAACGGTTTTTCCAAGTGTTTAAGACATCAGCGAACGTTAGTCAATTCCAGTGGGCTGATGGGGCTCTCAGGTAATGAAGTGCAGTGCAGTGTACATCAAAGATTGCCGCTGACAGCTGTAGGCAAATTCCTGGTTGTAGACAAGATATTACATGTATTAAATGAATTCCCCCCTTTACTTTATGATGATTTAAGACACAATATCAGTTGCTTCGAATGGCTTGCTCAGCGCCTAAATTTCTTTCTTTCTTTCTTATTTCTTTACGGTACGGTTGTTTCCACTGGATATTCTAGATTATTTTTATTGAGCATTTGTGAGGCCTTGGTATGTCATATTTGTGAACTGTTACAGCAGAGGTACAAGGCGGGATGCTATAGGCCTCTGAGGGGAATATCACAACACTACCTATCACAATTACTTATGTCCCTCAGATGCTTGCAAACAAAAAGAAAAAAAAGACAAGAAGAAAAGTTTCGGGTTGAGCATGATTTATGCAGAGTCTCATCCCCTCACCTAAACAGAACGGCGGTTGTTTGGACTATTTCTGGCGGAGGTGTTGCATGTTTATCAAACTGTGTCACAATCCCTCCCTCACCTCCCCCCCAAAAAACCCTACATATTCTTGGGCGAACTATCACCAAGTCCCATACTCAAGGGCGCAACAGTTTCAATGCTGGGTTTCTTTTCCACGACTCTTTTTGCGGCACCATCATTCTGACGCTTCCCAGACCACACAAACATTTGTTGAAAAGCCTGCGATGTTATCGGGTGCGGAAACGTGCCACAGATAAAACAATCTACGAGTCTGTTATGAGGTAAAGCGATGATGAGCTATAAACGGCGAGGTCTGATGACATGTCTTCATAAACACTGGATAACGAGAAAGCCCCAGTCGTGGACATTCCTTGTGCACGAGCGGGTACGGCAGATGCACACGTCATAACAGTTTACGTTTCGTGGAATTGTCTAGTCTCCAGTTACGCGTTCTTTCTTTGTGGCCTTTTTTTCGAATTTTCCCAACCTTGTGATATTATTTCCAGTGATTATTTCCAGGAGTGATTTCTTCACATGTATTTCGTTTCCATTCGTCATATGCGCATGGTGACGTCACAGACTGGAACTGCATCGAATAACCCGTTAAAGGGAACATATTGTCTATATGTACGTAGTAAAGAGAAGTAAGCGCAGAGCGTATGACAGAAAATATCTGAAAACTTCAGTTTTAAAAGCCAAGAAGTCTTCATCTCCGGGAATATGGCATTGTCGCACACTTCATTCCGAGAGTCTTAGATGTTGAAACAGTGAAGATTTGGACAATCACCAGTCCTGAAAACGTCACGAGATATTTTGACTGCGATGTCACTTCTCCCCCGTCCTTCGCTGTTGGTGGGACTCTTATGGCGAATTTCAAGTCAACCGTTTTAAAGGTCTGAAAAGCCGCCAAAACTTGTAAAAAAAGCAGGGAAACACAAAACAATAGGGGATCCAACCTTTTGGCTGGAATTTCTAACAACCTGGTACAAAAACAATAGGGCTTCCAGGCGGCTTTATGGGTCGAACCCTTAACAAATGGGTGCCCTCCATTTCATGGCTTATAATTACGGTGATCTTCTATAAGAAGTTAAGGGACCACCGTGGCTGAGGAATCGGAATGCTACAGTGCATCGTGTAAGTGAAGTATTATTGAGTACGGGGTAAAATTCTAAGCGAATGAATAAATAAACATATAAGAATTTATTTCCTGAAAGTCATCTGGTCCACAATGTCACGCGGTGCAGCCATCTTAAATATCCAGATAACTTGTTTAACTTTGTGAGATGATGTGTGTCGAAGTGAATCAGCTTAGGAAAACCCGTCAAACCTATCAGCAGCAGACTCTCAGTGTTGTAGTTCCGAAACAACATCCATTACATTCCACTGGTTTTCTGGAGAGCTGTGTTGCTAAAAAGTTTCCTGCGACCGACCAAATGTACATCTTATATAAAACTTTCATGTACGCATCCATGCTTGAAATTTGCAGGCTTTTTCAACCCATTTACTATGGCACATTTCAAGCCATGTATGTTTATGGACATATTTATAACGCAAGAGAACAGACTGCGAAGGATGACACCTTGCATGGGGAAAATCAATACATCATCCACAAGGTCAGTCAGTAACTGTTTCGTATCATTACATTGACCATATTCTAGTCACACTTTATTTATCAAAATATGATGTTTGACAGGAAAGTGTCCATTAGCACTTATGTGCCTGGAATACGATATGTTATATTTTTCACCGGTCGGAAGCAAAATGATAACTTTTTGCTTTCCCGTCCTCACGTATAGCATACGAGGAATCGAGTTGCAAAAACAGATGATAGAATACCCCCCCAAACACTGGTGAGTTATTGAAAACAGACCGAGGCGTGATTCGGAAGGATTTTGACTTAATTTACGCTAAATATTTATTGTATTTTCGCGTCCTACTTGATGCACAGAGAGTTGAGCCGCAGTAATTTATAAATAACCGCCTACGTGCCTGTTTGCTCAAAGTAGCTAAAGAGCAAAATGGCGTTTTGGGCGTGCCGCGGCATAACGGTTGTTTTTTTTTCATTACACCTCCTACTACTGTGTAGTGAGTAATTCAGTGATCTGTACGTGTTATAAGAAAGACAGTACATCCGATATTTAACATGTTCTGGATCCAGGTATCACACAAAGGCAGTGAAATTTGAAATTCGTCTAGTTTTGGAGAAATCTGGATTGTATTTAATACATGACTAATGGTTGTAGATATAGAACTCAGGGTTATATTAGGCCCCTCTGTGGCCTGGGGGTTAACGTACTAGCGCACTATAATGACCCAGGAGCCTCTCACCAATGCGGTCGCTGTGAGTTCAAGTCCAGCGCAGGCTGGCTTCCTCTCCGGCCGTACGTAGGAAGATCCACCAGCAGTGGGTCGTGGTGTTGGGTTTCCCCCCCGGGCTCTGCCCGGTTTCCTCCAATCATAACGCTGGCAAAATGAAATATTCTTGAACACCACTCAAAGAAGCAAGTAAATGAGGAATAACTTTTATAATTTCCTGCGACAAACATAAAACTTGGAGTTTGTATTTTTTTGTCTGAAATATTATTACCTGGTAGAACATTCTTTCTAACTTTTGCGATGCTCTGAAACTGCTGTTTTGTAAACTGAGGCATTTTCCTGACGATAGAAGACTGAGGGATGGCAATTTGTTGTCCTTTGTTTGAACTGATCCATGGCTATGAGGGTTGTAGATTTATCAAACACAAAAGCTTTTCAATCACCAGGACATTACTAGGAGGTGTCTCATCTTGAACAGACAACTCGTAGAATCTCCCGCCCTGACCTCATATTGGGTCCCCGGTAACAATTACCGGTCCACACTTCCTGTAGGACTTCTGTGTGCAATCTCACGTTGGTTGAAGATCACTTAATAGGGGGGTTTCGAGTTCGAACTCTTTAGTCGATGAAGGTGAACAAAACAAAACAGGTCCTACTGCGTCATGTAACTTGTGAAAAATGTTCGGCAACCTTTGTGGACATTAATTTACGGATAATCTTTCTCGCTCTGTTCCGGACATCTCTTTCCTTCATGATCTTCGTAAGCTCGCACATTCACATTCAGCATTTTATTGTCTTCATTTTACTCCAATTTTGTTCCGGAGGTCCAAATGACATCTCTTTCCTTCATGATCTTCGCAAGCTCATACATTAACGTCCACCTCCTAAATTTTCTCGGTCGTTCGTCTGCTCTAAATAACTTTTCCTGAAACTTCTTTCAGACGCCAATGTTATGGTAAATGCAGTCAAAACTGATTGCCTAACATTTCTGACAGGTCACACGGTGCAGCAGGACTTATTTTACTTGAAGCGATAAAAGCGTTCGAACTTGTCGCTCCCTTAGTGTCTTCCACCCATATGGAGTACCTGTACATATCTGTAGGTGATATGGAGTACCTGTACATATCTGTAGATCATATGTGAGAAAGTTTGTCAAGGACAGTCAGTAACTTGCCAAAGGTCGGTGGTTTACGCCGGACATTCCACCCATAAAACCGACCGAAATTGAATCATAGAAAAATCATTTATATAATCATATAGCTGACTAACAAAATAAATAAATAACTAACTAAATAAATATTATTTATGGCTCCGGTTGAAACTCTATCTTTCCTTTGTCGCCCCAGTAAATCTCAGTGAACTTCGAAGTTTATATTTGGGCCTGTTAATTCCATAAAATATTATAAGCTGTCCATGCCCCAAGAGTGTGATATTGAATTTTACACTGCAAAATACTGCAAGACCACGAAGCGGAAGTGTAGTATTCGCCAGAACGCAGGATATAAGTCAGCATGGCACTCTCTCGGGTATGGATAACGAACTTATTTCTACGAGCAGCCTTAAAATTAAGGAAATCAGGCTTTAACGGGATCGGAGTGTCAGTCATATGTGACGCTAAAATGTAACAAAAAGATCATGATTACGGAAAAATTGGTTTAAATTTTTGAGGTTAGCGTAAAAGGTATGGATGTACTTTACAGAAATGAGACTGTAAAACACTCAACATAAAGACATTAATAAAGCTGAGCGATATTCGAGAGATTTAAAAGTGCTGAAACATCTAAGTGTAAACTGATTTTCCTCAAAGCAATGCATTAAAATAGAATCATGCCTAAAAATTTTAAAACGACTTTCACATGTAACACAATACTATATGGACGAAACAGCTGATCGACTCTAAGTAAATGTATCATTTAAAAAAAGCAAAAAGTAAACCAAAAACTGGTAGAGACTGTACAAAAGCAGGTCATAGCGTGACGCCAAATACAGATCATAGCGTGACGTCAAATACAGGTCATAGCGTGACGTCAAATACAGGTCATAGCGTGACGTCAAATACAGGTCAACTCATAATGTCGGCCGAGAAGTTCAATATCTGTGATTTATAAATGTACTCCCATTATGTTCAATTTTAGTTGTAAATTTAATAGCATTGACTGTTCATCGCTTTGTCATCGTTGTTACTGCAAAGTCAGAAATTATGAGCGTAATCTGTGCCGCCGGTACAATTCGGATAAACGTCTTGAAAAGAGTTGCTGTCAGCCACGAGTTTAAACAATTGAAGCTTTTCGTTCTATAATATCTTATTATTTTCAGAAATTACTGGCTTGTTTTCGTTGTTTTAGATGGTATTAACAGCTTGTAAACACATATTTTCTCCTCGATTTCAAAAGTATTTCGATTTGCAACAGCTACATTTGGAGTGATCACACGAGTGCTAAGTGAGGTACACAGTGAGGTAGAAATAATACTAAAGCCATTGCAATAGGTAATTAAGTTACTGAATTGTTTTCATGAAATCAATTTTATTCTAAAAATAAAATAGGTTTTCGAAAAATCAGCAATTTACTAGACAACAAATATATACCGTCCACTCTGGATCACATGCTACTGGTGTTATTAAACTCTGACCTCCAGTTCACCTTAAAAGACAGTTCAATGGCATCCTTCGGTTCCTATTCTAGCGTAAATTAACTTGACACGCTAACTTCCACGACTTCGTCGTTGTTTCATTACCACTAAATGCTATTAATTAGGTCAATGAAGCCAATCACTTGTCATTTAAACCATCCTCGCCTGACATTCCGGAAGTTAACCGGCATATTATACGAGGAAATGGACAACTTGCTGGCACATGTCACTCCAGTGAGAGCTAATCAGCGCCACCTATATCCGGCAGGCGGAATGGACGTCGACGTGATTTAAAGTAGGCTAATACATATCGGACCTATACGGACTTGCTCTAATTCTGCAGAACGCTTGTCGTACAGTCATTTGAGTCGCGAAATTTCGCTGATGTAGGGATTGACATGCAGTTTTAACTGTCAACATGCCATTAACATAACAGCAATGTTTAAAGTACATCCTCACCTTGCTTAATTCATGATACTAGGAAGCATACATGCAAAGTAAACCGAGGCAAATCAAAAAGAGACCGAATTACGTGAAGATTACCTTTTGAGTGTGGCACCCTGCTTTGGTTAGGTTTGTGGAGCTGACAGGCAAACAATTAAACGTATAGACAAGTCTGCGCTCGTGGAGATCATGCTGACCAGTAATGGGTTTTTGATACCTGGGGTCTAATGTACATGGTACCTTTAAGGCCGCGAAAAGGCAAATTCCAGAGAGGCGGAACAATTAACTTGTGCAACACATGTGTAAGAGAAACCGTCGGAAAGCCTGTTTAGTTTGTCTTTTGTAACAGATTGATGCTTAAGTCGGCGGAAATCAAGGCCTCCTTGAAGTCATTCTGATACACTCTGGTCATCGATTCAAAGTTGCCTTTAACAGTTTCGTGGCATTTTCTGATTAGCTGTTTTGATTTCAAATCCAGCTTAGGCTAGCCTTCTCTTTCGATGTACGTGATAATGTCTGCCAGCAATCAGCCGATGGTCGGGGATTTCCCCGGGCTCTGTCCTGTTTCATTCCCCCATAATGCTGACCACCTTTATATAAGTGAAATATTCTTGAGAACGACCTAAAACTCCAATTAATTTTTCTTCACTTTTTTAGTTTGATAGGTGTTTTATACCATACTCAAGAATATTATACTTATACGACGGCGGCCAGCATTATTGAGGGAAGAAACATGACAGAGCCCGGGGAAATCCCCACCCATCCACAGGTTGCTGACGGGCCTTCCCACGTACGGCCGGAGAGGAAGCCAGCATGGGCTGGACTTGAACTCACAGCGACCGCATTGGTGAGAGGCAAGGGGTCATAACGCCTCGCTGGCGCGATAATCCCCTCGGCAATGGAGGTCGCTGCCGCATTGGTGAGAGGCATCTCAGTCATTGCCCTGTATACTAACGCGCTAACCACCTTGGCCACGGAAGCCTCCTCCAATTAATTGAATAAACAAATTAAATGACTGGCTGTTAACCCTGGCTAAGTACCATACTCAGATTCCAACGTGAACAACAGAAGAATGTAGCCCATGGCCGAAGAGAAAGCCGGACAGAGCTGGACTTGAGCTCCCAGTAACCGCATTGCTGCCAGACTTTAGGTTCATCTTACTGTGCTAATACCCTAAGCGCTAGGCCACAAAAAGTCCAGGTTCAGTACATTTAAGCAGATAGATTTTGCTCTTTTCAGTCTGTATTCTTGATTCTTTAATGAAGCTCCAAAAACAAGAACAACGTTCCACAATCGAATATTTGACAATAAATAGAATCGACGCGAAAGAGCAATTTATGGCAGAGTGTCTTTCGCCCATATATGTTTCTTTTGAACATCCACAGAATTCTTCTTACCGAAGTGTGTTTGGTGAGAAATCCATAAAGACTGTCAAATATGTTTATCAATGGGAACAATCCCAGCGCCTCTGCTTGACAGGAGATCGCCACATAGCAGCTACCAGGGTACGGGCGTAATCACGGACACACCTGTCATCCAGTCTGCATCATGTCCGTACTCGCCACAACAAGGACCACTCCAGACATGCGAGCAACAATGGTCTTCGAGGCAACTGTCACGAGAGACATCCTGACATCTGGGCCCAATTGGGTTAGGTACGTCTGGATAAAGCGCCCGTTATTTCCGACGATCTGACTTTCTGCGGAAACTGCATGGTCCGTGTTTCTCAAAGCACCGTAAAGGCCAAAACAGTGCATCGTAAGGCCGATCACTTCACTGTAGATCCCACAACTATAAATGATTCGAAACAAATTTCTTAAGCGACATAAAGACCATTTGTAGACAAACTCGGTCGACCAGATTACTGCATTTGGACGGTGCATATATAGCCATGTAACGTCTGAAAATACCCACAGCCATTTAACATCTGAAGACTGAAGTCCAAAATTCACGTCAATAAGTTCATCAACAACCAGCCAGAGGTCAGCGGTTTACCCCGCGCGTTCCAATTACGAACTGACTGCTATTGAATGTCACTGTAAAATTCTTGGGTATGACCAAATAAATAAATGAATAAATAGCGGTTCTTCATGCACGCAACATGAATTGGTGTACCGTGGTATTTGTAGTATTAAAGAGCACAATTACCCGCTATCCCAGCTTTATTTTCGTTATATTCAGACGTCTTAATTAAGTATATTTAACGATGTGTCATGTGGTGAATCAATTACACTGAGACCAAAACCAAACACATTTCAGACACATAAACCAAACATTTAGACACATAGACATCTGAACCAAACAGATTTAGACATCTAAACCAAATACGTTTAGGGCTATAGATATCTATAGCAAATGCATTTAGACACCAAGCTTTACAGGTTTGCAAACGATTGTGCGTGGTTACACCGATGACCGTTTGCAACCAGGACCAATGCTTTCATAAGTTGCCTGACGACAGGCAGTCCATCAAAAACAAAAAAAACCAAAAAAAAAAACCAAAAAAAAAAAAACCCAAAAAAAAAACGCTTGCACAATTATCAAGGACCCGGATGAAGAAGCGCCATCTGTACTGATTTTATCTTGAATTTCAATTAGTAATTTGCCAGCATAAAGATAAACCGGATATGACTGAGGGTAGCTTTTCGGTTAATTTTAAATTGGATGAAATTGATATCGTTTTATTTTCGAATGACTTAATTGCCTTCCCGATTGATCGGAGCCAATTTGAATCATGCTAAAATCCTTGAAACTACAAAGCGAGAGGGATGGAACGGGTAAACTGACACCGCTTAAAGGCGGGAAAAGATAACACACCGTCTTTTCGCACTGGGCTTTGGGTAATAAGGTAACAAACCGAAACATGGCGCCCTACACATTGATTGCAGGAACTCAGAAGGATTTATTTCTTTGCCCATTATTGACAACATTTTTTTCTTTCCTTCTGTGTTTGTTCTTCTCGTTTCCCTAAAATATACATATTATATATTGTCGTTTATTACCCCTCCCCCAGCCCAAATAAAGGTAAGATGTAAGCATTCAATAACAAACCTTGTTTCGAATTCGCTTCGACATTTGTCAGTTCAAACTGTTTGCTGATAGTAAAATTTATTGTCCATTTCTATACGCGAAGACATAAACAATGAATGGGAAACGATCCGAGGATAACTAAAGCCTGTTGTCTGGTAATTCTGAGGAAAACTGCATAACGGATTATTTCTCAGTAAAGCTTACTCATAGGACGTCGGATTTAATATCACCTGCGATGTTTGATATGAAAGCCTGGCAGTAAAAAACTGAAAGACAAGAAATACGGAGACAGCGAGAAAAAGTTCGTATCCCTGTAGCTATCGGCGACTCTAAATATTTGATCACCTTTCCCCTTAATGCGGATATAATCTCGATGTGATCAGCATCACGTGACTGTAGCCATCTGGCGCGAGAATGACAACTCGATACGACAAAGGCGCAGGCGTGGGGAAAGTCTAGACAGAGTACATATATTTTTAAACAAACGTTTTTTCTTTCTTGTGTTTTTTTTTTTCATCAGACAGTTCATTTAGCCATATTATCTGTATTACATATATTATATATGTATATATAGATATTTTCCAGACATCTTTAAACAGAGACTTAAAGAGGGATGGCTTGCAGAGCCGTGTGTAAATGTAAGCTTTAGGGGTTATCCTCGAAATGTGTATATAAAAGAGACGACATCTGAAAATTGAAGGTTTTCTCTTGGAGGAGCTCTGGGTGAATCAGTACTTATTTGCATCACTAACAAATCATTATGTCCTTTAACGTGTACATATATATACTCCTTTTGTCTCATCTAAACCTACGTGAACTTGCAAGACTCCTGAAATGCCGATTGGGCGTAGGCATTAATGGGAAATACTTTGAAATTTTTCGTGGAATTCTTCACGGCGCAAACTGTTATAAACGCTATACTTGACGAGGGATTGCGAAGAGAAAATAGGCTTAACGGTCTTTACTGGTCGTCCACTAGTTTCCTAGAAAATAAAGGTTGGGGTGGTGGAGATAACAATTACCAAGTACTAGTTCGTGAATGAAATGTACCCACGAGGCCTACTCTTCTGAGAGTCGAGGAGAGAGAGAGACTGCGCCAAATGTTATCTCAAAAGCTCTCAGACTCGAAGGAAATAGCATATTCGCTATGATCGGTTTAGTCCAGAAACACTTGAGGTGTGTGCTCAAGAAAAAAATGGTTACATGTGAGCCACTCCAAAAGTGCTTGATGACGAAGGCCACGTTTGGGTTTCTTTGTCAGAGTAATTAATACAACGGCATCTCCTTTTGAGTGAGTTACCTGACACAGTGCAAAGAACATAAAATGTGACACATGGTTCGCCACAATCTTTGATGAATCAATAAATCGGCCGGTTTTCGCGCCAAGTCCTCGTTAAGAAATCAGCCATCTTTGTTGTCGCGTGTCAGACGCCATATGGCGCGTGCGGCGCGTGAGTCTAATTGTTACCTCACAACAAAAAGGAGTTCAGGTCGCAGCGTGGCCAATTAAACATGTCCAGAAGATAATTGCCACCTGGTTGACGGAAGCCGGATGCGATAAACAGCACGCCAGATCTCGAGATAAAAAACGTTTAGGCCAACTCGTAGATATTCTACCCGATATTTGACTTGCACGTATAACCCATGCCTGGGCGGGAGATGGTGGTGACATGAACAAGGCACTTGACTGATTAAGTTAAGAATGCTTCTAACTATTCTAACAATATACAACAGGATATTTTAATAAAAAGTGTAATACGTAAGCTGTAAATGTTAGCAATTCCTATCAGGTACCAAATCCGATATTTTGCCCTGTGCACTGGCGTCGTGGGCCCAAATTGTGTCCATCATTGTCCTTTTGCAACACACGAATGTTGTGTGCCAAGTGAGCCCACATTTCCTCACTCTAAAGGCAGGAATGAACAATAGACTGTGTGACAACGTACAAGGAATGGAAAGTATTCCCATGAATAAAGCAGCTAATTTCTGCCGTTTTTCTAAAGCAGACCAGTTATATCTAATGCTACGTTACTTGGCGCCTTGAACAATACAGGCCACCCATGGTATATTCTAGAAAAGTAGTGTCATAGTATCGTTTAGGAAACTTGCCTCTGCAATAATACAATGTAAATTTCAAGCAAATACCACACCGAAGCTATGTATATATAGATCGTTATGCACCATTGTGACCGTTTGTGCTTAATTCTGTTGCCACCTTTCGCAAACTCACTTTCCGCCTTTATACTTTCTGTGGAAACCACTCGGTCTGGGTTGCAACGCAGTGAGGTCAAGTGAGACGTGTTACAAAAGTCTGCGCAGCGTAATACTTTTCTATGTGGATTCTGGGACCTGAATACCAAACGCCACCGTGGATTATGTTGATTTTATGTTCCTATCATGGCCACAACATATGTCGTCGCACAGTAAAGTTACGACTGAGGTAATTTATATGATTGCTTTGTGAAACGGGTCCCAAATCTCCACTGGATGAGACAATTGAATTTGACGTTACCGAGGTGGTTCGGTGAAAAATGCAAGGTCTGTGTTCTTCAAAGCCGTTATAGATCATATTGCCCGAAGCAATGCTCATAAGGCTGATCGGTTCATTCTAGTTCCCACGATTAAAAATACTTCGAGACAAATTTCTTAAGGAAGACAAAGTCCATTTGTTGACAAACGTGGTAGATCAGATTAGTGTAGCTGGTCTGTGTATATATCTACTATATCCTCAAAAAATCTTATCTTTGTAAAATCAGTTATTTGACGGATGACAAGTTGCCTTCTGTTAACCTTTGTTGTAACGAATAATTCTTTTCTTGATAACGGATTAATGCCTATTCAGGAACACCGATTATTCCGTTTAATGAAGGGAAAGACAGTCCGGCATCCCTTAAATACAGGAAGATTTTTTCTGGGCATTGTAAAGCTATTTGTATTTACAACTTAATAAGCAGAGAATATGACTTGTTAACTACTATTACAAATATTCCACTTCCTCGGGATACAAGAGAAAAAAAGCGGTTTTGTGACTAAGTGTGATTTGTGGACGTGAAAAAAGGCTTAAGTTTGTTTGTATGTAGAGTTTTGGTTTATAATTCGGGCAGATTTGTGGAATTACTTGACGAAAAGTCCAGAATATTTCGTGCTGAGCTTTCTTTCGAAAAACGGATTATTTTAACGGATTATGCTTAAGGCAAACTACGGCACAATCAAGTTCCACCACTCAGGAAAATATGGTGACCTCAGTGGTAAACCAGGGGAGGATAATTTTAGGTTGTCCATGCACCACTTAGAATTAATTGAATTCTGATTGGGTGAAGGCGTTTTTTTGTATGGTTAGTACAACCAATCACACTGATGACAAAACGAGCATCACGCAGCGCCCTCTTGCGGCCAATTCAGATGTCAGGTTTACAAGTCAATGACTGCTATCAAATTTAAGCCTCTTCCGTGCCGATTGGGCAAAGTTATCCTGTATGATTCACATCTGGAATTTGAACAGGCCCTTGAACAAGGTATGGTCTCAGCTGTCATTCTTTATTCGGCCATAAGTCGATCGGTCGGACATTTACACTGCAAGGAGCATAAACTAAAAGACTACTACAATATGGAAAGTAAAACCAGAGCAGCCATGACAGAGTGATAGTTTGCAAATGTTCACATGCAACCATTGAAATCTCTTGTCAATTTACCTCAGATTTTATTCTAACGGTTCAGGTAAATGCCGCACGAGCAGAAATCAGGTGACACATACAGTGATGTCATTTGCGATTTACATGAAAACAATGCAAAGGGACCAGGCCTCGGGGTGCTTATTATAGTCCTCCGACAGAATACTGTTTTATGCAGGAATAAAACATCAAATACTGTATGAAAGATTTCAGCATAGAGAGTAAAGCTGGAGGAGCGAGGACGGTATGATAGTTGGGAAGTGGTCACAGGTCAAATCCGGCCTCTTTGGAGTTTACCTCAGTTACGGTATTGTTGTAAATGGATAACATGTTTAGGAAGTAACAACTTATACGCCTCCTAGTAGCAACTTACTCGCCCTCCAACACCATGGCTAACGCAGAATTAGGTAAGAAATAAAATTGCAATGATATTAAATGCAATATACTAGACGTCACTGATCTAGAATTACTCAAAATGCTTAGTCCACCAGCAGAACCCCGCTTTACGCAGGAAAAGCAAAACCATAGCTGCTACCAAATTGCAATAGTTGGCAAGTGCATGGACACTCTTCCCAGCTTACCTCATTGAGTCATTTATCTTAATTGTACTTAGCATAAACTTAGCCCCCCCCCCCCCCCCACAGCGCAGAAACAAGAAGAGCAGTCGTGTTAATAGTAGTTTGCTATACGTCACTGGCCTGGAAAAGATCCAACCGATCAGTGAGATGAAAAGAATCAATAGAAGGCTACTGCAGTCGATCTCCCTGCCCTATGGTGCACGAGGTGATAAGGACTCATCTTATGTTTTCATCTAATTTCTCATAAACTTTGACATTAATGTTTCATTATCCCTATAGCTCCGTTAGCATTTCAATAGTTTGGGATGAAGTTAATGTAGAAATGAAATTTTGAGAATTCGTGGCTAGGTTATAACGGCAATAAAAATGAAGGTAAAGAGAAAGTGATCTTTAAAATTTTTAAAATCCTTGTGGATGCCTCCGTGGCCGATGTGGCTAGCGTGACAGCGCAGCGCAATTAACCAGGAGCCTCTCAACAATTAAGATAACGAAGTTTCTGATAGAAATAAAAACCACATTTTCCAGCACGATTTGAACTCAAAGTCTTCGTCATTTCATTACTCTACGTGAAAGCAGGGAACAGTCGCATTCATCCACAGGGGCAAGCGTATGATAAGGGAAAAAGGAGATAAACATCAAAGTGTTCCTCATTGTTGGAGGACCCAGTCATACGAGTTCAAATAACTCGTGCTGATAAAAATGTGTAACATTGTAGCCGACATAACTCATCACGTATGCCAAACGTCATTTATGTGTATTAGCGGCTTATTGCAGTGCCCATTAACATTTCTTTATGTGTGTTGTAGCCGGTATCGGTGACTAACACAATGCTGACAATCTCTTTGCTTGTTGGAAAACTAACACGGGGCTGTAGTTATGGATATTGCTGGCCACAAATTGGTCCTCTAAGTGGTAAATATCATGTCTGGGAGGAATTAACATGGTTACAATCAGCTTACACGCCATTAGAGTCGCTTTTAGCCGAAGATAAACACAGCGCCGCCGCTATGGGGAGATAACCCTGGGTGTAATTGAGACCTGATGTATAGTGCCGAGGCACGCGATTCTCTCCCCACTGTGTTATATACGGGACATGAAAAACTGATTGGCTCCGACAGCTCCCGGGATAATATTGCTGTAGTCGATAAAGAAAAGTAAGATTTGTCTTAATTAAGACACAATGACGGAGCGGACTGCAAAGTCGACAGGAAGGTTTGCGTATACACAATCCGCTTTAGGGAGGAATAAAAAGAACGAACTAAGACTCTTTCCGCCGTCTTCAAAGCCTGTAATTTAATAACACCCACCAAAAATCGGTACTGGGTATCTATGAAAATGTGCATCTGGTAAAGAGATACTTCCTCTCGAAACCAGATCTTTGTAATATTTCAACTTGGCTCAGTTGATTCTGCCGATCGATGTTTATGGTCCAGGGCGGAGGATTTTTTTTTTTTTTTTGTGTCAAGGCAGTTTGGATGACCTATCGCGTACTTTTGTCTGAAACAGAGTGAGTTTACCACTCTGAAACTTGTGCCCCGCTGGCTCGGGTGACAGCCATAATGTCAGTCTAAGAATTAGATAAAAGGAACTGTAAGGTATCCCGGACACTGTCAGAGATGTCATAATAATGGTTGGCGCCACGCGAGTGGACCTCATCAAGTTAAAGACCTGCCCAGAAGAGATGTCCCAAAAGGGGAAAGAGTCTCTCTCTGTTATGAAACAATCAATGGCAGTATTAGGGTATTATTCAGCTACATTGATCGACCAGACACACGATTCACGTGAGGGACGCGATGACGTCTGCTATACTGTCTCGCGCAGCTGGAGAATGTCGTCTGCTCTTGGCTCGTGCGTGGAATGTTGTCTCGTGCAAAGGAAATGGCGTCGTCGCATGTCTCCAGGGAAACGGTGATCCTTACCTTGTGATGTGGCATCACAACCCACGTCGCATCCAAGATTGAATTTGCTATATCTCTCAATCGAACAAACGTCCCCGAGGACTTTAATTGGCTTCCCTGGTCTCGAATAACGACTGTGACTCAGCATGCTATTGAATTCCTTGATAAAACGTCAAATGCTGTGGCATTCCTGTCATTTGTCAACACAAACCCGAGCGAGAAACACTTCTACTTTTTCGGAAATTTTAGGCAATAACCCCTGATTAATAATACTGGCACTTCGTAAATTATGCAAACCATTAAGAAATGGAGTTAAGATGTGCGCACAAGGCCAATTCACGAAATGCTAATCAAATCAAAGTCCAATAAATGTCATTCCAAATACTTGAGCAAAATGGCATGCGCGTCGTGGGAAAAAACAGATTTCAAACAATTCACATCTTTTAGATTCTCATCGTATAAGAATGTGTAGTATTTCGGAAAGTGTAATTCTGGATATATCAGGGCGGAATTTTAAGGATTTTCTGTTAAGAAAGAATTCATTTCAACCATACAAAACATAGCCTCTACATTGCCTGCGTATGCTGATAGCCTATACCCTTCGTGGTTAAGGTATACATTGATGATACAATGTTATACCTGACTGCCATTTGTCGTCTTCGTCGTTGTTGTTATTGTGCAGCTGTTTTCTGCATCTTGCTCAAGCCTGCATGGTGTTTATTAAAGGAGGCATACGCAATCCCATAACTTAAATAATTGCATCGGCCGTTATAATCAAGCAAGGCCTCTCTAGGCTAAAGGCTGTAAGCTGGATGCACTTCAGCTGTAATGCAATGTGACAAGCCTCTCAAAGCATGCTGTCGGTATTTCATGAACTTAACTACACTTTATTCTGAAATGAAAGCGAGTTTATGGAATTTCTGCATCTATAATACTGCTTCATTTAACTAGAAAGCTAAATGCGCATCTCATGAATATTCATACTGTACGGCAGGTGTGCATGGATATAACTGCTAGAGATGTGAGTCATGGGGAACACTATCCAAATCGATTCTAACAAGGTTCGATCTCAAAAATGAGAGCCGACGAAATCCGCAATTGCATAGATTCTGGCAGATGTCGGCGTCGGCCGCAAATCCTTTCACATTGGAAGTGCACTGCTAGAATTTGAGGTAAATCATGCGGGGAGAAGTACACGAAGAAAACCTGTATGTGTAACCTTCTCGATAATTAAACCAGACATCCTTATCCGTATGTTTCGGCACAGGGTGATGTATATTACAACTTTTTTCGCTGGTGAAATTTTTCTCACGTTTAGAACTTTGTAAAACGATTTCGCTGAAAATCTTAATTTAAACAAATCTTTACTTCAAAATAATGACAATTCGAAAGAGTGTGAAACAGATTTTTTTTCCTCTCGGTTCCTTTCATCTTTTAGCATCATCCCTACACCTGATAACCTATCAACCTCCTGTTGTAGTTTTTTAAAAAAAATTTTCCCCTTAATTCTTTTGTGTTTCCGGTTACTTGAAACCCGATCGGATCAGAATTGTCTTCAGTACAAAGCGGACCAACTAGATATCAGCTTTAATGCTGATTTGCATAATTCGGCCATTAAGGCATCGATGACGAACCGCTGAGCGGCAGAGATAAACAATGTTATTACATTGGCGTCCTTGCCAAAAGGTGAGTCACATAAACCACTGCAAACATTGGATAACAGGTTTTATGAATGACAGAAGCCGTTCCGAGGATACTGTTACGTGCGCCTCACTGGGTAAGGGACCGTCTTTAAATAACCCACAATTTTTAGTAACAAATCTTTAATTTGATTGGATCGAATGTTGTTGAACTCCAATCTCAGGAATTGTTTGGTAACAAATTTGCACACCCACAAACAGTATAAAGACAATATAAAGTTTTCTAAACCCATTTCTGAGAAAACATCATGGATGTGCGAATTCCTGCAGGTGTCTACATTGCATGAAAACAATCTCTTCAGCAGAAAACAAGAAAATCAGTCTACATGCAGTACCAGGGGACAGATAGCTTGACAAAAATGAATAAATGTCTCAAAGCCTGAAGTCAGAAAACGAAGGTAAAATCGCTCTATCTTTAATATTAACTGCAGAACAATGAAGAGGATCGTCGATATCCTTTCATATGACTGTGGCCGTTCTGGAGAGGATCAGGAAACTCTGACTGACATGGACGTCATGAGCACGTGGCTGTTGTTGTATCCTGAACTTTTGCACAGTTCCACTACCAGTCTGATCAGATGCGTTGTCGTTAACGGGAAACTCGAAATAACCAAAGCCGGCTATGCCTGTCAGTCATCCAAATCGCGAGGTGTATATGGTGTCTCGGGGTTTTGATTGCCTTCAGTACACGCATTGATACGCTGTTACGAAAGGTTAAGACCGGCTGTCTAAGAACCACTATTGTAATGAGCATGCGTACACGTACAGGCCTGCCATGGTTCTCCTTGGAGGTAAATTAAATCTTCGATACCATTGTGGTAACATTTCCGGGGCAGCATTTCCGAGGCAACATTTCCGGGGCAACATTTCCGGGGTATCATTCAATTGCAATGGCAAGTCAGGTCCTAGCCGGACTGATCATTACTGCCCTGTCCAACATATGTGTACAACTAGTTTGCCCACCAACATTCATCGTAGCAGCAGTCATGAACAATACACCAGAGAGACTTTGCCCAAATTACTTCCACTGGACGGGAAATTTTCCACATTAAGTCCTATTTTCGAATAAATAGCATGTAAATCATACAGTATTGTATATGATCATGTTTCCCTGGTTAGTTTAGCCTATATCAGTTTTTTTTGTCAGTTATTGTCTTGCAGTAAGCTCGCCACGGTAAAGAGTAAGTACTGCCGACGTTGCGAATCATTCGTTCTTACAGCAAGTTCGGACGGACAGACAGACAGACATGCTTCACAACTGTTGGTGATAAAATAATGTTTAAGTCGGGACAATGAGAAGGGTGCGGATATAAAAGCTTCTTCTCGTCCCAAAGTTAAAAAACATTTCCCGCAGAAAACGCAATCTTTCTTTAGTAAGGTGAGCACGGTCCCTATCCAAGCTGACATCTTCCGTCCTGAACATTTCAGCATCATTTACGTCTCCCATTGAGACCAAGTCATACGCGTGAAAGAAAGCATCTTCAGCCAGTCTTTACACAAACCCGGTCGATTTCGCCGCCAGCCAGTCCGGCGCCGCCTTGTCTCCGTCCATCTAGATGGAATCTGGAGGAGGTATTTTACAGTTAATTACTGAGAGCTGCTGAAGACCCGCGAGACATCATGTCTGCTGACGTAGCATGCACGCGACCCACGCGAGCGGCGCGCGTGCTGGTGCTCCAAACTCAGCGCGATGCACCCTGTAAGAGTTTCCACGAGGTGGTCTTAATTGTCAGTTTGACACGGGTGTCTGTTTTCATTACCAAAAGATTGGCTTGTCAGCGTTTACAAGCCAGACTGTAATGCTCTGCTCCATTAGAATCTGATTTTTGCTGAAAGTTTGACTGGATTCATTTATGCCATGAATGACCTTTTGCGTGCAGCTGTGACTGTAAATATGAGTTTTATCGAAATAATTATTATTTTGTTAATACTGTGAACTCTCTTAAACAGCCCCCCTCTCCTCTTTAAAGTTAATAAAAATGAAGTACTGATTTAAGATGACTTAAAACTGGTAAATGGTAAGATATCACAGGAAAACGTTGGAATATGCCCTAATTACCCTAATTCGTCTACATTTTGGGGACATGTATTAGTAGTGCGGAAAGCAAACGATTCTTTTTCACCCCCAGCTTTTGAGCAAAGTAAAGATATAAATATGTTGTTCAGTAGATGGACTAACCATGTGAGAAAAAATTCTGTGTATTCCTGTTACATTTTCATATATACTGAGTTAAATGAGCAGACCAAGTGTTCGAATGATTACAACAATTGGGGTAATATGTCCCCTAGTTTCCATAAATTTTCGACAAAAGCCACATGGCGATATTCATAGTCCAGAAATTCAGAGAAATCGACAAACCCTCTGTATTTACAAACAAGAAAGTCGTGCTCATTGCAGAATTTAAGAATCTTAGAGTGATGGCGTTTGATGGAATATCCTCGACACACCAGTTTTTGTGGTAATAATGCGTGACGTTGATTGGAATCATCACACAGCACACAGGATCTATCAAATGCTACAAGGCGAGATATGTATACACCATATGTAGGACCATTGGGTATATAAGCACCCATTATTGCAAAGAGTTCATCACATAGATGATTCACAATAGATATCCGCTGTGAACACATTGTGAAGGAAATCTTTATGTTCGACATAAATATAGTGTGCTGATCTGTGCGTCACGAGCGGAAGAGCTCATCAGTAGCCTGCCAAAGTTCGGTGGTTTACTCCGTTTACTTCGGTTCCGACCACCGTCCTAAAACCTACCGCCTTCGTGTAAGTGAAAAAGCTTGAGTGTGGAATTCAACAGCAATAAGGTAAATGAATAAAGTTGTTCTCAGCCGTAGTAATATATATGTGAGGAGGAAGATATAGAGCCGGATGACAAAAGACTTCTCTCGTAAAGTTTGTTTCTCATAAAACTCAATTTGCCGAAACGTCTGTGTAAGTTCGTGAAGAAATTGACAATCTTTCTCCGGTACTTATGAGGCTCTGCCAGCAGTCACGCGTAGCAATTAAAATGACTCAGGTTTCACAGAGGGTGGTCTCCCCTAATTAATTCATCATGCCGCGGCTATGCTCTTATCCCCGTGGAATTCTGGGTATGTTAGCTCTGTGTGACAGTAACCACTGGAATCTCTTGACACATGCGCAGAGGATAATTTCCGGTTGATGTAATGGGCAGTTTTATTCTCTTGTTATTTCATGAATACAATAATACTACAGGGAAAGGCACGAGAAGAATGAATGAATCAATGATTATGGCTTGAATTTATTAATTTATTTCTTTTCTTGACAGGTGTTTTACGCCATACTTAAGAATATTTTACTTACACGACGGCGGCAAGCACTATGATGGGAAGAAACGTTGCAGTGTTGCTAGCAGACCTTCCCACGCATGACAGCAGAGGTAGCCAGTCTGAGCTGGACTTGAACACACTAGAACTATTTTTTTATTTGTTTGTTGAAATGCTCTTGAGTACTGCTTAAAACACTAATAAATAAACAATAAATAAATAAATAAGTAAGTAAATAAATAGATAAATAATCAGTAACCATTTATTTAAAGGAGGAGTATTGCTGTAATATGATTGAGGAAGGAGGCTCAAGCAGCAGACAGTAGCCATTGTAGTATAGCGGTACTTGACTCGCAGCCTCCAGGACGGTATCACTCTATAACTCTGCCGGGCTTGTCAACGCACATGTCGTAAATTTGTTTATTTTGTTTTATTAGGTTTTAAGATCATCATAAAGACTGATTCGCTTTTTCCACTGAAGTCAGATAAGGAGTTGAGGAAATCGAACAGAAAACCGAAATCTCTGAAGTGTACAGACCGGGCACATTTCCGGACTCAGGAAGGAAACCGTTCATGCAGTAGGGTAAATTCCAGGACATTCCAAGGCTTTTTCAGGTAGAATTCAATGACTTTTCGAGGACTTGAGCACCCTTGAGTGCTTTTCTCTAGTTGTTCATTTGCCATCTGACGATTTAGGTAGCTGTGTGCAAATATTTTGCATCAAGTGTTACCATTTGTAAACAACACTTGCTCCGCTGAAATGTCAAGGAACTGGAAACTTGAGGCCCGATTGGAATACCCGATCTCACTGGTCAGTGGCTCCATTGTTTTATTAGAGAACATACCATTTAACAGGTCAACCTACGATGGGTACTTTTAAGTCACGTATTCAATAAATAGATGTTGGTTTTTAAATATTACAGTACAATCATCTAATTATACATTCATACTGACAACGGTAATTAGTATTTGTGTAATGCAGACTTCTTGACTTATTTATTTATTTGATTTGTGTTTATACACCATACCCAAGAGTATGTCATTTATACGACGGCGGCCAGCATTAACCGAGCGGAGACCAGGGGAAACCCTCCGCCACCTGAAGGTTGCTAGCAGACTTTCTCACGTACGGTCGGAGAGGAACTCAGTGTGAGGTGGGCTTGAACTCACAGCGATCGCACTGGCCAGAAACACATGTCATTACCCTGCAGTAGCGCGCTAGCCCCTTGGCCACTGAGGTCCCCTGAAGACTTTTGTGGCACGATATTCCAAACCAAACTGACAAATCCAAGCGTTGCATGTTCAACCGGACTACTGCATTTAGCAAACTTCGTTATACTGGTAAACCATGTCTGTCCCAATATATCCGTCACCTTACCGATACGTAAAACTGAAAAGAATTGAAATGTACGGTGTGAAATCGTTTTCTGGCTTATGGATGAACGCCACACAAGATAACGCCACACAAGATAATTGTGAGGCTGTGCATAAGGTATTTCACATTCTTTGAGTAAAAGATAGACATTGACGAATTACTGTCGTACGAAGGGAAATAATGGCTTCATGTGAAAAAGTTACATGGCAGTAAGAGTATTGCCCCTTGATTTGATTGGTTTGTGGATTGTTTCCGGGCAACAAAATATATCTGCTGTTTTAATACGTCGAAATTTGCCAAAAATTTGAATGTTAAATATGGATACTTTGCCTTGCACCTTAGTTTATGTAATGTGAAGGAAAATACGATTTCTTCTGAGAAAATACCTTCGTTCTCTTCAAGGTGTTGAGTAGGCCATTCTAAAATAGACCTCATCCTACTTCCATCTTTTATGGATCTATGTCGACATTTCAGCTCTAAGAGCATTGCACTGTTTCCTCACCACAAAGCTGTATGGATACGAGGTACGTACGATGGGACAGGAAGTCAACTTGAGCTGGACTTGAATTCACAGATAAAGCATTGGTGAGAGGTTCCCAGGTCATTGCGCAACGTTAGCACTCAAACCTCTCGGAAATGGAGGCACCCATTTCATATAATTCCAGCCAATAAGTAATCAGAATTACTTGAAATATTATACCAAACCTGATTTGTGTGCTACCTTAACGGGGAATTACTAAAATTACTGTGTGAGGTATGTAAATGTTCATTATTGACGAGTTAGGAACGAACAAAGTACACGATATAGATACTGCTTCAATTTATTCGCCTCTGACATTCTCGCTGTCGCCTGCTTCCCTCTGTGAGAATCTATCCTTATATCTTATCTACTTTTTTTTTTTAGCTCTTTAGGCAATTGTGGTGAACGTCGTTTTAGAAAGCGATCTTACGACAATTGACCCGGAACGTCCATTTTAGTTACCTTGCATGCCACACTGGTTACCCAGCATGAAACACTGATTATGATAATTATGACGTCGCTCGAGGCAATTGAGACGATGGGTTGAAAACATGCTCATGGGAATATAAAGTTACAGACCACAAAAAGTGTTTCAACCTGACTTTCACGGCAAGTACGGAGATGTGATACATATCATTTTGTAGAGTTTGGGGTGTTACATGTCCCTGATATGATTAAATACCGACAGTACCAATGGACAAATTTACAGAAGGTCAAAAGTACGCGACTAAATATAAAGAAACTAAAATATACGAATTATAGATTCTAAACGCTGCATGGTGTGATTTGAAAATCTTATTAACAGGTTTACCCGCTCCTATCAAATCCGGCTTGTAAAATGCTTCCCTATATTGTTCTCTGATTTCATTACGGAATTCACTTGTACTCCATATGGAATCCATTTTTGATGGCCATCGTTGAAACGAAGACAAAGAATCAGACTGGAATCGAACTCTTGACGTACCGTTATTTGTTTGTTAGATTTGTCTTTCACGCATAAATTTTTGAGTACTGCCTAAAACACCAATCTTATAAACAAATAAATATAACACATTACTCGACTGAGCATATTTCACTTATGCTATGTCAGTGAACCATGCGAAACAGAGAGCGACGAAACAGATACCGACGAAACAGAGAGCGACGAAACCCCGCGTCTTTCGTCTGAAGAATTAATCCCTAATCAGGAATACCGATAATAGATAACGGATTTAAGGGATGATTTTTTGTCAGGGTACTCCAACCGAACCGATGAAACTCAAGGTGTCATTTCCTAAGTGCTAAACGTTTGCTTCTACAATGGCATTCTGCACCAAAGAGTCAAGGAAAACCTTTGTATGTATGCGAATGCTCAGGATTTACGCCGTACTCAACATTTTTTGCAGGTACATGACGACGAGAAGTGTTCAAATAGTCAGCATGTCCCATGGACTGCCAGCCGGGGAAGTGTCACCTTAAAACACCGATGTCAAACATTTGACCGAGATAGACAGGGTCTGATTGAGTATAGGTGTAAAGGTGAACAATTTACTGAACACAATGTATAGCTGGCATCAGAATTTTTATTGTTTTATTACAAACCATGATATCGGGAGCACATCAGTGAGCAGAGTATAGAGACGCTCTTTGTGTGTACAAAATTTCAAATTACATTTTGAAATTCAGTTATGATATCTTGTGATTTATTACTTGCACAAAAATACGTTTCTTACAAAAGTTATACGGGCATAGAAACAGCGACCAATAATGAAATGATTACAAGTGACCAATGTATAAATATTTAATTAACAGTTCTCTTACAATCGTTTATCCGAAAGTAAGACACATAATTCCAATGAAACACACTTAAAGTATTTTAATACATGTAGCAATTCGTCTTTATTAAAAAAAAAAACTGGTATCAATAATATAGTATCAAATATATAGCACTAACTTGGCAAGAAAATCACAACTCATTCTCGATGAGTGATAGATATTATGACAAACCACATATATAATTCTTATTCCAAATTGCGAAACAAAAGCATATTTATCACGTGGAGATATAACCGAACAGTTGTTGAACATAAACATAATTCGACGGGTTTAGTGGACATTGATGGAGAGCAGACACGCCCACAGGATAATCATTTCAACCCGACTCCCATAACAGTACTTTGAGTTTATATACTGCAGCTTTGTGGTAAGTATTGTTAAATATCTAAGCATTGCTAAATAGGGCGTGGATCAGAGCACAATGAAGCAAGAGGTGAAATAACAAAAATGTACTGTACGCGGTAATGTAATGTGATCAAAAAATATAAAATATAATTATTCATAATGCGTCAAGTTTGTCGAGATTGAAATGATTCTTGAAATTTTGGGAAATCTCTCAAAAGTGTATATATAATAACATTACTTTATTTAGTTGTTATTTAAAGCTATGCTCTTAAAATTTTCACTTCTCACAACGGCAGTCAGTTTTGTGGGGGGTAGAAATTTACCAGAGTGCCGCAGGTAAACCACCGACATTTGGCAAGATACTGACGCTCATTTTCACATGTAACATCAGATAGGCACACACGGTGTCGAGCGATTGTTATACTGCGCAAACGCAATGAAAATCGGGAAATCCACAAATTTTCTGTCCAAGGCTGGGATTGAACCCGTACCTCGGGAGACCTAACGACTGAGAGGCAAGCGTCGTAATCACAAGGCTGTGATAGAATATATGCAAACCATCTACCGTAACAGCGTAATACCAAAGTCACTAAATTATACACATTCATGTCAAACAATCTTATGTGTACATGATAATGCTTTTGTTGTCTTCAGAAATATATGAAGTTAAACATATAAGTCCACCCCCATCTCTCATCCACCTCAACTAAAATAATGAAGTAATGTACATCTATTAATCCTTAGAACAGATTATGTTTCCATCTGCTCAAATATCCTGGTAAACAATGAATATAAACGCCTTTTTTTGCACACAGTACTTTATATCTCAAAATACCTTGCACATAAATCTATTCTGGGACCATTTTTATTTTTCACGAACAAGTTTTCCCTTTTTTGCAGGACCAGTTACGAAAGACTCCATTTTTCTTCTATCAATTTGCTAAATTGTTACATAGCGTAAAACAGTCTTTCATTGGCTGTTCCTAGCTTGTTTCCCGCTATTCAATGTCCACTTTTCAAATTCGATTGGTTGGAGTTTTCGAAATAACCCTCTTCTCCGGAATCATCCGAATAATCCTCGGGAAGTTCTTCAGCATCAAGCATTCCTGAATCAGTAGATAAACATATAGTTAGTTTCAATGGAATATGGAACATCCCACCAACACACGGTCAACTGAAAATAAACCCAAACATCCTCCCAGGCTATTTTAAACAGTATTATGTGTTTCAGAATTTGTCCTATTGTCATTTGGCCATTGAAAATGTACAATAATATTCAAAAATACAATTTACATAGATTTTTAAAATAACATTCGACTTGTTGCGTTTTTTCAGTCACTGTCCAACTTTCCCCACATGTGACGTCCAGATATGCACGCCATATTGGAAGAAGTAGTCTTCAACGAACATTGGCCAAACGCTCACTCCAGCGGCCTCGACTGCTCGTCTCTACAAACTGCGCTGCCCCAAATCAGGAGAGTCTACATCCGATGTGTACAAATTTCGCTGCCCAAATCAGGACAGTCTACACCCGGTGTGTACAAATTTCGCTGCCCAAATCAGGACAGTTGGTACCCTGTGTGTTCCAGTGATTAAAAGGCCTCTATCCACTAGACCATGTCTAGTTAAAACTCCATGTGTAAACGGAGTTACCCAAAATACAAACCGTTTTATATCCGAAGATGTCCTATTTTCTCCAACTATGCTACATCGACGTATTAATCATTTTACTAACAGCTATAAGAGATTCGGGGCCTCCGTGGCTCAGTCGGTTAGCGCGTTATCGCCGCGCAGTGACCCGAAGCCTCCCATCAATGCGGTCGCTGTGAGTTCAAGTCCAGCTCATGCTGGCTTCCTCTCCTGATGTACGTGGGGAGGTCAACAGTAACCTGCGGATGGTCATCGGTTTCCCCCGGGCTCTGCCCGGTTTCTTCCCACCATAATGCTGGCCGCCGTCGTATAAGTGAAATATTCTTGAGTACGACGTAAAACACCAATCAAATAAATAGATAAGAGATTCATCTTTGTACTTTATTTATTTATTTATTTGCTTCATGCTTTATGCATTACTCAGGAATTTTTCAGTTGTATGGAGGCGCTCAAGATTCTGGGCGGAGGGAACCGCTAAGTTTGAAGTAGACCAGTGTCTTTCGCCAGGTATCTTGAAAACTCTCCTGACATGAAAGTGAGACGGAAGCATCAATAGGAGGCTTCTATCAAGACACCTCATCGGAAAAAGGCTTTATTTTACCTTTATTTTGTTTATTTACCGTTCACACTCGAAATGAGCCAATGTTTTAAATATTTTAAGGTCGAGGGTCCTGTATGTGTTTTTAGACATTGGTTTCCAAAACGGTAATATTCCATGCAAGCATTGCGTGTGATTAGCTCTAACGTTTTAAAATTTCGTCCATTACTAAGTTGTTTTTTGTTTCACATACAATTACTGATTCTCAAAAGGAGTTTATGAGGTTTGTTTACAAGGCTACATCATATCCTACTGAACGAATGTAAGTTTCTGCATCAAAATTAATATTATAAAGACATTTATTTGCCTTGAAAGACGCACGTTTGGCAAAATTTTAGATATTACACGGTGAGTGTACCTTTAAAGTCGTGAATGTACCAGACCATCTTCCCCTGAAACCTTCACCATTGCACCGTCACCATGGGATTGGAAAGTGCCACTACTTCCTGTCCCGTTATCTCCGGAACCTGGTGCGCATGCGTCGTCACCGTTGATGCACTCACCGGGTTCTGCATGTATCCATGAACCAGGCAATAGATTAGTACGAGTCAGTAAACCTACGTAGTGTAAACGTGCACTCAAATCTACTTGTCTGTTAGGACAACCATACAAAAAGAACAAATTGAATTTATTGAAGATATACACACGGATGAAGTGTTTATCACTAACCATCACGTGCTCAACAGTAACTATAAAATCTACGACTTGGGACTGTCCTTTCCATTCTAGGTTTCAAAACAGACATTCACATATCAGCTGAACTGAGCGTTCCGGGTCAACAACCGTCAAACCATCGAAGTACTCGTAATGTACATATATATTAAGTAAGAAATTTTGGGCCATTTCATGCAAAGAGTAGAAGTCGACAGCTTTCAGTGATGATGAAGGAAAGACACAAGAAGTTTTCTAGGTCACAGAACCAAATCGCGTAACAGGCTGGTTCAGTACAAGTTGTCGTTAACCGAAATATCTATCTCAGTTGTGTTTTTGATTGCAACTCTTCTTATACATGTATCCGGCGTGTTATATTTTCTTAAGTACAGAAATGACTAAACTTAATAAACTTAACTTTAATGAAGCACGCTGTCAGACTAAGGGTTATATTTGATTAACGACACCGTTTACCCAAGAATAATACCGGATTTGGATACTGATTTTATTCATCCCACTAGATCAATCATTTTGCCTTTTCTCTTTGCATAAATCCGCCCTATTTTTTTATTTTAAATAATTTCTAAGTTCCATGGTAGTTTGTGTTGTTTGTTCTTTTTGAAAACACCCACTTTGGCTGTATACGACAGGTATGCGCATGTCCGTTTTGACGCCTAGGTTCGGTGTTAGTATGACAGAACGAGTGTCCCACCAACCCATGCAAGGTTCCCCCAGAACCTTAATCGAGTAGCCTATTAAATGACCAGAAATTTCCCGCATTTCTTCGATGCTCATTTTTCATGATTGTGAGGGTTTTTTTTGACCATATAAAGGTCTTATGGGGTTTTCTTGGAAGGTAGGAAGATAACCTACTGGAAAAATGCAAGTTTTAGTACCAAAAATAATATTTTATGACATTAACTTGCATCTAAAACGGCCTTTTTGAGGTCGAAATTTAGGGTAGTCAAACACCTCAAAACAGTCATCAAATGAGACAAATGAACAGGCCCAAACAGGAGAGGGAACATGCAGAATATGTATTTTAGTATATTTGCGCAATTTTTAGATTCTGTTCTGTCATGATACAGTACTATGGACAGACATTCGGTTTTTATAGAGATACTCTGGGATTAAAATACCATAATTCTATACCACAGCCACAGCAGTTATAAGCTTAAGGGAGCATGCAAATGTAACCCAACACACTACACCCATCTGCTGGACAGCAAACGTCCTTATTATACTTACCACAATCTCTTACTTAAATAACTACTCTTGCCACATACCTTTACCTAGGGACTTCTCTGATGTGTTTCCACCCATCAGTTCTGGCGGCAAATATTTCCCCGGAAGTGGGCCGGCCTCTACGCTGGTGGACGCATGCGCCACGGCACCGTTTCCATACACCTCGTCCAGGCGACTGTTCTGGAGGTTACTGACGGTTGCCGAGTTGATGGACATTCCGGAGAAGCTCCCCTGGCGATCGTGAGGGAATGGTGACGCTGTGTAGGCCGGGGGAGCACCCAGGTACACAGGATTTTCCATTCCAAAGGCAGCTTTGAATACACAACGCAAAATAAAACCAATTATATGATTGTTTGTTTTCTTTTTCAGTTTCTTTTGTTTTGCTTTGTTGCTTTTGTTTTGTCAGCAGATTTTCAGATGCAACAGTGGCATGATGATTTAATTCTCCTTGTCAAAAACCCGGTAAGCGCCCGGATGGAGGACCACGACGCCATTTTACTGACGCCTGGCGTCCCTATCGCATCGCATCATTATAAGGCAGTGGAACGTTACAGTAGAAAACAGTGTACAAAGAAAAGCGCTGGCACTGCATAACAATCAATTTTTACCCGACACATACGTCCAGAGCACATCACAACAGCGTTACCCTCATGGGGTCAGAAATATGCCTCTTCCCCAACAGACATGATAAACAGCGCGAGGGTGGAGTAGATATACACATCTTAGTCAACTTCACATCAACTGAACAATTCGTTAGCGGGAGGGGTAACAATATCTGTGGCACACAGCGTTATCACCAGAAATAATCCCGAATTAAAGTGATGTTAAATCTGTTTTTGCTGGCTTTAGGCGCCTGGACACTCGAGATTAATCACTATTTTAATTTCTTTATTTATTCTGATTGATGTTTTACGCCGTACTCAAGAATATTTAACTTATACGACGGCGGCCAGCATTATGGTGGGAGGAAACTGGGTACAGCCCGGGGGGAAACCTACAAACATCAACAGGTTGCTGGCAGACCTATCCACATACATCCGGAGAGGTTACAGGCAGACCTACCCGTCTGCGGCCGGAGAGGAAGCCAGCATGACCTGGACTTGAACTCACAGCGACCGCATTGGCTCTATTTTAAAGAAGCCGACGTAAAACTTCACACTGACTAATACAGAGAATGGAAGCAGAAATGCATCTCTATCTGTAGTCATGCGCAGGAGGGAAAAAAACAGAAGAGAGTAAGGGGCAGTCAAAGACAAGGAAGAGTTAAGGTATAAAAACACTAACTCGATTTTGTACAGGCGCAGAGAAAATGGTGTGAACGGGTAGAGATTGGCTGTATTTGTGAAGTGTTTTGAAGTACTGCCAGGTAATTTTGCCGGTATAAACTATGACAAATAATAATTGAAAAAAGTGCATTGCTTGTGGCTACAATTAAACAGAGAAAGCTACTGTCCAATGAGCAAGTGTTTCTATGGCGGTAGAACGCCAGTACCTGCATTCCAGCTGATTTATTTTGAGAAAATGGTGGTCAACCCCTAATGATATTTGGACATGTTGTAAGCCATGCATCTGGTTATTTGATTGTATGTGTCATTTGGGCCAACGAAAATTAGGAAACACAGTTTTAGGTGGGTGTTTTTTAGTGAAATTACTACATAAATAGTAAAGAAATTTTTGGTGTTTTTAACGCTGTGCCTTGTACTCACTACTAGAAACACTGGCATGACGCTCGTTGGTAAACGCGACCGTGTCGCTCTGCGACGCCTGTCGCTTCAACCGCCGGATGCGACGTCTGTAGTGCGTCACAAGTATGACAATGAGTATGATTAGAAGAACTGAGATGCCAGCGACTATAATGCCTGGCAGTTCGCCTGTCGTCAATTCGCCGTCCTTCCTCCCCGATTCTCCCGCCTCGCGTCCCAGAGCTTTGCCCGCATCTACTGCTGGGTCCAACCCGCGTGACGGTGTTGTTGTTGTCCGTGTGACAGTCGTTGTTACTCTACTCCTTGTTGTTGTGACCTCCGCTCCAGTGTTTCCATCTGTAACAAACGTTCAACACGATATCATATGTGATGCAAGAACGAGTCAAATTCTGGTCTAATCGGTTCCTTCATTTATTTATTTATCTATCTATTGGTGTCTTACACCGTATTCGAACATTTCATTTTTATGACGGCGGCCAGCATTTTGGAGGGAAAAAACCGAAGAGTTGACGGGAAAACCCACGACCATCCGCAGTTTGCTGGCAGACCTTCCCACGTACGATCGGACAGGAAGCCAAGGTGAGCTGGGTTTGAACTCACAGCGACCGCATTGGTTACAGACCCCTGGGTCATTATATCATTTATTGATGTTTTACACCGTACTCGGATATTCCATTTTTATGACGGCTACCAGCATTATGGAGGGAGGACGCCTGGCCTAGCCGGCGGGGAAGCTACGAGCATCCGCAGGTTGCTGGCAGACCTTTCCACGTACGGCCGGGAATGCCGTTTAATGTATGCATTAAAATCACAATGTTCGTGTTTTACATTTATTTATTCTTCGATTTAGTGTTTCTTTTCATCCATCCTTTATACACTTAAAACGGTCGTATGATCGGCAATTTACCCTATGAAGATCCACCTTTCAGAGAACATTCGGACACATAATGACATAAACAATAGCTTACCTGTGCAACCCTTGACTGGGTCGCATGTTTGGTCAAATGAGCATTGGCAGCGATATTGGCAGTGCTTTCCATATGTGCCAACCGGGCAACCTGGTGCAATCAAAGGAACAGCATGATTTAAAAGGAACTTCAAGCTTCTCTCTGGCTATTAACAAACGTCTAAATGTGTCTTAAGACATAATGAATAGACATACATATTTAATCTCTTGACATAATGAATATCAAAAGGCTACAGCATCGGGTGTACAACCAGAGAAGCGACGACAGTGTGATAGTTGGCAAATGGTCACACGTAGCCAAAGCAGCGACGACAGTGTGTTGGCAAACGGTCACACGTAGCCAGAGAAGCGACGACAGTGTGATAGTTGGCAAGTGGTCACACGTAGCCAAAGCAGCGACGACAGTGTGATGGCAAACGGTCACACGTAGCCAGAGCAGTGACGATAGTGTGATAGTAAACGGTCACACGTAGCCAGAGAAGCGACGACAGTGTGATGGTTGGCAACTGGTCAAACGTAGCCAGTGCAGCGAAGACAGTTTGATAGTTAGCAACTGGTCAAACGTAACCAGAGCAGCGAAGACAGTTTGATAGTTGGCAACTGGTCACGCGTAGCCACAGCAGGGGCGGCAGTGTGATAAGTTGGCAAATGGTCACACGTTACCGGTGAAATCCAGCCTCTTGGCAATTAACTCAGTTAGGGTTTTATTCTAACTGTTCATGTAAGTGTTTAAGAAGGAACAATGCAGACGCTCCATAGCACCATGGCTTAAGCAGGATTTGGTGAAAAAATGAAGTTGCAGTGATGTTAAATGTACACTTATTTTATTACTCAAAATGCTGTGTTGTGATCACACTTAATACATGCACACAATAACGTGAGAACAATGCCAAAGGAGCATTCCTCACCTATATCTAGACCTAAAACACAGATATTAGGGCATTTGTCACAATGTGTACAGGATTTCATAGAGGACCATCTATTAAAAGAAATTAAGAGTCAAGTCCGGGGTGGGTTTTTCCTGTATTATTCCGCGAGTTCGCGTGGTCTGTTTGGTTAAGAAAAGCCAACAGCGAATCTTTTGGAATAAGCTACTTCCTGTCACCAAGGGTCCTCAACACCGGAAGGCAATGAAATGTCTACATTTATGTACACCGCGAAGCCAGGAAGTAAACGTTAAAATTCTTGAAATCAACTCAGACTCAGAAAAACCGACTTACTTTCAGCGCAGGATACGCCAAAGAATCCCGGGTTACACTCACAAGCTCCATCATGAGACCGACAGATGGCGTTGTTGTGACATATGCATTGGAATTTACACCCATCTCCATACCGCCCAGCAGGACAAGCTAGTGTCAGACAGAAGGAATTTGAAAATAATTTTTGCAGATGCTGTGTAACTGCCCTTCTGTTCTAAAATGATGCATTTTATTTATTTATTTGATTGGTGTTTTAGGCCATAGTCAAGAATATTTCACGTATATGACGGCGGCCAGCATTATGGTGGGAGGAAACCGGGCTGAACCTGGGGGAAGACCCATGCGAAAACGATATATACACTTTACTTGCTCTTCTTCAATCCAAGGACAATGACTATAGTTAGTACCTTAAGAATGCTTTTGACAACTTAATGCATTCTGTTCAATTTAATTTAATGTAATCACTCATTTATTCAACAGCTCAAGGACCCAAGCCATGACAAACGGGGTCTCAGCCACAGCTTAACATTTTAAGTAACGAAACACATGGCTAGATAACGAGTTGCAGGATCTTACAACGATCTTAACTGTATATCAAGACAATATCAGCGATAAGAAGTGTAAGAAAAAGTTACAGAGCTATGAAATAAATCAGGTTGAACCGATAATAAAGTTATTTAGATAATAAATTTAAACCATCGTAAACACAGGGACGGTTTCCACCGGCTTCTTTCGCCAGTAAGTTTTCTTTATCTCAGTGAGTACTTTTCAACTATGAGTAACATGACATTTCCATATTCAACAGTGTTCTCCACTGAGTATTTTTCCCCTGAGTACTTTTCCCCTGAGTATCACCCACTGAGTACTACCCCAATGAGTATTCCCCCCATTGAGTTCTTTACCCGCTGAGTTTTACCCTCTCTGTGTACGTTTCCTCCAGAGTATTCCCCCAGCTGAGTATTTTTCCCGCTGAGTATTCCGACTGAGTACTTTTCCCCCAGAGCATATTCCCAACTGAGTACTTTTCCGCCGGAGTATTTCCCACATTTTGTACTTTTCCCACCGAGTACCCCCCCCACCCCCGAGTACTTTTCATTCTGAGAATTGTAACAAGCCTTTTTCACATTCAGCACTGTTCTCCACTGAGTATTGCCCCCACTGAGTACTTTTCCCCTGAGTACTCTCCCATCCGAGTACCCCGCCCATACATTTCCCTGAGTATTTCCCCCGATTCTTACCCGCCTGACACTCCGGCCCCATCCAGCCGGGGAAGCAGGTACACTTCCCTGTGATTCGGTCGCATTTGCCGCCATTCTGACATTTCTGACATTGAAATTTACAATCTCTTCCAAAGAGGCCATCCGGACATACTGCAGACGCAGAAGAAGGAAGATGTAATTACAGCGATGGCAGAAAAAGGGGAAAGGACAAAAGGGCAACAATAGACATGTGCAAAATCTTTGTTTATTAGGACAAATGAAAAAGGAAACAACAAAAAACGAATGCCATTAATGCGATTGGAATTCTAAAGATACAAGTACAGATATATACATGCATAACTCACTCTTTGTCTACATGGCTGTGCAAAACCATGTAAAATATCTATGCAACACTTCGCCCTCATGGAGATCAACAGAAATTGGTAACTTTAATGACTTAAATACCTTAATACCAGTAGCCTTATGAGGAGATATCTGATGCCGTCAATTCTAATAAACAACTTACCCTACTTGCTTCGTCAGGCTAACATGTACGTAGAGATATCAACCATTTGAGCCATTTGGTTGTGTCGGACCTCTTTCAGGGCTATAGAGGTAGGCTCTTCAGATCACATACAAACATTGTGTGATTTAGAATTGTGTAGCGATTGGACATGTTGTCGTTAACACTCCACTAGGCGCCGCCATGTTGGGACTAGGTCGTGCAATCACATTCTTTTCCTTTGCTGATTTGTCATTCACCTTTATTCTAAGCACAACGTTGACGGTACTTTGAAGCCAGGATTTTGAATTTTTATTCGCAACCTTCAAAAATTCTGCCTCAATATCAATGCGCCAGTTGCTCGTTAGTGCGTGCGAGAGCTATCTTCGTCTCGTCTGTAGGCGTTATCGCCAGAATGCCATTGCCCAACGGTGAAGAAATCTGGATCATGCGCGCAGGAAACAGCTACCTAGCGCGTTTAATGATTGATGTCATGCTACATGAAGTTCGCACCGCCAACACTTACCTTTTTCACAGTTGGGCCCTGTCGTTCCCGGGGGGCAGGGGCACTTCCCTGAGAACTTGTCACAGGAGACCCCACCCTGACAATTACACACAGAGGCGCAATCCTGACCGTACTGGCCGTCTGGGCATGCTAGAGGAAGCAAACAGAAACGTCAGTTACCCACCAATACCAAATACTGTTTCGTTTATCTATTTACTGGTTTACTTATTTCAGTACTTATACTGGTTTGTTTATTTATGTATTTATTTATTTAAAGAAACAAACAGACCGATACGATATGTATAAAGTTTATCTAGTTACTGATTTACTGATTGGTTTATTTCTTTATTTTTTTTCTTTATTCATTTCTTTATTCAATTAATTAAAATCTGATAGCTTTATTTTGATTTATTTGTTTCTTTGATTAGTAGTTACGCCGTACTCAAGAATATTTCACTTATACGACGGCGGCCAGCATTATGGTGGGAGGAAAACAGACAGAGCCTGGGGGGAAACCCACGACCATCCGCAGGTAGCTGGCGAACCTTCCCCTGTTCCGCCGGAGAGGAAGCCAGCATGAGCTGGACTTGAACTCACAGCAACCGCATTGGTGGGAGGCTTCTGGGTCATTGCGCTGCGCTAGCGCGCTAACCGACTGAGCCACGGAGGCCCAGCTAATACTGTTATATGTATTTAAATCACTTCCTTTAAATGGCACTCACCAATGTCATTAGTGGTGTTATTTTCATAAAAGTTGTGGGTAGAGAAATATCTATTCATAAAAAAAGTAAAAAGAAAGAAAAAAACAAAAGAAAAAAATAATAGGGAGAAGTACTTAGCTACTACATTGCACAACGCATAAAGTATGGCCGTTTCATGGAATTCTAACGTGGTGGCACCTCCTCACTCCTGAGGGAAGCCTCATGCTACATTTACATTATGTTCCCGGTGACCACGGCAACCCGTTGCCCTAAACGTGGTGAGCCCTGGGATTTTGGCCATTTTTTCTCCATATTCAAGTTGCGTTAGGCGTTGCTCAGTATCGCGGCAGATCCAATACGCGCCGGGATTGAACCCGACGATACGGCTGCCATAACCCTAGCTTGCCGTGAAAACCGTGACAAAACGGGACAAAACGCGCTGCAACCGTGAAACAACCGTGACAAAACGCGTACAAAACGCGACAGAACGTGACAAAGCTTAAAAGGGTCGTGAGATGCAGGGGAATACGCATGTTTCCCGTCCCATTACGGACAGCCTCCAAGTTTTGTTTCGGCCAATTGCATGCTGTGTTTTGTGAAACGGCGTTCACCCGGTTTTGTTGCGGACTACTAGGTTTCTCAAACACACCGAGACTGCCGTGACAAATTTTTGGACAGTTTAAAAATCTGGCCAGGCATCCAAGGCAATCACGGCTTGCCACGTTTGTTCATGCCATCTCCTCGCGTTGTCTTACGTCCATCCCGTCTTGTCCACGGTTGCCTGAAACGTGACTGTTATGGCCGCCGGGAACATACTGTAAACCTAGCAACAACCCCACCACTCTCACCCACCGCTCTGACAGTTGTCGCCGGTCCATCCCTGCCGACACTGGCAGACGCCTGTGGCCGAGTCACATGACCCTCGTTGGTTGCAGTCACAGGGTTTGTCACAGTTGTCTCCCCATGTCCCGATCTGACATTCGCTGTCACAACGAAAACCTGTAGGGAAGGAGACCAAACGTTCATAAGGATGAATTTCAACTGAATAAAAAATGCGCTGATTCTTCTAGGTTTTGGCCGTACGTGGGAAGGTCTGCCAACAACCTGCGGATAGTCGTGGGTTTCCCCCGGGCTCTGTCCGGTTTCCTCCCACCATAATGCCGGCCGCCGTCGTATAAGTGAAATATTCTTGAGTACTGCGTAAAACATCAATGAAATAAATAAATAAATAAATAAATTCTAGGTTTTGGGCCATCTAGTCTGTCCTTTTAACCAATGTGCACCAACGCAAAAGACCACATCATGAAGTGTGAAACCGGAGTAGAGACGACGGTGTGATAGTTGGCACATGGTTACGCTGATACCCGGCCTCCTGTTGGCACATGGTTACGCTGACACATGGTTACGCTGAAACCCGGCCCCTTGTTCATTTACCTCAGTTCGTGTTTTATTCTAACTGTTCATATAAATGCTTTCAATAGGACAACCGAGAGCACTTCGCAAGGTGAAACGTCACGACACTCTCTGACATTTGCCATACTCTGATCCAGGATAAAAGTCATGTGATGCGAAATCTCGCTTCTCCACGTCAATTTTCGGCGTACTTATATACCATCAAGTATGCTTCGGTGCGGCATAAAACATCAATCAATTAATTCAAATAAACACGAGCCGCGACACACAGAGAAAAACTACATAACTGTGGAAGGGAAATGAAAAACAAATTCTTCAGTGTAAAAAAGACAATTTCATAAACTGTTACACTTACGGAGGGAAAATTGTCTTTTTTAAAGAAAAAAAATTTTAACAACTCGTTGTCACAGATAAGTTGAAAAAAATTCTTTTTGAACGTTCATAAATTCTTTACTCTTGGCTGTCGTAGTTAGGGAGAAAACATTTTTTCTTCGCAATTGTAAGAGTTTATGAAATTATCTTTTTTATACTGAAATAAAAAGTCATTTTGGCATGCCTCTTCCAAGGTTCTCTAGAAAACAAATATCATTGCAGTTGTTGAAAAGTTTGTGTTAATCCAGGCCAAAAAGTCACAACTCGCAGTTTGTAGAGCGTCCGCTTTCGGACGGGGAGGTGTGGGTTCAAACCTGGGTCGCGTCATACCAAAGACTTTCAAAAATGGTAAATCCTGCATCCTCGCTAGGGGCTCAGCAATAAGAGGATAGAGGGTATACTGGTCGCCCAGGTGCCAGTATAATATGACTGGGTGAGGGGGCTTTTTGGGTGTCTTGGGGAAGTCGTCTCGGTGAGGCAGCACCAGATAAAAGATACGGTGGAAATCCGTGCTGCACCAAGGACACACCGCCTTCGTATAAGTGAAATATTCTTCAATAGGGCGTTAAACAATAAGCATTCATTCATTCATTCATTCATTCATATTGAGACAAGGATAAGATTTGTGAGTAAAATGGACAGAGTGAGGTTGGAGACTGTCCTTCTGTGGTTTGTCGGCTGATCAACCTGATTTCCTATTCATAACAGACACTTGTCAGTTCCAATGGGTCTTTGTCCGTTATGCGTTTTCAACGTGTTTCCGTACAAGAGTGATACGTGAACAAGTCCACCTGGCAACCTGATAACCTGATAACACAGGCTATGAAGCGACATGTCGCGTTGCATGAAATTCCCTCCATGCTTACCTTGAAATCCAGCCTTGCAGACGCAGCTACCAGAGACGGGATCACAGGATGCCGCCTTGTTCTGGTCACAGTCACACGGCTGTCCGCAATTCTCACCAAACGTCCACGGCTGCAATCAGCAACATTCGTCAGTAAATCAGGCCAAGAGAAAGACATGCCCTAGTCTCCCACTGGCTTTAATAAACTCTATTACATGTTTTACAACAAACAGATCGTTGATTCATTTATACCACTAAAAAATAAGAGATATTCTATAGACTGATTGCAAACTTCGAAATGCGCCCACCTAGATTCACGTCTACGCTAGGCAACGCGCATTCACGGCACATCGGCGTGTTTTGACGATTGTATATAATGAAACGCCAGGATCAGTTTACCTGTATTTATTAGACATTCAGATTTCTACAATACGGTATTTTGTCAGAAATTTCAATCCAAACTGAAATGATGCGCTACCTTTATCACAATATACACAAAGCTTGTGAAACATCGAGTTCCCTCACTTTGCCTATTCCCTACACCAACAAGCAGATGGTGTTAGTCTTGTAACTGGCGCGGCAGGCAAGAGACGGGGCTGGGTATTTGATGTAAGTCTTATATTTAGCGGTTAGTTGTATCTGTCCCAAAGGGCTGTTCGATTTCAATTCGATTTGACAGGCCTGGAGTAAACCACCGCACCCTGCCAGACACATGACAAACTTTCTGACTTAAATCCGCAGTCAGGTGCAGCAGAAACTGGGTTAGAACATGTGATGTACACTGATATCTAATTTTTAGCACAGATATATGTGCTGCTCACAGCTGAAAATTACATTTCTTTCTGAGTTTTTATTTTTTCATAAAACAAGATGTTATATTTATATATTTATTTGATTGGTGTTTCACGCCGTACAAAAGAATGTTTCATTTATATTATGGTGGGAGGAAACCGGTCAGAGCCCGGAGGAAACCCACGACCATCCGCAGGTTGTTGGCAGACTTTCCCACGTACGGCCGGAGAGGAAGTTATGTGTTATATGTTGTTTACTAAATGCACTAATCGTGGGAGAAAAGGGAAACTGTGTGTTCCTGCACTGGCTAATAAACTGCAGACCAGGTGTTCCAAAAACTAGAACAATTAAGGTAATGGGCCCTCGTTTGATAAAGCCAGGTGTAAAACCCGCGAAAACGAATGGTGGTTCTCAGCGCTTCTTTAAAGGGAAGCAAATCTTTCCAACTCACAAGCAAGCCATGCGCTCTGCCTATATGTATAACAATACCAGTGATTTCAACAATACAAATGAAATCAGAAATAATCATAGCTGGTATTGTTGTTCATGTAAGTTGATGACCTTTCTGTTTTATGAGATACAAAATTTGTTTTACCTTGTAGAAAGCCGGCTAACCCATTGAAGAATTTCGGAGCAGATCATGAAATACGCTTGCGTTGTTTTAAGAATGGACCCGGTTTACGAAAAGGGTGTGACGTTTTGTCAAACGTAGCTACCATGACGACGTATCTGTACAGTATGTGTCGTCAGGGCAATTACGTTTGAAAACATAATTGTTTTAACTTACACAGTCTTTGGTACGTGGGAAGGTCTGCTAGCGAACAGCCGGTGGTCGTGGGTTTAATCCGCGCTCTGCTTGGTTTCCTCCCACCATAATGCTGGCCGCCGTCGTATAAGTGAAGTATTCTGGAGTATGGTGGGCCTCCGTGGCTCAGTCTGTTAGCGCGCTATCGCAACATAATGACCCGAAGCCTCTCACCAATGCGGCCGCTGTGAGTTCAAGTTCAGCTCATGCTGGCTTCCTCTCCGGCCGTACGTGGGAAAGTCAGCAATCTGCGGATGGTCGTGGGTTTCCCCCGGGCTCTGCCTGGTTTCCTCCCACCATAATGCTGGCCGCCGTCGTATAAGTGAAATATTCTTGACTACGGCGTAAAACACCAATAAAATTAAATAAATAAATACATAAACACGCTCAGTTTGTAAAACGGGCCCAAGATGTTTTGGAAATAGTTTCTTACCGGACACGATTGCTCGCATCTGTCTCCAGTAAAACCAGGTTTGCAGATGCATTTCCCAGAGACGTGGTTGCACTCAGTGTCGTTGGCACAGTTACATTGTTCCTGACATCCCAGGCCGAAGAAATTTGCCTCACATGGTTCTTCGCAGAACATTCCCTTCCAGCCTTCTTTACACTGACAAGCGCCATCTACCGTCCCACAGGTGGCGTTGTTGTGACATGCGCACTGCTGTGCGCATCCATGGCCGAATGTGCCTGGTGGGCACTCAAGTTGACATCTGTCAGGCGCAAATTTGATAATGTTTGATTCAAAAGGCAGTTATTTAAAAGGACCCCAGTTGCCAACCTGCTCACAGTGAGAGATCCACCGCAGAATGACGCAAGGGCTTCTTCGGTTGAAATTCTTACATAACAGGTCTTGCCATGAAACAGGCCAGCAATAAAAGCATATTCCTTTCTACCGATGCACGTCCACGGTGTCTTTTTGACACAATAATTTATTTGCCAAATTCTCTTCAAGTAAGATCTTAAGAAGTTGGATTTAAACAGGTTTTGTCTTACGAATTATAGCGTGAATATATGATTGGAACTTCGCCCGACATTCATTAAGGTGAACTGATAAACATGTGCAGGTTGCTTTTCCCATAATATTCGATATGATGACTAACATGTGGCGCAATGAACTGGACTCATAACGAGCACACCACTTACATATTTTTGATTGCATTGATCTTTCATTGTCATGGAAGTATATATCATATACTGCCCGCGTATGGTTATTATAGATGCAGTAATATCTAATAAAGAGCTTTGCAAAACATATTCTCTTGCCGAATCATTTTCTCCTCATGTAGCTCATGCTACTACTAATAAAAAAAAGTTATAGCAGACCTGCGAATCGAACCCCTTAACCCTAACAATATCTAGTTTCCTGTGCTACGTGGAACAACGGTCTACAAACCATTAACTATTATGGTGAATATGCAGTTCCAATAGTCCAGGAGGACTTTTCTTTTATTTTTTTTTCGATTTACATATTTATGATTGCGTGAACCAACATGATGCTTCGCAATATATTAGAACTCTCCAGCTTAGCATCAATTAGGCAAAATGATTTTGGTTCAGGTAATCATATTTTTATTATCATGGGAATTCCCTCAGCAAAACGCCCTAAAATAGCAAAATCTGCCTTTTACCTCACCTTTGCCTTCTGATAAAACCAAAATTATGAATCACACCAGTCCAGTTTTTCATAGATATGTTGCATAGTAATTGCACTTCACATTCAAACTGATTTTCTCTCTTCTTCTGCACGAAAGAAATTAAACCTCACTCCTTCTGGTGTGAATATATTGTGTTATGGGGAGCCCATGCCCTGCCGCCACTGGCACATCATGTGGGAGACACCAGAAATGACACCCCACCCAGTCACCTTATACCGACCTCTTAATGTTAAACGCCAAGCGAAGCGGAAACAAGTGCAATTTTTAAAGCCTTTGATATGACTTGAACTCGGATGTACCGACCTCGAGGCGGACGCTCTAACCACTAGACCGCCGAGGTGGTCTTTCAAATTTGAAAAATTTTCTTAATATTTTGCTTTCAGTTGTTTTAAAACAGAGCATAAACTACAACGAAGTAAGGAATGGCTAGGAGAAAGCTTGCCGATGCGTGGTTTGAAACAATTTAAATTGCCGGGTAATGCCAGACGTATATAATCAAGCCTGTTGTAATTGTCATTACTTACTTATCTCCCCTGTATCCAGGGGTGCACGTGCAGGATCCGTTGACAGGGTCACAGGAGCCGCCATGTTGGCAGTCACACACCTCTTCGCATTGGTCTCCCCAAAATGGTGCCGAGCAGGGGAACTGACAAATCGTTCCTTGCCACCCAGGGGAACAAAGGCACGCTCCAGTGCCCGGATGACAACTGCAAAACAGACATTTGCCACTACATGCAACCTTAACTTATGACATTAAACCACGATTTACAACCTTAGGAAAATGGGGCCCTGGGAAGGTTTCTCAAAAATTCTGGAGAAACGACATTTGTAGACTTTGTGATCTGAAGAAAGACTATGTCATTTCAGGAAAGCTGGCATGTTTAAATTCAAACCAAATAGAATTCGTTTTCATCACAATGTACGAAACATGGAAAGACTGAGTTATAAATGAAGACATAGCAGCAATATATTCTTCTTAGCATCATTTTAATAATCTCAAGGAGCGGAGATGTGTACAGCATCGTGCACTTCGTATGACTTATTTCTACTCAATCTGTTTGCACATCAAAATATAATAATCCATTTAAAAAGATCACAGGAAACATCCCCGCAACCTACCTGACAGTGTTTGCACCTTCACATTTGCAGTTATAGTCACAGTTGATGCCGTATTTTCCAGCGGAACAGGCTACAAACAGAGATAATCACAAGTGATTATGCTGATAACGTCACTGGCCAAAAGAGATTCTACAAACCCATTGATCAGTAAAAATGTCTACGCAACACGAAGTCATTCTCTACGTATAAATTCACCAGTTTCTGATGTGACGTACAAAAGCTTATGGGCTGTGTGATACAACGTCACAAGTTGCGTATAAACTCATCAATTTCTGATGTCTGTAAAACAGGAAAATCTTGGAAAGGAAAGGGACCCACTGAGGCTCCAGACTTGACGTCATCATCGCGTGTGTTTAGTACCTTTCAATAACATCTCAGAAAGGGGTCACGTGCTAAGCACCACGGTCAGGAGACGTCTTGCCACTGTAAACATAGCGGCTGCCATAATGAAATATCCCATGACATGGAGCGAAAATTTCAATTCAACGGCAGATCCACACTGTTGGCACAGCTCTTGCTTTCGATTCAGTGCTGGTTACTGTTGTGTATGGGAGGATGAATTTCTACCCACGTCAAGTTTCACAACTGTTATGTCCATGTAATTAGACAGCATTAGATAGTAGCCTGGTTTGGTGGAATCCAAAGCGTTTCAATGACGTCATGCAAAACGTCGTTTTGGGCTTGGTTTTCTATGTCTAAACCGGACGTGTGCATGTATTATGAGTTGCAAAGCCTAGCAAATCTGTGTCTGTTGAGTGTTGATGTGGTGAGTGGTGATGTGGTGAGTGGTGATGTGTTGAGTGGTGATGTGGTGAGTGGTGATGTGGAGAGTGATGATGTGGTGAGTGGTGATATGTTGAGTGGTGATGTGTTGAGTGGTGATATGTTGAGTGGTGATGTGGTGTGTGGTGATGTGGTGAGTGGTGATGTGGTGAGTGATGATGTGTTGAGTGGTGATGTGTTGAGTGGTGATGTGGTGAGTGGTGATGTGCCGAGCGGTGATGTGGTGAGTGGTGATGTGGTGAGTGGTGATGTGTTCAGTGGTGATGTGTTGAGTGGTGATGTGGTGAGTGGTGATGTGCCGAGCGGTGATGTGATGAGTGGTGATGTGGTGAGCGGTGATGTGGTGAGTGGTGATGTGGTGATGTGGTGAGTGGTGATGTGGTGAGCGGTGATGTGGTGAGTGGTGATGTGTTGCCCTAAAATCCAGAAATTCATATGCATATAACTAGGTAAGAAAAATTCTTTATAACAGGCTGTAATTAACGGTCCTTGTTACTGCATGGTATGGTTTTCTTTCACCCTTTCACCGCTATTACAAGAGTTACATATCACTCCCTGTTAAACACATTAGTAAATCTGGCCTACGTGACAGTATAGATCTTCAGCACTGAAGGTAAAAAAAAATTTCTCTCAATGATGGAGGCATTTTATGAGAAAGCCCAGCAGAGAATGTCGTGGCATGCTTGCTCATCTATTGACAAATATGAATGTATTGAATGGCAGGGGGCTAAAACACCCGGAGAAGGCGGCTGGCATTACAGATGTCTGGGGCAGGGAGAAAAGAAATTCAGGCTACATAGGCTGCAGTATATGATCACCCATCAGATCGCAGAATTACCACGAAAGAACAAGAATGGAAACTTGATTGATGACAGTCACATTTGCCATACACCAGCCTGTGTTAAACCGAACACCTTCTTCTAGAATTCCATGCCCACAACATGAATTGCCTCCCATGCAAAAACCAGGGCCATTGCCTTGGAAATCATGTGCCCCACTGCCTGTTATAGCTACTACTGAACAAAAACAACACAACGTAAAACACCAATCAAATGAATGAATAAATAAATAAATAAATAAATAACTGGATTTGTCTCTCTTAAGACTCTGATGTAGTTTGTCTTTTCTTGTTCATGATACGTGAATACTTCTGCTAAGGGGTCTTCTGATTTTCAGATCTGCTGTCGTCTTCTATCTGCCTACTCATGAGGGCCTGCATGGCCTGAGAACCTTTAGTCAGTGGTACTCCAACAAACTCACCTTTTTCAATAATAGAACTGGCTGGACCAGAGTTTATGCAATTCATTGCACTGTTGGCCCTCCAAGGAAAGTTTCTGGAAAAAGTTTTGTTCTTTGGTTTAGATTTACTCAGTCCTCTGTTCACTGCTTCACATTTTTGTAAATTTAGTACATGCACAGTTTTGTCCAGAGTGTGTGCTCCCAGTCTGAAATGAACACATTCCCTCAGTTTTGCCACTGACTCCTGTTCGCTGAGGTTGAATCTCACAGGTAAGTGGAGATAAGCAGAGTTCTTCACTAGGCAGTTGTCTGTGCTTGTTGCCTTGCATACATATGAATGCATATAGGTCGTTGATCCGATCCAGGCTCGATTATAGATGTGAAGCTTTTGATTCGACCTACGATACTTTAAAATCTAGACTTGACACTATCCAGTGCACAGCGTTACGAAATTGCACTGGACCGATGAAAACAACTCATTTAAATGTTCTTCACGTCCACTGCCAAGAATGGCCTCTCTCAATTAGACGCAAAGTGCGCACAGCAAAATTTGGGATGAAGTTAGAAAGCTCTCTACATAATTCAGCCAGTTCATTGTTATCACCATCTTGCTAGGATTCTCTCTATAATGCCAACAAAAAGTCACAGCCTTTCAATGTTCTTGCTCGGGATATTTTGCGGAGTGCTGCGGTCAATATCGGACGTTTACAGAAGGAATGTGTCCCGCCATCCCCACCCCCCCCCCCCAGAAGGCACAACCACCATCTGTATACATGGACCTGCTCTCTCACGTCCAGAAATCAGACAGTCCTCACCATATTTCTGTGATTTCTAACGAATACGTAAGCAACAATTGGTCTGCATACATGCAAATTTATGCCCATACCTCTAAGTGCATTGCTACTGGTAGTGTTGGTGCTTCGGTTTGCGTACCAGAATTGCGATATGAAAAAGTTCTTAGATTGTCGGATAACCCGTCAGTATAGTCAGCAGAACTCTATGCAATTCTGAATGCTCTGCTCTTTCCGTTGGATGTAAGACCATTAAGAGCTGTTAAATTCAGAGATTCTCTTTCTGCTTTACAGTCAATTACCTCATTTAAGTTGATAAAATGCTACCCTGCTCTGTACGAAGTAGTTTTTCTGTCGTCCTTTCTATTATTTGCTGGTCTTGACATTTGCTTTGCTTGGGTTCCTGGGCATTCTGGGGTGCCCGGTAATGAACGAGCAGATAGACTAGCCAAACGAGCCCTAAGGCTGCGTGATGTCACCTTTAATCTCAAACTGCCCATATTCGAGGCCCTAAATGAAGTAAAGTCATTGTCATTTAAACTATGGCAAACTGAGTGGGACGCCTCAGGGAAGGGCCGTTTTATCACTCATTTAACCCTGTTGACAAACTTCATAACAGCCTCCCTTTTCCCGTTTCTAGCAGAAAAGCAGAAAGCCTGTGCTTCCCACTTCGGTCAGGACACCTCCCAGTTAATAGCTACTTAAAAAGAAAGCAAGAGATTCAGGTTTGTGTGATGTTTGTCAGGCTGAGGAGACCATCCATCATGTTTTACTCGTGTGTCCGCGGTACACTGCTCAGAGACAAATCTTCTTTTCTGATCTTGTAGACGTGGGAATTATTGGCCCAACTCTGAGGACTCTGCTCTGATTTTAGGCTACAGTATTGTAGCAGTAGTTCTCTGTGGATTGACTATGGTTGATAATAGCAGCCTAAATCCCTGAAACACACCCTATTGCCTTGGCGCAAATCATTCCATGGAATGGAGTGGCCATGTAAACCAATATATGTATGTATATAATGGTCACCTTGTTAGCATTTTATAATAGCATCAAAAAAAATCATATTTCGTTTCAGTAATGCTGTTCTGTTGCCCAGCTGGCAGCGTGCGGTGATGTGCTCTGCATGACAGCGGGTGGCCAGGTCGTCGGCAAAGACTTGACGCCAGACTGAAAACCAAACTCTATACACCTGAGACTTTCACTGTAACACCAGCCCCATTTAACCTCTCTTCCCATGTCCCATTGTAGGGGTCCTCTACAGCCTGGATTGATAGCAGAATGCTTGGAGAAGGCCGAGTTCCAGAGGTCTGCTGTTTTGCCCATGTGCAGCATCTTGTGTGTCCAATTCAGGATCGTCGATTTCGCCGTGCTGGTAAGTGTCGAGCAAATTTTATGTTGGTGGCCCTGGCCGTAGAATCCCCACTGGGAGTGGGTTGTAGTCTGCATCGGTAAGGCTTACTGTGTGACCTGCAGTGGGAGACTGCTGGGACTTCACCTCCCTGGCATATGTCTGCTGGCTTAGACGAAGATGCTTCTTGGTTGGACTGTCTTCTCCCTGTTTCTTCCATCTATTGTAAGCTTTCAGGCCTGTTTTAAAGGTTGATTTCTTCCTTTTTCTGACGCCTTTGGCCATTTTCTCACAGCAGGCTGTTGAGCTGGCAGCAGAGCTGTAGAGGGGTATTCTTTTGGCTGTTTGGAAAACTTCTGAAGGAAACATTCTAGGTTCCTGGTTTTTATATACTGATTTCTGAGAGGCGGTGACCAATGTGTCATTTGGCAGGCAGGTAGTCTGATCAATTGGGACTTTATTAAGTCTGTGTTAATGATATTTCAACATGTCAGTGCATGGTGAAATTGCTTGAGGCTTGGATAAAAAGTATATAACCAATAAATTTGTCGCCAGTGAAGCAGGCTAATACCCACAATCCCATTTCGGAGGGGATGGGGTGTAGGGGCGCACTTAAAATCGCAACATACCAGCAGCCTATTACATAACACACAGACATTCTGTTGTTCTTTAACACTACACTGGACCAATCATCCACAAACACCCAAACTGTTTTCAGTGGCATGAATTTTTTTAAAAGAGGAAGGGAAATCCATTGGTACAGCCTTGCGTCAAATCATCAATTTGTAGATGGCCATTGCCTGGTTGACCCAGGCCAAGGTTTTCATACACTGTTCCCTTACTATGCCCTGCTGAACTTTAGTGTCAGGGATTGGCACTTAGTGTAGGTGAGGGATGCAGTGTGGGTAGTTATTTCTGAAATTACTGACTTTGGTCATACTCTGTAGGTATAAAAACTCTAAATCTATTTTGTACCCGAGATTCAGACACGCACGAAACGGTGGCGGTGGCTATATCTCTGAAGTGTGTCGAAGTATTCCCGGTAGTTTTGCAGGTAAAAACTATGACAAATAAAGGTTGAAAAAAAAACAGACAATTACTTGGTGGCAGAATTAAACAGAGAAAAAATGTTATACAATGAGCAAGTGACCCTCCAGCCGGTTTCCATGGCAACAGGACGCTAGTACCTGGATTCCAGCTGATTTATTTTGAGAAAGTTGTGGTCAACCTATGATGTTATTTGGATATGTTGTAGGCCAGGCATGCAGTTATTGGACAAGATGTGTTATTTTGGCTAACAAACATTAGGGAATACTGTTTGTGGTGCAAGTTCTGTGTGAAATTACTACATAAATAGTAAGACATTTTTTTAGTAATTTTATACCAAACGGCCGCTCCGAGAACATTTACCTCTAAATTCACACCTGGTCCCGTTAAATCCCTCAGGACAGTCACAGGTTCCGTTGAGTGGGGAACAGTGAGCCTCGTTTTCACAGCTGCACCGACTAGCACACTGTAATCCATAAGTACCTGGTAAACACTGCTCTTCGCATCTGGAAGTATAATACAAATATGTGCAATCTGAGTTATCTTAGAGGTTCACACCAGGGTTTTTGTCTATAACCTTACCACGATCAAGAAAAGCACAACTCTCATTTAATACGTGCGATATCTACACAGAATTCGAAATTGGGCACCCTCTTACAAGGCACGATATGACCTACTTCAGGACTTTTCTCAACGAGAAAACAAGACATTACTGGCTCGTGACCGGCAGAGACTTTTCTATGTCGGTAATCAGGATCATGAAAACAATTCTTTATTTTTTTTGTTTGATTGGTGTTTTACTCAAGAATATTTCACTTATACGACGGCGGCCAGCATTATCATGTGAGGAAACTATTCAGAGCCCGGGAGAAATCTACGGCCATTCTGGCGGACATTCCCACGTACGGGCGGAAAGGAAACTGGCATAAGCTGGACTTAAACTCACAGCGACCTCAGTGGGGAGAGGCAACTGGATCATTACCGCGCTGGCGCTCTAAACCCCTCGGCCACGGAGGCCCCTATCATCAAAAGAGTTCTCTGTCAAAAACAGCCTGGAAACTCCAGCCTCATTTTGCTTTCTATCTGCGAAGTCCTAACTTCTAGGATCGTATATGACTACTAATATTTTATTACAATGTGGTAATTATTTCTTTGTCCTTTCATTAGACCTACACCTAGCTTGGCTCAGTACCCAAGAACACTCAATACCCAGCATGCCTCAGCACCCATCCCAGTCTGATGGCGGCTTGATATGTGACGTCCCTAATGACTGTAGGGCCACTAAGCCGTGTCAACATGTCATAAAGGGAAATACCTCGTGAAAATGAAGTTATTGTGAGTGAGAAGACCATTAAAAACTGTAGCTGAAAATACCTTCACTGATTTTTTCAGATTTTTTTTCACGAAATTAAATGCAATCACTTGTTTTGATTGCATGGTGGGTTTTATGGACAATATTGCTAATGTGTGTCAACGGTTTTCCTTTTCCTTTAACAGGGGATTATAAAGATTTTATCATTGGACTTATGGTATAGGCATAGCCGCGATATTACTGTAATACTGCCAATGTGATGTTATCCCTTAACTCATTCATTCCGGTAGGGCCTATAAGCACCACGAGGATTCTTTTCCCTAGTTTGGCTTCTGTCTAATGCCAGTAAATTTGCCAGATAACTGGCGAGGTGCCGGGAGCTTCCCAGGCCCTGCAGTCGGGTAGAGCCTGGGGGGAACCACAACCGTCCATTTCCTGCGTACCTTCCCACGTACGGCCGGAAAGGAAATTAGCCTGAGTAATTGGTAAGGCTATCCTGAGTTTCTTGAGAATGGAATAAAATTACTTTGGAACCTACCGTGTTCCATTGAAGCCCGGACCGCACGTGCATTTCCCGGTCACGTGATGACATTTGCCGCCATTGTAACACTGGCACTTTCCGGTACAGTTCAACCCGTAAAATCCTTCCTCACATTTAAAGCTGCAATGGTCCCCCTTGAACAAAAACACGGATGATTTTTTGATCAGCATTTCTGTAAAATGTATGCTGAACAAAAACATAAACGCAACTCTCCATATTTTGATAAAACTAACTGCGTTATCAAATTATGAAATGACCTTAGCAATACATTTCCGGAACTGATGTAAACTGACAACCAATTGTAACACTGAGGCAGATTAGGAAACAGGGGTGGGGTCAGTTTGGGACGTTCCACAATTCAGTACCAAGTATGTACTCCGTTTGCCCATTGCACTGCTGCACATCGTCGACGCATGGGCCCGATCCCCTCCAGCACGAAATGTCGGGTTGATGTCTGGCTTTGATCGCCGATGGTTGGCTTCCGTCGTGTAATTTCCCAATAGCCAGACATCGCTAGTCTTTCAAATATATCGGGTTATCAGCGCCTACAATCCCAGATTTGGCACACCGAGGGCCGACATTCTCTCGCAGTGTGAACTTCTCCTCTCAATACATAAAACGCTTAACGTCAACCCGACGATGGCCCTATGCCGTGCTGTGTAACTGGCATACCAGATACATATACAGAACTGTAGATGTGCAGAGAGTCTTTGAATTGTGTACAGTGTTTACTATGGCGTAGTGCAACAGCTGGACTGATATGAACGACGGAGGGCCGACGGAGGGCCGACGTCGGTCCCATAACGGCGTGGGCTAAATATAAATGCCGTCACAAAGTTTCTCAATTTATCATATTGCAAAATTAATTGCAATGTTTGAAAATAACAATCTTTTAAAGCCAAAATTCATGTGGAATATTTACACGAGTTGTTAATATTTCTAATAAATACCAGCAAACCGTCAGCGATTATTTGGGGCTGAGCTGTACAGCCTCCCTCTTCATCTGGATCACACGAGACGGTTTAGTTCTCAACCGTGTATCCAGCAGACATCATCTCCAGAAATAGGGAATTAAGCGGGAAAGTCAGTAAGAAAGTAATTTCAAATTATTTTAACAAAGAGTTTCATTTATGGTTTAATTTTAATGTTTTTATGTTATGTTTTCTTTAATTTGTAAAACATAAATCGCTGACTACCGTCATATCCTATACGGTCTACACATATATAGGCCGACGCTTGAGTTGCTCTACAAGCGCATGCGTGCATTCACCATATTATCAATCACTAAAGATACAGTTCTTTGTTTTGTTTCGCGCCATGTATACTATATAGACCTAGTACAGTTTGTCACTGCGTAAATCGTTCTTGATCTGCAGCGGCCCAGCGTCGGCCCGACATCGGTCCAAGCATTTTTGCATATGAAGCAAGTTATTTTAAAATGTAAATGTTTCTGTCATCCGATATAGCGTAGCGTAATGCTACTCTTTTAGGGAACCGTGGGCGGCAAAAGCAGCATTCTTTATTAAGTCTTCAAGTTGATGATTTGATGTATGTTTAGCCTTTAACACGAAAAACATCTGATGCTTATATGCTTTAGGATGGGCTCCTTTAACATGAATACAGCGCCTATATTCTATAGCTTTACCTGTCATAAATGACATCAAAGCTGAGGAAAGAAATGATTGCAATTTAAATCATGGTACGCTTTCAAATATTTTGGGGGCAACGTGTAATTCAGAAACAGAAAGATTCTAAAAAAGCTGTGAACATATGTAGCTGTGGGAAGTGGCAGGCATGACAACATGCAGAGACTTTTGTTGATAATCTCTGTCAATCTTATGACACATTAAATGTATATATTTTCTTTATTTGAATTTTTTAGTAATATTACTGTGAAAATTATACATACTTAATGTATTTGATAAAGGCTTATACTCCAAATACTTGTAGGTCAATCGGTTACAAGATCTTTTTCAAGGTCGATCTTAAATGCTAAATTATATGCCTAACCTGGAAATGGAAAACGACTCACTGGTTTCCACTCCAGGCGAAATGGTTTTTCGTCAAACTATGCAGTCCTAAACAGATAATGCATGAATACCTGTTGAAACTGGAGGCATATAAACAGACTGGTTGTTACATAGCGCATTGCATGTCACAGCTTATTAATAATATTTGTCATCCGTTAATGCAAACTGTGTTACACATAATTGCAGGTTTATTTATTTATTTGATTGGTGTGTTACAACGTACTCAAGAACACTGCAGGTTTAAGTCTTCCCTCAAAATGTTAAAATAATCTGGTGTGCTTGCTCTAAATTAGACGTTATATTTTGATTGGTTGTCCATAGTTTAGCCAAGATGGGGGCATCTAGTTAACATCGATCCGATGGGCAAACCTGACATAGCACCGATGTATTTTGCCGACGTCGGGCCCATAAAAAGTACGACTTCGGGCCGACTTTCGCCCATCGTACTTGTGCTGGCTGGGAGGAGATGATCATTTGTGACCTGTGGAATGTTTTCCCTCTCTTGTGTGAGGGCCACATGCAGCTCCGCGATGTTACCCGGAAGCCGAAGTCGCCGACGAACACAGGTGTCCATTTGGGGATAGATCAGGTGAGTACGCTGGCCAGTCGAGCACTTCCATGTTTTAGGCCTACAGTAATTCTCTGCACACAGCAGCAACATGGGGACGGCATTGTCGTGCTGAACTGTTACCCCATGGTACCGGACAAATGGGGCGACAAGTGGGGGCAGAATTTCATCACGGTATCTTACCGCATTCAAGCTACCGTCGATGAAATGAAGTTGAGTGCGATGGCCATGACGTCGAGTAGCGGAAAGGTCTATACCCTTGAGTGGTCTACGGGCTCGCAAATTCGCTTCTCTCAGGCGATTTCAAACCGTTTGAAATCCGGTAATTATGGAGCCCGATTAGTTCATTAGCTGTGGCAGTGGTTGGTTTGAAACGGTGGCGGAGGTGGAGGAGGCGAATATGGTGGTCTTGGTCGTGGGTCGTTACCCGCGGTAGGCGGGCAGACGGGCGATTAGCTGTCGTGCCGAATTCTTCATGACCTCTTCTTAGACGGCTAATCGTACACACATTAACGTTAAGGGCTCTGACGACAGCTCAAATGGTCATGGCACGCTCTTGTTGCTTTTGTGACATCTGTGCCATCGTGTCTTTTGACAGAACTTGTACTGTACGGCTGATATTTTGTACAAGGAGTCCCACGCAGGACCTTACAGATCACTGAATACTACACATGGCCCCCACCTGTTCGACGGGTCAAAATGGTGAATAGGCTTGACATCGACAACAGTTTGGATTTGGAGAAAGTACACAGGTGTAGGGGTTTTGGGCTTGGCTATCCCTCGGTACTATATCGACGAAAATCACAGCATTTTCTTGTGAAATATTGCGTTTTTATTTTTCTTCAGTATATGTCATTTAATATGTAAGTCGAACAAAAGTCTTTCAGTTGTACCTCTCAGTTTTCTCTGGATGTGTACCAGTTGCCTATAATCTAGGCATCTCAATACACATTCTTACACCGGTCCTCAACCGTGTAAATAATTACTAGACCAATTCTACGCAAAAAGGAGCCTAACACAAACTACTGAAAAACTAAGAAAGTATATACAGAAGAAATCAGGAAGGATTTCACCAAAGAGAATCAGTCATGAGTTTTAATTGACAGCGGAGAGACGCACGAAATGTTGAAGCTGGATGAATTATTTACTTATTTATTTATAAATTTGGTGTTTTACGCCGTATTCAAACGTATTTCACTTTTGTGACGTAGGCCAATGTTATGGTCAGAGGACTGGATGAATTAAGTCAGTATCCAAATCGTGCACTATGTTATTTTATAAGCTGCACATAACCAAAATATGAATTTCATTTGGGATTTAATTGCAACTGTTCATAAATCCAGTGTGGAGATCTTGTGAAACAAGATGGATGTACTGCCCCCAAAACATTTTAAACGTCAGTATAGTTTGCAGGATATGGAAGGCGTTGAGACGGGGAAGGGGGTCTCACAGCAGACTGCTTGTCAAGGATAACAATCTAGGCGTCGAAACAGACATTCGTCTACCAGCCGTCAGGCAGAAGGGTGTTCCAGGTCAAAAATCATAGCATAAATGCCCAGAACATACTCAACACAAATTACCAAATAATGAACTTTTCGACCTGACGTTTGTATGCAGTACCTGTCAGTACATGAAGTACACATACAGACGCAGGCTGTGTCGGACTGACTATCAAAGAAATACAAAAGAATATAAAGTAAGAAATAAGAATTGACTCCCGCAAAGAGAGTCACAGTTATATTGGTCCTGCACCATAACTACAAGAACTCATGACAAGTGTGGCTTATCGTGTGACAACTTCAACCACCTTCAAAAAGATTGACGAAGATAAAGATAGACGATGATCGAAGACGCTCATCAGTAAACACGATCACATTGTCCGCCATTTTGACAGATGCATTGTGACTTGCAGCCCTAGCCGTGGGTACCATCTGGGCATGGGTCTTCACATCTACAACAACAACAATAAAAGAATAGCTCTCCTTCAACATTCCCAAACCTATATGGGCTTATAATGTTAATTATGTAAGGGAATGAATCAGTGATTTTGGCCTAACGCCACATTGGAAATATTGCATCCATATCAGTAGCACTCAGTCAGTCTTAAACGTCAACAGCTAGATTAAAGCCCCAGCTGAAGTATTTTTTATTTATTTGACTGATGTTTTACGCCGTGCTCAAGAATATTTTACTTATACGACAGCGGCCAGCATTAAGGTGAGAGAAAACGGGACAGAGGCCTACACCATACGCAGGTTTCTGGCAGACCTTCCCAAGTACGGTCGGACAGGAAGCCAGAGTGTGCTGGACTTGAACTCACAGCGACAGCATTGGTGGGAGGCTCCTGGGTCATTATTCTGCACCAGTGCGCTTAGCCCGTCAGCCACTCAGCCCCCCCCCCTTTTGATTTAAGGCCATAGCTGAAGCAGATGATTCGAACTGGCGACCTCATTGGCGAAGAACCAGACACTCTCAGGTACATCAGCGCTTTAACCTTCTAACCCTTATGTACACGGGTATGTCCAAAGCATTTATTTATTTAGTAGTTTACTTACACACATATTTACTCACTTACTTATTATTTACATCTGCACTCATTCATTTATTTGTTTATGTCGGTTTTTACACCGCACTCAAAAATATTTCACTCACAGACCGCCAGCATATGGTGGGAGGAAACCGGGTAGAGCCCGGGGGAAAACCCACAAACATCAACAGGTTGCTGGCAGACCTACCCACATACATCCAGAGAGGAAGCCAGCGTGCCTATGATTTTTTACCTGGGTCCAGTAAATCCCGAGGGGCAGATGCAGACCCCTGTGGTAGGATCACAGCTCACCCCCTGCTTACAGTTACACACAGACTGACAGCCCTTCCCGAAGGTGCCACTGGGACACTTTGTCTGGCAATGTTCACCCGTCCAACCTGGCCAGGGAAAAGGAAGAAATGTTGATGATAGCAAAACAAAACTCTTGCAATTCAACAACCATATCCTGAGAGGGAAGAAATTCTGTCTGTTGAAACCTGAAGTTTATTTGGAAATTATGTTTGGAAGTAAACACCACAAATTAAGACTAAGTATGGCGTAAATCTAAAATGCGGAGATCAACAACCTGGTGTCATGTCATAATTAACTAGGTTCGGATGCTCAGTTTACAATTACTGATATTTAGGACCAAGAAGCTGTCTTTGACTTAAGTCAGATGTTGTCCCAACTTGTGACATTATTCTTAAACTTAGGTTCAAACTTAAACTCTGTGTTTTCAGTTTTGTCGTAAACCACTATAAGATGCCTCTCAGTACTAAACGGAAAAGTCCCTCCGGTAAGTGACAATTTTAAACGGTTGAAGTTAACACCAATTTGACCTACGCCTAATGCTGCTTTAGTTATACTAATTTGAACCATAAAGCAGATGTGATCATGTGAAAACTTAAACGTAAAGACCACATGAAAATGAATTGTGCATAAGGAAACCCGTCTCTAAAATATGTTTACTCCTTTCCTTAGATTATTCTTTGCGCTGAGTTAAATTCAGTCATCAGCCAACAGCTCGGTACTCTTTAGTCCACGTTATTAACATAATCTTTTATTCCTGTGGAACCAGAGCTATTTCAACATTAAAATCCGTATTTAGATTTTAAACCTCCCCCCAAAAAAGAACCCCCAAAAAACATGTGATGTCAGATTGCCTAAACACCACCCTTATGGTACATAAAACATATGATGTCAGATTGCCTAAACAACACATTTGTGGTACATAAAGCATGTGGCGTCAGATGGCCTAAACACCACCCTTATGGTACATAAAGCCCACCATTGACATGAAACATTTACTGTATTTGGCTATCAAAAAAAAATCATTCACCTTCACCAACGCGTTAGCCTGTTTTGTACATTTTGTTGTAGCGTCTACATCTTTACCTGCAGCACAGGAACAGAATCCGGTTAGCGAGTCACACGTGCCTCGTGCGTTACAGTCACAGAGATTGGCGCAGTTCGGACCCCAGGTGTTAGCCGGGCAGTCTAAAAAACAACAGTTTATTTATTTATTATTGATATATTTACTCATTTTTTTCCATCTGTTTATTTATTATTTATTTATTTCTACCTACTCAAAATCATTTTGCTTATGCGAAAATGATCGGATTTACTGGTGGATGAAACGGTTGCAAGTTTTACGTCCATTTCGCTGCTCCATGAAGCTGAGGATTTATTTATTTATTTATTTATTTATTTATTTATTCAGTTGTTGTTAAAAGCAACACACAGCTAACAATTTTTCACTTATACATATACATAATGTCAGGGTTGTGGGCAGAGAAGGTGGAAGTGCCCGATGTATGATACCACACACCTTTGGCAAGTATGAGGAACTATCCGTACAGGCGTACAGATGTACACACCACAGGTGTGTTCTTTACGGTGATTGTATTATGACTCACTTGAAGAGCAGTCCGCACCGCTATAGCCATCATCGCACTGACACTTCTCCGGGGATACGCATCGGCCGTGCACGCACGGGTTAGTGCAAACAGCTGGGAATGTACAAACATAAACTTCGTGTAACAGACACAAAGAACAGAGGGAGCACGTGGTATAATGTGGAGGTGTATAGAGATAGATGTACCGACTGCTTCGCACAGCTTTTGTATATAATATCTGAAATTTAAGGTGAACACTCAAGACACAAAAAGCAAACTTCATGTAACAGACACGAACACAAGACAGTGCGAGATCATGGTGCAATGTGGAGGTACAGAACCATACCTCTCCCAACGCCTTCCTTAACAATTTTTCGGTCGTATGACGATGAGGAGTCCTTCTGGTGTGTGCACATAGCGTGCCTTCTTGTGTTTGCTCTAATCTTTCAATGCTGAGCGCAAGGCGAAGCAGTAACAAGTACCATTTTTTAGCCTTTGGTATGGCCAGACCTGGGATCTCTCGACCTCGAAGCGGTGCTCAAACCACTAGATAACCCAGTCGGTTGTATATATAGGAGGTACACAGGCACTTATGCACTGGTTGCTTCACATAGCCCTTATGTATAACATAAAAAATTAAAGGTAAACATGTAAAACTTGCCAAAGACACACACACACAAAAGAAAGGGTTTGGGGCACGAAAATCTGCGTTTGTACATACGAATTGGAGTTTATAAACACAGCATGCAAATCACAAAGACATGCACCAAATTTCGTTTGTTTCTTGTTGCCCCCAGTCACATCATACTGACATCAGGCCCACATGTCACCTTTCGCTGAGCACCAAACCAGCGAAGCCCTCCAAGAATGTTTGCAGTTACACTAAAGGTAAAACAAGTAAAACACAAACGTTCCACCCTTCGTGGGATAGAATATGGTAATTATAAATCGATGTAATGATATAACCGTTATGTGTAATTTAATAGTTTAAACAGATAAAGTTGTCTTTACATTGTGGAACACAAACATGTGTAAATTGTACTAGAAGCACAAAAATCGGATTCACAGTATATAGGAAAGTTAAAACATTTTTGCCAAAACTGTGTCTTGGGATGTTATGACATGGAGATCTCCGTTTACCTTCACATGTATTATTTTTGTTCACTCTGTATCTATGGCAACAGCGATGGACTGTGACATCTACTGAGTACTTTTCCATTCTGTATCCAATAGAGTATCGTGTCCTGTAATGAATGCGCAAATGAGTAAATAAATAAATAGCCAAACAAATAAATAAATACTGTAAAGTATCTTCCCTTGGCAAGTATGTATCCAACAATTTTAGGTCTCACGTATGCTCTAAAACTAAATAAAAATTTTTATTTTTCTTATCGACAGTCCACATCACATTTTATATTTTAGACTGAGAAACAATGGTATATTAAGTAAATTCAATATACACAAAAACGACCATTAGAATCAAATTCCACATCATGACAATTTTATCCAATCAAACATCTTACATTTTGACAGTGCAAACCGGTGGAAATGCCCAGCAGACCTCCTTGGTGTAGTACACTTCCGGTTTACGGTACGTCACGGTTCTCGTCTGCAGTTGCCTGTATTAACATCAAAAACCACAAATTTACTCATTTTACCTGATTTATTTATTAATTACGGCTCTAAACAGCGATGAAACATGTAAATAAATATGTAAATATAGAAGAAATGAATGTCTACAGCTTCCTGTCACCAATAAATGTTCACAGATTTCTTCCATGCAGAACGGACCACAAATCCAAGACCTGTTATCCGACAATATATATTGAACATACTTACTTTTCTACTACTCGACACACGTAAGGGCCACCTGGAGGAAGACCTTGACCTCTGATCTCAACTACTGAGGTCCATGTGAGAAAAATGGCAGAGACCACCAGCGTCCTCACGGAATACTGCGGCGACATAGTTGTCAGATAAAAGGCTGTCACTGTGTCCTATTAACGGAGCTTTTGACAAAAAACAAGGAAAGGAAAGGTATAATTGTAAATTCATGTAATAGAAAACACAGTCATGTACCTCATTCGTTTACTTATTTATTTGCTTGGTATTTTATGCTGTACTCAAAAATATTTCTCTTATACGACGGCCGCCTGTATTATGGCGGGAAGAAACCGAGCAGAGCCCGGGGGAAACCTACAACCATCCGCAGGTTGCTGGTGGACGTTCCCACATACGGCCGGAGAGGAAGCCAGTATTGGTGGCAGATTTCTGGGTTATTGCGCTGCGCTAGCGCGCTAACCGACTGAGCCAAAGACCAGGCTTCCCACGTACGATTTTTCTATTCACATACTTTAGATAGAACCATTTTGATTTAACCGATGGCGCTATTTCATGTCTGTCCTAAAATCAGAATTCCTAATTTTTATATTTTATATTCTTTCTTAGATCTTCGGTGGTTTGTGTTTTTTGACGTTTTTGAAAACTGGTCTTGCGGTTACTGTCCCGGAACGCCCATTTTCGTTCACGGCTGGTATGTGAATGGTATACTATATAATGTTCAAGCCCCGACCCTCATCCCGTTTATTTCAGTGGTATTTCTAGTAATGTAGTATAGATTTACTCTTGCAATTAAAGCACGGCGTGCATCATCCCTTTCCAGGGCTTGGAAAACGCCAAAGTAACAATTTCATTCACTCACTATATAATGGTCATGCTGCATGTGGCATCCTAACTTGTTTACAAGTAAACAGTGTTTACATGCATGTTGTATGAACATTGTATCTTGTACCTTCCACACAATATGATACGAAAGTGGTTCTCAAAAATGCACTTGGGAAATATTTCGGCAAAGATTAAGATCAACAATTTGTGAAAGTGTACAAATTTACCGGGTTATGCCTTAACAGAGTTCTTCATTATTATTGTTATTAATATAAAAATGTAGTTTCTGTGGTGATTTCTCTTTTATGAAATGCACCTGACTGATTAAGTACAAAAATGAAGTTGTGGTGAGTAAAAAGACCATCAAAAACTTTGTCTGAAAATACATTCAGTTAGTTTGTAAGATGTTTTCACCAAATCAAATACATTGAAATGTTTTGATTGGATGATGGGTTTCATGGACCACACTGATAATTTGTCTCTGCCTCTCAAGCAGAAACTTAAGAGCGTCCGCCTCGAGGTCGGGAGGTCGGGGGATTAATCCCTGATCGGGTCAAACGAAAGACTTTATTTATTTTGTTTATTCCATTGGTGTTTCACCCCGTACTCAAGAATATTTCAATTACATGACAGCGCCCAGCATTGCGGTGGGAGGAAGCCGGGTTGAGCCCGGGGTAAACCCACGACCATCCGCAGGTTCCTAGCAGACCTTCAGACGTATGGCTGGAGAGGAAGCCAGCACGAGCTAGACTTGAACTCACAGCCACCGTATTGGTTGGAGGCTTCTGGGTCATTACGCTGCGCTAGCGCGATAACTGACTGAGAACAAAGACTACAAATGGTACTTGTTTGTCCCTTGCTTGGCGCTCAGCACTGAGAGGTTAGAGCACAGAAATAATGCGCCTGTATGGGGTGTCATGTCTGGTGTCTTCGCCACGATACTCCAGTGGCGGCAGCGGTGTGGCGGCTTGGACTCACAGTGCCCCAAGAAGGCACAGAATATATACCCATTCTAAGGACTCATATGACTGAAAAATTGTTAAGTACGACGTAAAACTGGAGCATACATACATACTTAATTTCATATTACCTTTTCCTTACCCATTGTAGAAATACGGTTCACAAACAACCTTTACGGCTGAACATAAAGGGGTATGAAAAGTTATGTGATATAAATGTTAGCACACATTGTAAATATTTCTTCCTTGTTATTCAATTGAGACGCACATTACTTGCGAATAATGCCGCCAGTTTCAAACGCCGACAGTTTTTCTTCACGCTTTTCTGCACGCTGATAAATACCCGGTAATGTGTGTTATTAGCCATGCTCATACCAGGTGACATAGGTAAAGTATATTCTAAGCAGAGTATCGGGTGACTATGTGTAACTATCTATACACTCAACAAATAAATCGCAGGACTTGACTGTTGCTTTGTTGTTAGCTAATAGCGCGTTGTCATCGTCACAAATGGCATCATACAGGCAAAGTACATGTAGAGCCAGTCACGATAAGCATTTATATCTATGTATGGGTATGGGTATTGTAGGTATGGGTAGCGTGGGGATGGGTAGAGTGGGAATGGGATGGGGAAATGACTATCCAGAAATAAAGACACCGCCAGCATTTGGCTATATCGTCAGTGTGTTAAGGTTTGAAAACCATGCATCTACATCGACTTCGTCACGTTTCTATCATGAACGGATTCAAAAAGTTAATCCAATGCATAAGAAATCATGCGTTCAATCAAATCAAAGACTCAAGAAGTTCGAGGCGACACGAGCCCATGGGCTCATTGTTGGCAACTCCCAGGGGCTCCGTTTAAACTGAAGGTGTAATTTTATAACAGTTATAATCACTGGCATGAATATGTCTGCGATAAACAACATATTTTAAAGAAAAAATCCACCAGTCAATATTCAGACATTTTTAGCCGAACAGCTCGAAAACGCTTACCAGGGATTGGCGGAACTGTTACTTCCCATTCCAACCCAAAGACCTCTTTTCATTGGCTACTTTGGTTCGCCGATCATTACGTGGGCTCAATCAGTCAGGGTACGTGGATATACATTAAACGGGAGTGGAGTGGCCGACTCAATATTGTCAAGATGGCCTGAATTGACTTCGCAAAAATAGGAAGTTCAAATTTCGAAAACGGATGCAATTTCATGTGAAGAATGTCATAGATTTCTACTAAAATAATTAGGTTGCTTCAAATTTATTCACTAATTAACGTAGTCTGATCTATTATTATGATTTCTTGTTTGTAAGCGAACGAGGGTAAACTCGCAAAACTTCTTCCGGCCTTTACCAAAGCAGTGCAAATTGACATGCTCTTTTGTTGTTTGTTGAAGTACGCCACGCTTCAAGGTGCATGTCTGTGAGCTCAGATAGCAATTAAGTAGTACACAACCACCGCAGCGTCACAGCAGAAAACGATGTGTTTCTGTGCGATCTGGACCCTTTGTGTGGAGTTTTCTAATCCTGAGTACAGACTACACACATTAACTAATCCATTCTATTGTTTTCACGTGTTAAGAGTTAAATTATACTGTATACATACATTTTCCGTGCCAACAAATCAGTCCCTAAAATGAAAGGAATAGTTACACATTCCCGCTATCTGACATGTGACTGATGTGTTGTTACGGGGTGCTAACATCTACAAGCCATCGTTACCTGCTAAACCCAAATGTATAAATGAAACCGAAAGCAGGCGTAACTTTTCGTTGTTATTTTAGTAGCAGGTGCGAGTAGATGCACCAGACAAAGGTGGAATCATACGGGGTACAAAAGGGGGGGGGTGCCGGCAGCTTTGATTAAAGACCAATATGAAGTCAAGTGTTCCCTCATGTAAATTAATACGCGCAGGCAGATCGTGTTTAAACACACACACACACACACACATTCGCACCCTGGTCGTGTATTAACCATGCCTGAGTATCAACGCCGTGATGTGTTAAGTAATGTGGCCCTGCTGGCAGACTCATTCATACCTCACGCCTTAATTCACGTCCACTTTACTAATGAAGCCAGTGCTTCAGGCGACATCGGCAGGGAAAAATCAATGTATATATAGCGTAACAATGAGTTAGGTTCTTCGAAAACCAGGTGTCAGCCTGCATCGCAATGTTCCTCCGACATTGACGTCGAACTGCGCTTTATACTTGGTAGAATTCGTTCCGGAAACAAGGCCCAGGATTATACAGTTCGTCATACAGTGATGTTATAACGGCACATTCACTAATGTTGATACAAATCTCCATTCATTCTGTAAGTTTTGTGAAGGTAAGAAAAAAGAGTGGACGTGTCACAATTCTGATTGTTGCTTATCACTGAGAATTTGTTTTTTTTCTCCTACCCAGTTCCATTTGAATGCAAATCTGTTAAACTCTATACTTCAAGCTCACTTTCTACCCACGCGTATATATTCACCAACACCCCCCCCCCAAAAATAACAGTGACGCAAGATGGAAAATTACCGCAATTGTTGACTCATGTTATTTCGTCTTACATGAAGTTTATCTTTTAAAACATAATCCAAACTATCCGTTCAACACAGATTTGTACAGTATAATTGAATCTACCAACCAGAATCGCCGTAACAATATATGAAAAAGGCAACCAATCACAGTGTTCGATAGTTAGAGATAAATATGCTCCATTCCTGAATCACCGCAGAAATTTATGTATTTATATTTTTTTCATTTATTTTTTGCTTTGCACTGGTGTTTTATGCCGTACTAAAGAATATATCATTAAAGGGATGGGGGCCAGCATTATTGTGTGAGGAAACCGGACAGTGAGGGGAAAACCCACGAGCAGTATTCTGTCCGATCTGTAATTCCAGTATTGTTACTGAAATAGTTTATGGTAAAAGTAGACTTAAAGTCAGTTAATATATACACATTCAGACAGAGAGACAATTAACTGATATCTGGAAAATTGATACAAGGCATATACCTTAACAAGTCTAACGTCTTCATGCATCCATCAATAAATATACATATCTGTGTAACGAGGCCTTAATGCGCCCTCCGATCTGCCGCGTTCTGTGTCTAACACAGCCGAAACAGAGCCTACATGATCAGAATTCCGAAGCCACAGATACTTGCTGTATTTAACTATCACATCTAATTAATCCAATTAATCTAACCATGTGACGTGTGCCCGATAGTTACATTTCTTCTTTTCTCGGAAAGCACTTGGCGCATTACTCTGTTACTATTAGGCCTATGAATGGTTTCCGATATAGCGATATAGTGTAAACTGGAATTGATTCCTGGGTCTGTGATGTCGGAAACAACTGCCAGTTAGCTTCACACAAAATCTACGCTAATGGAATGTTTACATAACACATAGTGTTTGTGGTCAGCAAGCCGAGTTTCATGAATTTAGAGTTACTGTAGTTATTCATCCAAGGTATAAGTAGCTCGAGATTAATCTACCGATAATCGTGAAATAGACAAACCTGCAGTTCGAGAAATCCCTGCGCCTCTTGCATGGGCTGTCAAAATATGAGAGCGAGCAGACCAACCGAGAAGTGCCTGCCGTGTAAGTTACCGCTAATGTGGCCTTAAGCCATTTATTCATTCAACCAGCAATGTTATAGTAAGCATGCACGGACTTGTCAGTGTTGGAGATTGACAATAGTGTTATTTTTCTTTTTCTGTGACTTCAGTAATTTGAGATGGTTGTCTTTTGTTGCCTTTTAACATTAGATATTTACTTGCCTTACGATTGGGCACACAGCAGTGGTACGTCACAACTGTAGCCAGTTATACAGCTGACGAGCTACGATGATTTTAGCCGGGTTTTCCCAGGTTTCTTCTGCCCATAAACCTGACCGCCGTGGTCAGAAATACTCTGGAGAAATGCGGAAAGGAAACTCTTTGAATCATCAATCAATTAAGAGGGGGTGGGGATCAGGAAATATTTCATGCAGTTACAGTGTAACCAGCGTAAATATGAAATAGCTGCGACATCCCGTAAAATGCTGATGTCGATTTGCACTTCGGTCCCTCTATAAGTGAAGGCAGGGACTGTGTTATATACAGGACAGGATGTCAGAAATTTGACATTCAGACCTACCTAGCGACCGAACGATAGACCGACCAACAAACAGAGAGACAGACCCAGCAATAGACTAAGTAGCACAGAGACAGTCCCAGCCACAGACCGACCGATCGACAAATACAGGCAGACCGAGTGACAGACCGATCGACAGAAAGACAAACCAGGCGATGGACCGACAGACAGACAGACAAATCGACCGAGCGATAGGCCGACCAACAAACAAACAGACAGACAGACCCAGCGATAGACCAACCGGCCGTTAAACAGGCAGACCAAGCGATAGACCCGGCGACAGACAAAGACAGACAGACCGGTAGACCGAACGACAGACGCACATGTACCGACAAGGCGACAGACAAATTGAAAGAGCAACAGACCTACCGACAGGCAGACAAAGAAGGCGTCACACGGATCAACAGACAGACAGACAGAGCAGCACAGAACAGCTAAAACATCGTTAAAACACTATCACACAGTTAGAGTTTTTGGCCACGTCTCTTCCTTTTTTTTGTAATTGGGCTTTTTGAAGGTAAAGATAATGCTTTGTGCCATGAACGATAGCATAGTGCTTCGGGGAGACAAGGATTATTTATTTATTGGTTACCTGCGCATGATCGGCTCTAAAAATGGATGTTTTTGTTTGTCTGTCTGCCCATCGGCCGGTCAGTGGGTCGAAGGTTCGGTATCATATATATTGACATGGTCATTCACGTAGTGGATCAAGTGGAAGACGACACCAAATCCTATATACGTGCCGTGCCGTGCCGTGGAATATTTATTTATTTATTTGTAATTTGGTGCTAACTTAACACTGTGCCCAAGAGTAATACACGAATGTGATCAGTTTTACAGGTGTAGGAAACCGGCTTAAAGCTGATGTGAACCACCGATCTTTACACAAGATACCAGACAAACCTCCTGACTTAAAGCAGCAGGCAGACATGCTACATCTGGTTTCAAACCTGCATCCTCAAATTAAGTTGACCAGTAAGAAATCAGAAATATGGTTACAAGGAAAAAAGAGAGGCACTCTTTGTAGATATCGGAGAGGTCGTTGTAGACCGGATATGACCCTATGAGAGTGACATGCATAGTGGCGCTGTTGTGGGCCGCGTTGAATAAAGGGAAAAGAGCCTAGAGAAGAAGAGCACAACGACAGTAATCCATGAATCTACATGCGTTTGTAAGATGTGGTATCTATTCTGTTTTTGCCAAACGATTGTATCTAGCGTCAGAACCGGTTATATTCTCCCAGTGCCTGAGGGTAGTGTGTCATTCTCTCTTTGTTATTTGACCCCTCCCCACAAAACTGTAAAATCCTCTTGCTGTCTGATATACACATGTAGGTCACACACACCATTGACCAGTAATAGACATTGCGTCTTGTTGCCCAGATGTTATATGTTAACGTAGCAAATCCATGGGTGTTACTGATGACGAATGGTTGCTGTTCAAACTCCTTATATGGTCATGAAGTGCGCCTTGTGGGCGTTGATGCTGACGGGTGATGACAGTGACACATTTGACCTTTTTTATGTCAAATATAGGACAACTCATTCATCGTCAAAAAAGTTGAACTTGATTAAACTTGATGGAATGTTCATTTATACACGCCATGTTTTATATTAAGAATTCATCTGCCAATAAAAAAATCACATTTGCACAATCATCATTAGCCAGCTCCAAGCTCCAAGTCTATATATTTCGTGGGCCTATATACCCATGCATGGCTGTCTCTTCAAATTTTTGAAATCCTCGCAGTCGGTATGGGCTATTCATGCAATCGATGAGAGCAATTGGTTAAGACGATGTAGGCCAGTGTGCGTTGGTTTTACATTCTGATATTTTATTTTTGATTTTCTAGTTATTTTAATGTCTGAAAAATTTGTACCACTAGAGCTGCAGAGTTCCGCAGGGTTGGTGGGGGGGGAGGGGTAGGGGGATGGGTATTGAAATTGGTGAAGTCTTGCATGTCGACAGCATGAACCGCTTTGAAAAAAAGGGAAGTAAATCAAGTTTTCATAACTTGTTTTGGTACATCACGTCTGCATACGTTGCTTTAACCCCAGAGAGAATTAGCGATTAAAAACGACGAGGAATTTGATTTGTGACTTTGTGATACAAAAATGTCAGATCCAGCTCATAATACAGCGTAATCGTCCCATACTGAAATATTAACTTGATACAATTTATTATATCTCATAAGCAAAGGACCGTGGAGAAAAAGAAGTCCACAATGACCTATGGCGTGTGACTAGGCACAATCCCATTTTTCTGGGATAACAAATGCGAAAAGAAATCGAAGAATCTTGAAAGCAATGAAGCGTACCTCGTGGTTTCACATCTCACGGATGTCACTAAAAGGACAGGTAAGCACTATTAAATACATCATTATGAGTAATTGAATATACATTTTAATTACCTATCAAACCCTAGTTATATATGGGTAATGTCTTTTTCTTTCCGTGGGCGTTATGGGAAGGGTAAAAACCACATATAAATAAGGATGAACTACATCGTCAATCCTGTAGTTCTGCGGGGGAGAGGTGTCTGAACTGCATGAGAGAAAAAAGTACATTAATTGTTTATTTGTTTATTTATTTAATAGACAGGTGTTTGATGCTACGTTCATAAATTCTTTCATGTATATATATATATGTATAACGGTGGTTAGGTTGAAGAATGCGGGAAATCGGAGAACCCGGATTAGAACCACCAATCATCGACATGTACGTGACAGACCTCGTGACGCATACGACAAATCAAATCAAACCATATCCAGATAGTCGATATTTATATACATATTATAATTGCCACAATTTTCCAACAGCCTAACAGACCAAAGTCACCATAACAAATTTGAAACGTTAAAACTATTTCTGTAGAAAATGAAAAAATGTCAATCAGATAATTAGGTACAAAATGCCTACACATTATTGACATAAAAATCACCTTCGAATGGATTACTTTGTAGAACTACTTAAAAAAGGGAAGCTTCTGTTCCCGGGAACAACTCGTCTGACAAACCAGGGCTGGTGTAATGCATATAGGCCTACTAAGGGGACTTTGGCCTACCTACTAATCTGCTTGTTTGTGGTTGTTGTTACTGGGAAGGATTGCAGTACATGTACATAAGTGATTTCAAGTGGAACTTCAGGTCAGTCCCAGTAGGTGGGTCGCACATATAACCTAGAGAGAGCTGGAAGCTATTATAGTATTTACAGAGCAACCCTATATGCAGCACCGTAATATATAGCTTTTACATGCTGAATTATAAATTCGACGGGCTACAGAAAAGAGTCTCAAACTGAAATGAAAGCATGGCCTTTCCGACTGTATATCACTAATGCGTATGTAGGCCTACTATCTAGGCTAAGTGTTTTTATGAGATGAACAAGAACAGTAGTAGGCCTACATACAGAGTCAGAGCTGTTTGCCAAACCGGCGTGGGAAGAAATTGTACAAGTCATGTATTCTAGTTTACTTAGTTTGTGCGCAGTAACAGGTTACGCTTAATAAACACAAAAAATTAAATGCGCCATGGTATATACTGAATAAACACTATGTTTAGTAATTCAGTGTGATTAAAGAGATGTAGCTAATACTGCTACACATTTTCATATTTGACATGTTTATTTATTCAGTGTTTACTGAAAATATCCATCGCATTATTTACCTTAAAAACGAGTCAAATAATTACTATAATAAATCTGTCTTCTCATTCATAGGGATTACGAATAAACACGAGGACATGTGTACTGAGTGTAACAGACAGGTGTTTATTTTTCCATTTATAAACTAAACACTTATTCTTATTTATTTATCTGATTGGAATTTTAAGCTGTGCCCAAGAATATTTCACTCCTAGCGAGCATTCTGGTGGAAACCGTTCAGATCCCCGGAGCAAACCCACGGCCATCCGTAAGTTGCTGGCAGACCTTCCCACTTATGACCAAAGAGGAAGCCAGCAGGAGCTGGGCTTGAACTCACTCCGGTTGCATTGGTTAGAGCCACCTGGGTCATTACGCCCATTATTTATATCTATTTAATTGGTGTTTTACGCCGTACTTAAGAATAATTCAAATATACGACTTCGGCCAGCATGCTGGTGGGAGGAAACTCCCGACTATCCGCAGGTTGCTGGCGGACCTTTCCAGTACTGCCGGAGTGGAGAGCTGGACTTGAACTCAGAGCGACCGTCTTGCATGGTCAGAGGCACGGGTTCACAACTCCGCGCTAGCGCGCTAACCTCCTCCTCCACTGATTTGTAGTGTGTAGTTGTATAACTGGTAAATGTTAATAAGGTCCTATGTTATTAGTAATCTGTTGCAAGGATGTGACCGGTAATAAATAAACCCATTGGACAGCACCAGCCAAAAATGCACTGAGCAGTTTAAAACCACAAACAATCTTCTTCAGGGCTCATAAAATCTACCAGTTTTAATCTTCCAGCTGTTTCGATTACCACTTTGATTTCAGGATTTATGTAACACCCGGCTCATTTCCTCTCCCGAATGGTACAGAAATAAACTCGTGTGCAAATAAACAATGTACAAATGAATGAGTGAATGATTATGGCTTTACGCCACATCGGAAATTTTCAGCCATATCGTGGCGAATACAAGATACAAGTGTTTGTGCAAGCTTAATACCTGAAACATCAATCTGCTTCGCTGAAACAGGATATCGTTTTCAGAGAATCTGTTGATTACAGGTGTTGAGGAGGAAATGCAAGACACTAAATAGGGTTATTATCACCATCGACGATAATATTAATAATAATAACAATAATACTTCAGTATTACAGAAAACAAGCTTGTTTGACTGGTTCCGGATATGAAGTGTTAGGCACTTCCGGTTTAAAAATAAAAGAACGCCCAATTTAAAGCTACAGAAATATCACAATTACCATGAAAACATAATTTGATTACTTTTATTTAATTTTATTTCCTTAATAATTTGAGGATTGTCGAAATAAGGAAGTACTAAAATGTGTGAAAATCAGAATATTGCCGATGATTTAAAATAAATGCAACGTCCAGCGGACGGGAGATTATAGCGATCATTTGACGATTGATCCACTGAATGCACTAGGAGCCTCGTGCCTTGTTGTTTTGTAATGTCGCGTGTAAGAGTGACACAGTGATTGTTTGCCAGCGTGTGTCTGTGTGCGCCTGTGACCGATGGACTGCTTGACTATGTATATGTGCATTAGCGTATTGACTAAGCGACTAACCCCACCCCGACCACCACTTCAAACATGAACATTATTGAGACGTTATGAGTGTAGCAATCTCCTCAAGGTAATTCCGGGTATTTCTCTGTAAGGAATCATATTACTGCGTTGTCTGTACAAGCTGGATGGTGCATAATTTAACTGTGATAAACTAAGAAGGTGCTATCAACCATAACTGATGTGTTGACTCATGTTCTTGAGACTGACTTATTTCAAGCATGAAAGCTTTGGGCCGTAAGAGGCTAGCCTACTGCATATATGGCGTGGGAAGAAAGTCTATATATTCTTTGGCCAGACAGTTTACCTACTTCCTGTGACCTCAAGAACTCTGCCCACACAGCCGATCAAGTCACAATTAATACCTACTCATAAACATGTGATTTAGGTGATTTGTGTGTTACGCCATACCGAAGAATATTTCACTTCTATGACATCCAGTGGCCGGCATTACTGTGGGAGGAAACCGAGCAGAGTCCGGGGGAATCCCCCGACTGTCCACAAGTTGCTGGTATGGTTGAAAAAAGCGATCAAGTACAAAGTTATAAGAACTAATCTGATCTTGTTTGAAGAAACCGTAGCTGGCAGAACAGAATTAATGATTTACTGATTTATTTATTCATTCATTTGTTTCATTGGTGATTTGCCCCGTACTCAAGAATATTTAGCATATGGTGGGAATAAACCGGTCAGAGCCCGGGGGAAACCCCCGACCATCGGCTGCAATTTGCTTGCAGACCTTCCCACGCATGACGGAAGAGGAAGTCAGCATTAGTTAGGTGGCACAGTACCACAAGCTGCTTCCGTTCAGTTCTTAACCCACTAGACTGTGAGTTCGAAACTAGTTTCCGTAAACTCGTCTGCTGCTTTACATCAGGCAATTTTTCCCTTACCATGTGAAGTGCGGTGTTTCCGTACCACTTTCGCTCGGTTTCACACAAACGCATAATCCTGACCGCCGTCAATTAAGAGAAATATTCTTTATTACGGCGTAAAAAACCTACAATAACAAAATTAATAAATAAAATCAATAAATGAACAAATGCCTAGGAATTGTTCTGAGTTTTGCTGACAATTCGTCTGTCAAAAACTCTCTTTCGTGTAAAATTAATTAATCAGGCATCACACTGTAGGTGAGGCTCAAAAGAATGCTTATGTCTTGTGAACAAAATTGAAAAAAAAACAGAAAGGCTGTGAATTAGGTTCGTCTAACAATCACATCACATGAAAGAAACTGTGGAATGCAAAACATTTGTTAAAAAAGCTATTGTTATGCATGAGACGTAATCGCGCATCCTGGCCAGATAGTGCCTGCTCAGTGATATTTGTCTCCGCATCGCCTGTTTAACGTGAGTGTGGGTGTGCTATGTGTTCTCTTACGTCTTATTCTGCTGAAATCATGAGTTCATGTCGGTGATAAACAGCCAGCACAAGTGTTAAAGGGTTGGTGCAGGGAAAGACAGTATTCATCCCCCGTTTTCACAGATTATTGGATTTTGACAACAATAAGCCGTCGACGGCCCTTGTCTTGTGTAGCCGTTTGGCGCAGTCTAACGTTCTTTGAAAACCACTCACATTCCTGCACTGTGTGTGTGTACGTCACACGTGTTAAAGTTCGTCTGCACATTGCCAAAGGTCGGGAGTTTTTCCCGGCTACTGTTGCTTCTTTAACGCATGAAACAGTTCAGTATGGTATTATAAGCAACACTCAAATAAAACAAATTTGTAGACTTACTTCATTGGTGATTCACGCCGCACTCAAGAATGCGACGGCGATCAGTTCAAGGTCACACCGTGCTTTGTTACAGATGTGCCAAAGTCTGTTTGCAAGTTTTCCATACATACGACACACACTATGGCACTTATATAACTTTGGTAAAATTACGAGTAAACGGCCAGGCAGGAAGCTGCCAGGTCTTTTCGCTGTAAATAACGGTCACAATGGCCGTTGTATCATCGTGCAGAATAATATCTGAAGCCCAATGTGTTTCTAGTGTTACGGATGTTTTACCACGAAAGCAACTCTAGTTGCAAAATCCTCCTCGAAATATCACAGTCCCTCTATAAGTGAAGGCAGGGATTGTGTTATATACAGGACAGGATGTCAGAAATTTGACAGGCAGACCTACCGAGCCACCGAGCGAACACACAGACAGACAGACAGAGAGCCGAGCGGACGTGCGACTGACCGACAGACAGACAGACCCAGCGAACGAGAGACCGACACACAGACAGACAGACAGACCTAGCGATAGACCGACCAAAAAACAGAGACAGACCCAGTTATAAGGCCAACCAGCAGAGAGACAGTCCCAGCCATAGACTAACCAGCAGAAAGACAGTCCCAGCCATAGACTAACCAGCAGAGAGAGAGTCCCAGCCATAGAACGCCCGCCAGACAGACTCAGCGATAGACCGACCGACCTACAAATACAGACAGACCGAGTGATAGACAGACCAGGCGATGGACCGATAGACAGACAGACAAATCGACCGAGCGATAGGCCGACCAACAAACAAACAGACAGACAGACCCAGCGATATACCAACCGGCCGTTAAACAGGCAGACCAAGCGATAGACCCGGCGACAGACAAAGACAGACAGACCGGTAGACCGAACGACAGACGCACATGTACCGACAAGGCGACAGACAGATTGAAAGAGCAACAGACCTACCGACAGGCAGACAAAGAAGGCGTCACACGGATCAACAGACAGACAGACAGAGCAGCACAGAACAGCTAAAACATCGTTAAAACCAACATTTTGACATCCTCCTGTTCATGGCAGAAAATGACGACATGTAAGTCACTAATTAATTAACTGCTTGCCTTTAGATTTACCACTGCCCTTCCATATAATGAACTAGCCTGTATCAGTTTTTTTTTTGCCAATTATTGTCTTGCAGTAAGCTCGCCACGGTAAAGAGTAAGTACTGCCGACGTTGCGAATCATTCGTTCTTACAGCAAGTTCGGACGGACAGACAGACAGACATGCTTCACAACTGTTGGTGATAAAATAATGTTTAAGTCGGGACAATGAGAAGGGTGCGGATATAAAAGCTTCTTCTCGTCCCAGAGTTAAAAAACATTTCCAGCAGAAAACGCAATCTTTCTTTAGTAAGGTGAGGACGGTCCCTACCCAAGCTGACATCTTCCGTCCTGAACATTTCAGCATCATTTACGTCTCCCATTGAGACCAAGTCATACGCGTCAAAGAAAGCATCTTCGGCCAGTCTTTACACAAGCCCGGTCGATTTCTCCACCAGCCAGTCCGGCGTCGCCTTGTCTCCGTCCATCTATATGGAATCTGGAGGAGGTATTTTACAGTTAATTATTGAGAGCTGCTGAAGACCCTCGAGACATCATGTCTGCTGACGTAGCATCCTCGCCACCCACGCGAGCGGCGCGCGTGCTGGTGCTCCAAACTCAGCGCGATGCACCCTGTAAGAGTTTCCACGAGGTGGTCTTAATTGTCAGTTTGACACGGGTGTCTGTGTTCATTACCAAAAGATTGGCTTGTCAGCGTTTACAAGCCAGACTGTACTGCTCTGCTCCATCAGAATTTGATTTTTGCTGAAAGTTTGACTGGATTCATTTATGCCATCAATGCATTTTTGCCTGCAGCTGTGACTGTTCTATTCCCATTCTAAATATGAGATTTATCGAAATAATTATTATTCTTTTAACGCTGTGAACTCTGTTAAAGAGTCGCTCTCTCCTCCAAAGGCATCACCGCTTTAAAGTTAGTAAAAACGAGTCACTGATTTAAGTTGATATAAAACTGGAACATGGTAAGATATCACGGAAAGACGTTAGAATAGGCCCTAATTACCCTAATTCGTCTACATTTTGGGGACAGGTATTAGTAGTGCGGAAAGCAAACGATTCTCTTTCACCCCCAGTTTTTCAGCAAAGTAAAGGTATAGATATGTTGTTCAGAAGATGGACTAGCCATGTGAGAAAAAATCCTGTGTATTCCTGTTACATTTTCATATATACTGAGTTAAATGAACAGACCAAGTCTTCTAACGATTACAAGAATTTAAGTAATATGTCACCTAGTTTCGTTGAAATTTCGACAAAAGCCACATGGCGATATTCATAGTCCAGAAATTCAGACAAACCCTCTGTATTTACCAAGAAGAAAGTCATGCTCACTGGGAAATTTAAGAATCTTAGGGTGATGGCGTTTGATGGAATATCCTCGACACACTAGTTTTTGCGGTAATAACGCGTGACGTTGATTGGAATGATCACACAGCAATACACCATATGTAGGACCATTGGGTATATAAGCACCCATTATTGCAAAGAGTTCATCACATAAATGATTCACAATAGATATCCGCTGTGAACACATTGTGAAGGAAATCTTTATGTTCGACATAAATATAGTGTGCTGATCTGTGCGTCACGAGCGGAAGAGCTCATCAGTAGCCTGCCAAAGTTCGGTGGTTTACTCCGTTCACTTCGGTTCCGACCACCGTCGTAAAGCCTACCGCCTTCGTGTACGTGAAAAAGCTTGAGTGTGGAATTCAACAGCAATAAGGTAAATGAATAAAGTTGTTCTCAGCTGTAGTAGTATATATGTGAGGAGGAAGATATAGAGCCGGATGACAAAAGACTTCTCTCGTAAAGTTTGTTTCTCATAAAACTCAATGTGCCGAAACGTCTGTGTAAGTTCGTGAAGAAATTGACAATCTTTCTCCGGTACTTATGAGGCTCTGCCAGCAGTCACGCGTAGCAATTAAAATGACTCAGGTTTCACAGAGGGTGATCTCCCCTAATTAATTCATCATGCCGCGGCTATGCTCTTATCCCCGTGGAATTCTGCGTATGTTAGCTCTGTGTGACAGTAACCATTGGAATCTCTTGACACATGCGCGGAGGATAATTTCCGGTTGATATAATGGGCAGTTTTATTCTCTTGTTATTTCATGAATATAATAATACTACAGGGAAAGGCACGAGAAGAATGAATGAATCAATGATTATGGCTTGAATTTATTAATTTATTTCTTTTCTTGACAGGTGTTTTACGCCATACTTAAGAATATTTTACTTACACGACGGCGGCCAGCACTATGATGGGAAGAAACGTTGCAGTGTTACTAGCAGACCTTCCCACGCATGACAGCAAAGGAAGCCAGTCTGAGCTGGACTTGAACACACTAGAACTATTTTCTTATTTGATTGTTGAAATGCTCTTGAGTACGGCTTAAAAGACTAACAAATCAAAAATAAATAAATGAACAAGTAAGTAAATAAATAGATAAACAAATCAATTAATCAGTAAAGTTTATTTAAGGGAGGAGTATTGCTGTAATATGATTGAGGAAGGAGGCTCAAGCAGCAGACAGTAGCCATTGTAGTATAGCGGTACTTGACTCGCAGCCTCCAGGACGGTATCAGTCTATAACTCTACCGGGCTTGTCAACGCACATGTCGTAAATTTGTTTATTTTGTTTTATTAGGTTTTAAGATCATCATAAAGACTGATTCGCTTTTTCCACTGAAGTCAGATAAGGAGTTGAGGAAATCGAACAGAAAACCGAAATCTCTGAAGTGTACAGACCGGGCACATTTCCGGACTCAGGAAGGAAACCGTTCATGCAACGGGGTAAATTCCAGGACATTCCAAGGATTTTTTCTGGTAGGATCCAATGACTTTTCGAGGACTTGAGCCCTTCTAACCCGGAGCATCACGTAGAGCTATTCACTAGTTGTTCATTTGCCATCTGACGATTTAGGTAGTTGTATGCAAATATTTTGCATCCAGTGTTTCCATTTGTAAACAACACTTGCTCCGCTGAAATGTCAAGGAACTGGAAACTTAACCTATTTTGATCAGTTCGCATGATTGTCAAAAATAATCAGTATAAAAAACTATAACACAGAGAGTAACACCAGAGTAGTGGTTTAGTGGGATCCTGACACAAACTCCATGGCTACCAAGGCTTGAAAATTAAAATTTCAAATTCCACGACATGCAAGGATTTTCCATAGAAGCATTAACCCTGAGGCCCGATTGGAATACCCGATCTCACTGGTCAGTGGCTCCATTGTTTTATTAGAGAACATACCATTTAACAGGTCAACCTACGATGGGTACTTTTGAGTCACGTATTCAATAAATAGATGTTGGTTTTTAAATATTACAGTAGTCATCTAATTATACATTCATACTGACAACGGTAATTAGTATTTGTGTAATGCAGACTTCTTGACTTATTTATTTATTTGATTTGTGTTTATACACCATACCCAAGAGTATGTCATTTATACGACGGCGGCCAGCATTAACCGAGCGGAGACCAGGGGAAACCCTCCGCCACCTGAAGGTTGCTAGCAGACTTTCTCACGTACGGTCGGAGAGGAACTCAGTGTGAGGTGGACTTGAACTCACAGCGATCGCACTGGCCAGAAACACATGTCATTACCCTGCACTAGCGCGCTAGCCCCTTGATCACTGAGGTCCCCTGAAGACTTTTGTGGCACGATATTCCAAACCAAACTGACAAATCCAAGCGTTGCATGTTCAACCGGACTACTGCATCTAGCAAACTTCGTTATACTGGTAAACCATGTCTGTCCCAATATATCCGTCACCTTACCGATACGTAAAACTCAAAAGAATTGAAATGTACGGTGTGAAATCGTTTTCTGGCTTATGGATGAACGCCACACAAGATAACGCCACACAAGATAATTGTGAGGCTCTGCATAAGGTATTTCACATTCTTTGAGTAAAAGATAGACATTGACGAATTACTGTCGTACGAAGGGAAATAATGGCTTCATGTGAAAAAGTTACATGGCAGTAAGAGTATTGCCCCTTGATTTGATTGGTTTGTGGATTGTTTCCGGGCAACAAAATATATCTGCTGTTTTAATACGTCGAAATTTGCCAAAAATTTGAATGTTAGATATGGATACTTTGCCTTGCACCTTAGTTTATGTAATGTGAAGGAAAATACGATTTCTTCTGAGAAAATCCCTTCGTTCGCTTCAAGGTGTTCAGTAGGCCATTCTAAAATAGACCTCATCCTACTTCCATCTTTTATGGATCTATGTCGACATTTCAGCTCTAAGAGCATTGTACTGTTTCCTCACCACAAAGCTGTATGGATACGAGGTACGTACGATGGGACAGGAAGTCAACTTGAACTGGACTTGAATTCACAGATAAAGCATTGGTGAGAGGTTCCCAGGTCATTGCGCAACGTTAGCACTCAAACCTCTCGGAAATGGAGGCACCCATTTCATATAATTCCAGCCAATAAATAATCAGAATTACTTGAAATATTATACCAAACCTGATTTGTGTGCTACCTTAACGGGGAATTACTAAAATTACTGTGTGAGGTATGTAAATGTTCATTATTGACGAGTTAGGAACGAACAAAGTACACGATATAGATACTGCTTCAATTTATTCGCCTCTAACATTGTCGCTGTCGCCTGCTTCCCTCTGTGAGAATCTGTCCTTATATCTTATCTACTTTTTTTTTTTAGCTCTTTAGGCAATTGTGGTGAACGTCGTTTTAGAAAGCGATCTTACGACAATTGACCCGGAACGTCCATTTTAGTTACCTTGCATGCCACACTGGTTACCCAGCATGAAACACTGATTATAATAATTATGACGTCGCTCGAGGCAATTGAGACGATGGGTTGAAAACATGCTCATGGCAATATAAAGTTACAGACCACAAAAAGTGTTTCAACCTGACTTTCACGGCAAGTACGGAGATGTGATACATATCATTTTGTAGAGTTTGGGGTGTTACATGTCCCTGATATGATTAAATACCGACAGTACCAATGGACAAATTTACAGAAGGCCAAAAGTACGCGACTAAATATAAAGAAACTATAATATACGAATTATAGATTGTAAACACTGCACGGTGTGATTTGAAAATCTCATTAACAGGTTTACCCGCTCCTATCAAATCTGGCTTGTAAAATGCTTCCTTATATTGTTCTCTGATTTCATTACGGAATTCACTTGTACTCCATATGGAATCCATTTTTGATGGCCATCGTTGAAACGAAGACAAAGAATCAGACTGGAATCGAACTCTTGACGTACCGTTATTTGTTTGTTAGATTTGTCTTTCACGCATAAATTTTTGAGTACTGCCTAAAACACCAATCTTATAAACAAATAAATATAACACATTACTCGACTGAGCATATTTCACTTATGCTATGTCAGTGAACCATGCGAAACAGAGAGCGACGAAACAGATACCGACGAAACAGAGAGCGACGAAACCCCGCGTCTTTCGTCTGAAGAATTAATCCCTAATCAGGAATACCGATAATAGATAACGGATTTAAGGGATGATTTTTTGTCAGGGTACTCCAACCGAACCGATGAAACTCAAGGTGTCATTTCCTAAGTGCTAAACGTTTGCTTCTACAATGGCATTCTGCACCAAAGAGTCAAGGAAAACCTTTGTATGTATGCGAATGCTCAGGATTTACGCCGTACTCAACATTTTTTGCAGGTACATGACGACGAGAAGTGTTCAAATAGTCAGCATGTCCCATGGACTGCCAGCCGGGGAAGTGTCACCTTAAAACACCGATGTCAAACATTTGACCGAGATAGACAGGGTCTGATTGAGTATAGGTGTAAAGGTGAACAATTTACTGAACACAATGTATAGCTGGCATCAGAATTTTTATTGTTTTATTACAAACCATGATATCGGGAGCACATCAGTGAGCAGAGTATAGAGACGCTCTTTGTGTGTACAAAATTTCAAATTACATTTTGAAATTCAGTTATGATATCTTGTGATTTATTACTTGCACAAAAATACGTTTCTTACAAAAGTTATACGGGCATAGAAACAGCGACCAATAATGAAATGATTACAAGTGACCAATGTATAAATATTTCATTAACAGTTCTCTTACAATCGTTTATCCGAAAGTAAGACACATAATTCCAATGAAACACACTTAAAGTATTTTAATACATGTAGCAATTCGTCTTTATTAAAAAAAAAACTGGTATCAATAATATAGTATCAAATATATAGCACTAACTTGGCAAGAAAATCACAACTCATTCTCGATGAGTGATAGATATTATGACAAACCACATATATAATTCTTATTCCAATTTGCGAAACAAAAGCACATTTATCACGTGGAGATATAACCGAACAGTTGTTGAACATAAACATAATTCGATGGGTTTAGTGGACATTGATGGAGAGCAGACACGCCCACAGGATAATCATTTCAACCCGACTCCCATAACAGTACTTTGAGTTTATATACTGCAGCTTTGTGGTAAGTATTGTTAAATATCTAAGCATTGCTAAATAGGGCGTGGATCAGAGCACAATGAAGCAAGAGGTGAAATAACAAAAATGTACTGTACGCGGTAATGTAATGTGATCAAAAAATATAAAATATAATTATTCATAATGCGTCAAGTTTGTCGAGATTGAAATGATTCTTGAAATTTTGGGAAATCTCTCAAAAGTGTATATATAATAACATTACTTTATTTAGTTGTTATTTAAAGCTATGCTCTTAAAATTTTCACTTCTCACAACGGCAGTCAGTTTTGTGGGGGGTAGAAATTTACCAGAGTGCCGCAGGTAAACCACCGACATTTGGCAAGATACTGACGCTCATTTTCACATGTAACATCAGATAGGCACACACGGTGTCGAGCGATTGTTATACTGCGCAAACGCAATGAAAATCGGGAAATCCACAAATTTTCTGTCCAAGGCTGGGATTGAACCCGTACCTCGGGAGACCTAACGACTGAGAGACAAGCGTCGTAATCACAAGGCTGTGATAGAATATATGCAAACCATCTACCGTAACAGCGTAATACCAAAGTCACTAAATTATACACATTCATGTCAAACAATCTTATGTGTACATGATAATGCTTTTGTTGTCTTCAGAAATATATGAAGTTAAACATATAAGTCCACCCCCATCTCTCATCCACCTCAACTAAAATAATGAAATAATGTACATCTATTAATCCTTAGAACAGATTATGTTTCCATCTGCTCAAATATCCTGGTAAACAATGAATATAAACGCCTTTTTTTGCACACAGTACTTTATATCTCAAAATACCTTGCACATAAATCTATTCTGGGACCATTTTTATTTTTCACGAACAAGTTTTCCCTTTTTTGCAGGACCAGTTACGAAAGACTCCATTTTTCTTCTATCAATTTGCTAAATTGTTACATAGCGTAAAACAGTCTTTCATTGGCTGTTCCTAGCTTGTTTCCCGCTATTCAATGTCCACTTTTCAAATTCGATTGGTTGGAGTTTTCGAAATAACCCTCTTCTCCGGAATCATCCGAATAATCCTCGGGAAGTTCTTCAGCATCAAGCATTCCTGAATCAGTAGATAAACATATACTTAGTTTCAATGGAATATGGAACATCCCACCAACACACGGTCAACTGAAAATAAACCCAAACATCCTCCCAGGCTATTTTAAACAGTGTTATGTGTTTCAGAATTTGTCCTATTGTCATTTGGCCATTGAAAATGTACAATAATATTCAAAAATACAATTTACATAGATTTTTAAAATAACATTCGACTTGTTGCGTTTTTTCAGTCACTGTCCAACTTTCCCCACATGTGACGTCCAGATATGCACGCCATATTGGAAGAAGTAGTCTTCAACGAACATTAGCCAAACGCTCACTCCAGCGGCCTCGACTGCTCGTCTCTACAAACTGCGCTGCCCCAAATCAGGAGAGTCTACATCCGATGTGTACAAATTTCGCTGCCCAAATCAGGACAGTCTACACCCGGTGTGTAAAAATTTCGCTGCCCAAATCAGGACAGTTGGTACCCTGTGTGTTCCAGTGATTAAAAGGCCTCTATCCACTAGACCATGTCTAGTTAAAACTCCATGTGTAAACGGAGTTACCCAAAATACAAACCGTTTTATATCCGAAGATGTCCTATTTTCTCCAACTATGCTACATCGACGTATTAATCATTTTACTAACATCTATAAGAGATTCGGGGCCTCCGTGGCTCAGTCGGTTAGCGCGTTATCGCAGCGCAATGACCCGAAGCCTCCCATCAATGCGGTCGCTGTGAGTTCAAGTCCAGCTCATGCTGGCTTCCTCTCCTGATGTACGTGGGGAGGTCAACAGTAACCTGCGGATGGTCATCGGTTTCCCCCGGGCTCTGCTCGGTTTCTTCCCACCATAATGTTGGCCGCCGTCGTATAAGTGAAATATTCTTGAGTACGACGTAAAACACCAATCAAATAAATAGATAAGAGATTCATCTTTGTACTTTATTTATTTATTTATTTGTTTCATGCTTTATGCATTACTCAGGAATTTTTCAGTTGTATGGAGGCGCTCAAGATTCTGGGCGGAGGGAACCGCTAAGTTTGAAGTAGACCCGTGTCTTTCGCCAGGTATCTTGAAAACTCTCCTGACATGAAAGTGAGACGGAAGCATCAATAGGAGGCTTCTATCAAGACACCTCATCGGAAAAAGGCTTTATTTTACCTTTATTTTGTTTATTTACCGTTCACACTCGAAATGAGCCAATGTTTTAAATATTTTAAGGTCGAGGGTCCTGTATGTGTTTTTAGCCATTGGTTTCAAAAACGGTAATATTCCATGCAAGCATTGCGTGTGATTAGCTCTAACGTTTTAAAATTTCGTCCATTACTAAGTTGTTTTTTGTTTCACATACAATTACTGATTCTCAAAAGGAGTTTATGAGGTTTGTTTACAAGGCTACATGATATCCTACTGAACGAATGTAAGTTTCTGCATCAAAATTAATATTATAAAGACATTTATTTGCCTTGAAAGACGCACGTTTGGCAAAATTTTAGATATTACACGGTGAGTGTACCTTTAAAGTCGTGAATGTACCAAACCATCTTCCCCTGAAACCTTCACCATTGCACCGTCACCATGAGATTGGAAAGTGCCACTACTTCCTGTCCCGTTATCTCCGGAACCTGGTGCGCATGCGTCGTCACCGTTGATGCACTCACCGGGTTCTGCATGTATCCATGAACCAGGCAATAGATTAGTACGAGTCAGTAAACCTATGTAGTGTAAACGTGCACTCAAATCTACTTGTCTGTTAGGACAACCATACAAAAAGGTCACATTGAATTTATTGAAGATATACAGACGGATGAAGTGTTTATCACTAACCATCACGTGCTCAACAGTAACTATAAAATCTACCAGTTGGGACTGTCCTTTCCATTCTAGGTTTCAAAACAGACATTCACATATCAGCTGAACTGAGCCTTCCGGGTCAACAACCGTCAAACCACCTAAGTACTCGTAATGTACATATATATTAAGTAAGAAATTTTGGGCCATTTCATGCAAAGAGTAGAAGTCGACAGCTTTCAGTGATGATGAAGGAAAGACACAAGAAGTTTTCTAGGTCACAGAACCAAATCGCGTAACAGGCTGGTTCAGTACAAGTTGTCGTTAACCGAAATATCTATCTCAGTTGTGTTTTTGATTGCAACTCTTCTTATACATGTATCCGGCGTGTTATATTTTCTTAAGTACAGAAATGACTAAACTTAATAAATTTAACTTTAATGATGTACGCTGTCAGACTAAGGGTTATATTTGATTAACGACACCGTTTACCCAAGCATAATACCGGATTTGGATACTGATTTTATTCATCCCACTAGAACAATCATTTTGCATTTTCTCTTTGCAAAAATCCGCCCTATTTTTTTTATTTTAAATAATTTCTAAGTTCCATGGTAGTGTGTGTTGTTTGTTCTTTTTGGAAACACCCCCTTTGGTTGTATACGGCAGGTATGCGCATGTCCGTTTTGACGCCTAGGTTCGGTGTTAGTATGACAGAACGAGTGTCCCACCAACCCATGCAAGGTTCTCCCAGAACCTTAATCGAGTAGCCTATTAAATGACCAGAAATTTCCCGCATTTCTTCGATGCTCATTCTTCATGATTGTGAGGGTTTTTTTTGACCATATAAAGGTCTTATGGGGTTTTCTTGGAAGGTAGGAAGATATCCTACTGGAAAAATGCAAGTTTTAGTACCAAAAATAATATTTTATGACATTAACTTGCATCTAAAACTGTCTTTTTGAGGTCGAAATTTAGGGTAGTCAAACACCTCAAAACAGTCATCAAATGAGACAAATGAATAGGCCCAAACAGGAGAGGGAACATGCAGAATATGTATTTTAGTATATTTGCGCAATTTTTAGATTCTGTTCTGTCATGATACAGTACTATGGACACACATTCGGTTTTTATAGAGATACTCTGGGATTAAAATAGCATAATTCTATACCACAGCCACAGCAGTTATAAGCTTAAGGGGGCATGCAAATGTAACCCTACACACTACACCCATCTGCTGGACAGCAAACGTCCTTATTATACTTACCACAATCTCTTACTTAAATAACTACTCTTGCCACATAACTTTACCTAGGGACTTCTCTGATGTGTTTCCAACCATCAGTTCTGGCGGCAAATATTTCCCCGGAAGTGGGCCGGCCTCTACGCTGGTGGACGCATGCGCCACGGCACCGTTTCCATACACCTCGTCCAGGCGACTGTTCTGGAGGTTACTGACGGTTGCCGAGTTGATGGACATTCCGGAGAAGCTCCCCTGGCGACCGTGAGGGAATGGTGACGCTGTGTAGGCCGGGGGAGCACCCAGGTACACAGGATTTTCCATTCCAAAGGCAGCTTTGAACACACAACGCAAAATAAAACCAATTATATGATTGTTTGTTTTCTTTTTCAGTTTCTTTTGTTTTGCTTTGTTGTTTTTGTTTTGTCAGCAGATTTTCAGATGTAACAGTAGCATGATGATTTAATTCTCCTTGTCAAAAACCCCGTAAGCGCCCGGATGGAGGACCACGACGCCATTTTACTGACGCCTGGCGTCCCTTTCGCATCGCATCGTATCATAATAAGGTCATATTAAAGGCAGTGGAACGTTACAGTAGAAACCAGTGTACAAAGTAAAAGCGCTGACACGGCGTAACAATCAATTTTTGCCCGACACGTACGTCCACAGCACATCACAACAGCGTCACACTCACGTGGTTAGAAATATGCCTCTTCCCCAACAGACATGATAAACAGCGGGGGGTGGAGTAGATATACACATCTTAGTCAATTTCACATCAGCTGAACAATTCGTTAGCGGGAGGGGTAACAATATCTGTGGCAAACAGCGTTATCACCAGAAATAATCTCGAATTAAAGCGATGTTAAATCTGTTTTTGCTGGCTTTAGGTGCCATGGACACTCGAGATTAATCACTATTTTAATTCCTTTATTTATTTTGATTGATGTTTTACGCCGTACTCAAGAATATTTCACTTATACGACGGCGGCCAGCATTATGGTGGGAGGAAACTGGTCAGAGTTACAGGCAGACCTACCCGTCTGCGGCCGTAGAGGAAGCCAGCATGACCTGGACTTGAACTCACAGCGACCGCATTGGCTCTATTTTAAAGAAGCCGACGTAAAACTTCACACTGACTAATACAGAGAATGGAAGCAGAAATGCATCTCTATCTGTAGTCATGCGCGGGAGGAAAAAAAACAGAAGAGAGTAAGGGGTAGTCAAAGACACGGAAGATTTAAGGTATAAAAACACTAACTCGATTTTGTACAGGCGGAGAAAAAACGGTGTGAACGGGTAGAGATTGGTTGTATTTGTGAAGTGCTTTGAAGTACTGTCAGGTAATTTTGCAGGTATAAACTATGACAAATAATAATTGAAAAAAGTGCATTGCTTGTGGCTACAATCAAACAGAGAAAACTATTGTCCAATGAGCAAGTGTTTCTATGGCGGTAGGACGGCAGTACCTGCATTCCAGCTGATTTATTTTGAGAAAATGGTGGTCAACCCCTAATGATATTTGGACATGTTGTAGGCCATGCATCTGGTTATTTGATTGTATGTGTCATTTGGGCCAACGAAAATTAGGAAACACAGTTTTCGGTGGGTGTTTTTTAGTGAAATTACTACATAAATAGTAAAGAAATTTTTGGTGTTTTTAACGCTGTGCCTTGTACTCACCACTAGAAACACTGGCATGACGCTCGTTGGTAAACGCCACCGTGTCGCTCTGCGACGCCTGTCGCTTCAACCGCCAGATGCGACGTCTGTAGTGCGTCACAAGTATGACAATGAGTATGATTAGAAGAACTGAGATGCCAGCTACTATAATGCCGGCCAGTTCGCCTGTCGTCAATTCGCCGTCCTTCCTGCTCGATCCCCCAGCCTCGCGTCCCAGAGCTTTGCCTGCATCTACCGCTGGGTCCAATCCGCGTGACGGTGTTGTTGTCCGTGTGACAGTCGTTGTTACTCTACTCGTTGTTGTTGTGACCTCCGCTCCAGTGTTTCCATCTGTAACAAACGTTCAACACGATATCATATGTGATGCAAGAACGAGTCAAAATCTGGTCTAATCGCTTCCTTCATTTATTTATTTATCTATCTATTGGTGTCTTACACCTTATTCGAACATTTCATTTTTATGACGGCGGCCAGCATTTTGGAGGGAAGAAACCGAAGAGTTGACGGGAAAACCCACGACCATCCGCAGTTTGCTGGCAGACCTTCCCACGTATGACCGGACAGGAAGCCAAGATGAGCTGGGTTTGAACTCACAGCGACCGCATTGGTTACAGGCTCCTGGGTCATTATATCATTTATTGATGTTTTACACCGTACTCGAATATTGTATTTTTATGACGGCTACCAGCATTATGGAGGGAGGACGCCTAGCCTAGCCGGCGGGGAAAGCTACGAGCATCCGCAGGTTGCTGGCAGACCTTTCCACGTACGGCCGGGAATGCCGTTAAGTGTATGCATTAAAATCACAATTTTCGTGTTTTACATTTATTTATTCTTCGATTTAGTGTTTCTTTTCATTCATCCTTTATACACTTAAAACGGTCGTATGATCGGCAATTTACCCTATGAAGATCCACCTTTCAGAGAACATTCGGACACATAATGACATAAACAATAGCTTACCTGTGCAACCCTTGACTGGGTCGCATGTTTGGTCAAATGAGCATTGGCAGCGATATTGGCAGTGCTTTCCATATGTGCCAACCGGGCAACCTGTTGCAATCAAAGGAACAGCATGATTTAAAAGGAACTTCAAGCTTCTCTCTGGCTATTAACAAACGTCTAAATGTGTCTTAAGACATAATGAATAGACATACATATTTAATCTCTTGACATAATGAATATCAAAAGGCTACAGCATGGGGTGTACAACCAGAGAAGCGACGACAGTGTGATAGTTGGCAAATGGTCACACGTAGCCAAAGCAGCGACGACAGTGTGTTGGCAAACGGTCACACGTAGCCAGAGAAGCGACGACAGTGTGATAGTTGGCAAGTGGTCACACGTAGCCAAAGCAGCCACGATAGTGTGATAGTAAACGGTCACACGTAGCCAGAGAAGCGACGACAGTGTGATGGTTGGCAACTGGTCAAACGTAGCCAGTGCAGCGAAGACAGTTTGATAGTTAGCAACTGGTCAAACGTAACCAGAGCAGCGAAGACAGTGCGATAGTTGGCAACTGGTCACGCGTAGCCACACCAACGGCGGCAGTGTGATAAGTTGGCAAAAGGTCACACGTTACCGGTGAAATCCAGCCTCTTGGCAATTAACTCAGTTAGGGTTTTATTCTAACTGTTCATGTAAGTGTTTAAGAAGGAACAATGCAGACGCTCCATAGCACCATGGCTTAAGCAGGATTAGGTGAAAAAAAGAAGTTGCAGTGATGTTAAATGTACACTTATTTTATTACTCAAAATGCTGTGTTGTGATCACACTTAATACATGCACACAATAACGTGAGAACAATGCCAAAGGAGCATTCCTCACCTATATCTAGACCTAAAACACAGATATTAGGGCATTTGTCACAATATGTACAGGATTTCATAGTGGATCATCTATTAAAAGAAATTAAGAGTCAAGTCCGGGGTGGGTTTTTCCTGTATTATTCCGCGAGTTCGCGTGGTCTGTTTGGTTAAGAAAAGCCAACAGGGAATCTTTTGGAATAAGCTACTTCCTGTCACCAAGGGTCCTCAACACCGTAAGGCAATGAAATGTCTACATTTATGTACACCGCGAAGCCAGGAAGTAGAATTTGTAAACGTTAAAATTCTTGAAATCAATCACACTCAGAAAAACCGACTTACTTTCAGCGCAGGATACGCCAAAGAATCCCGGGTTACACTCACAAGCTCCATCATGAGACCGACAGATGGCGTTGTTGTGACATACGCATTGGAATTTACACCCATCTCCATACCGCCCAGCAGGACAAGCTAATGTCAGACAGAAGGGATTTGAAAATAATTTTTGCAGATACTGTGTAACTGTGTGCCGTCCCTCTGTTCTAAAATGGTGCATTTTATTTATTTATTTATTTGATTGGTGTTTTACGCCGTAGTCAAGAATATTTCACGTATATGACGGCGGCTAGCATTATGGTGGGAGGAAACCGTGGAAAACCCGGGGTACGACCCATGCGAAAACGATATATACACTTTACTTGCTCTTCTTCAATCCAAGAACAATGGCTATAGTTAGTACCTTAACAATGCTTTTGACAACTTAATGCATTCTGTTCAATTTAATTTGATGTAATCACTCATTTATTCAACACCTCAAGGACACAAGTCATGACGAAGGGGGTTTCCCGCACAGCTTAACATTTTAAGTAACGCATCACATGGCTAGATAACGAGTTACAGGGTCTTACAACGATCTTAACTGTATATGAAGACAATATCAGCGATAAGAACTGTAAGAAAAAAAGAAGTTATAGAGTCATAAAATAAATCAGTTTGAACCGATAATAAAGTTATTTCGATAATAAATTTAAACCATCGTAAACACAGGTACTGTTTCCACCGGCTTCTTTCTCCAATAGGTTTTCTTTAACTCAGTGAGTACTTTTCAACAATGAGTGACATGCCTTTTCCATATTCAACAGTGTTCTCCACTGAGTATTTCTCCCCTGAGTACTTTTCTCCTAAGTATTTCCCCCCACACTGAGTACCCCCCTAAGTATTCCCCCCACTGAGTTCTTTACCCGCTGAGTTTTACCCTCCCTGAGTACGTTTCTTGATGAGTATTCCCCCAGCTGAGTATTTTTCACGCTGAGTATTCCCTGACTGAATACTTTCCCCCCCGGAGCATATTCCCAACTGAGTACTTTTCCCCCTAAGTGTCCCCCCACTGAGAACTTTTCCCTCTGAGAATTGTAACAAGCCTTTTCCACATTCAACACTGTTCTCCACTGAGTATTCCCCCGCTAAGTACTCTCCCATCTGAGTATCCCCCCAATACATTTCCCTGAGTATTTCCCCCGATTCTTACCCGCCTGACACTCCGGTCCCATCCAGCCGGGGAAGCAGGTACACTTCCCTGTGATTCGATCGCATTTGCCGCCATTCTGACATTTCTGACATTGAAATTTACAATCTCTTCCAAAGAGGCCATCCGGACATACTGCAGACGGAGAACAAGTAAGATGTGATAACAGCGATGGCGGACAAAGGGGAAAGGACAAAAGGGCAACAACAGACATGTACAAAATCTTTTTTTCTTAGGACAAATGGAAAAGAAAACAACAAAAAACGAATGCCATTAATGTGATTGGAATTCGAAAGATACAAGTACAGATATATACATGCATAACTCACTCTTTGTCTACATGGCTGTGCAAAACCATGTAAAATATCTATGCAACACTTCGCCCTCATGGAGATCAACAGAAATTGGTAACTTTAATGACTTAAATACCTTAATACCAGTAGCCTTATGATGAGATATGTGATGCCGTGAATTCTAATAAACAACTTACCCTACTTGCTTCGTCAGGCTAACATGTACGTCGAGATATCAGGCATTTGAGCCATTTGGTTGTGCCAAACCTCTTTCAGGGCTATAGAGGTAGGCTCACCAGATCACGTACAAACATTGTGTGATTTAGAATCGTGTAGCGATTGGATATGTTGTCGTTAACACTCCACTAGGCGCCGCCATGTTGGGACTAGGTCGTGCAATCACATTCTTTTCCTTTGCTCATTTGTCATTCACCTTTATTCTAAGCACAACGTTGACGGTACTTTGAAGCCAGGATTTTGAATTTTTATTCGCAACCTTCAAAAATTCTGCCTCAATATCAATGCGCCAGTTGCTCGTTAGTGCGTGCGAGAGCCATCTTCGTCTCGTCTGTAGGCGTTATCGCCAGAATGCCATTGCCCAACGGTGAAGAAATTTGGATCATGCGCGCAGGAAACAGCTACCTAGCGCGTTTAAGGATTCATGTCATGCTACATGAAGTTCGCACCGCCAACACTTACCTTTTTCACAGTTGGGCCCTGTCGTTCCCGGGGGGCAGGGGCACTTCCCTGAGAACTTGTCACAGGAGACCCCACCCTGACAGTTACACACAGAGGCGCAATCCTGACCGTACTGGCCGTCTGGGCATGCTAAAGGGAGCAAACAGAAACGTCAGTTACCCACCAATACCAAATACTGTTTCGTTTATCTATTTACTGGTTTACTTATTGGTTTGTTTATTTATTTATTTATTCATTTAATGAAACAAACAGACCAATACGAAATGTATAAAGTTTATCTAGTTACTGATTTACTGATTGGTTTATTTCTTTATTTTTTTCTTTATTCATTTCTTTATTCAATTAATTAAAATCTGATAGCTTTATTTTGATTTATTTGTTTCTTTGATTAGTACTTACGCCGTACTCAAGAATATTTCACTTATACGACGGCGGCCAGCATTATGGTGGGAGGAAAACAGGCATAGCCTGGGGGGAAACCCACGACCATCCGCAGGTAGCTGGCGAACCTTCCCCTGTTCGGCCGGAGAGGAAGCCAGCATGAGCTGGACTTGAACTCACAGCAACCGCGTTGGTGGGAGGCTTCTGGGTCATTGCGCTGCGCTAGCGCGCTAACCGACTGAGCCACGGAGGCCCAGCTAATACTGTTATATGTATTTAAATCACTTCCTTTAAATGGCACTCACCAATGTGATTAGTGGTGTTATTTTCATAAAAGTTGTGGGTAGAGAAATATCTATTGATAAAAAAAGTAAAAAGAAAGAAAAAAACAAAAGAAAAAAATAATAGGGAGAAGTACTTAGCTACTACATTGCACAACGCATAAAGTATGGCCGTTTCATGGAATTCTAACGTGGGACAGATTGCACCTCCTTACTCCTAAGGGAAGCCTCATGCTACATTTATATTATGTTTCCGGTGACCACGGCCACCCCGTTTGCCCTAAACGTGGTGCGCCCTGGGATTTTGGCCATGTTTTCTCCATATTCAAGTTGCGTTAGGCCTTGCTCAGTATCGATCCAATACGCGCCGGGATTGAACGCGACGATACGGCTGCCATAACCTTAGCTTGCCGTGAAAACCGTGACAAAACGCATACAAAACGCGACAGAACGTGACAAAGCTTAAAAGGGTCGTGAGATGCAGGGGAATACGCATGTTTCCCGTCCCATTACGGACAGCCTCCAAGTTTTGTTTCGGCCAATTGCGTACTGTCACGTTTTGTGAAACGGCGTTCACCCGGTTTTGTTGCGGACTACTAGGTTTCTCAAACACACCGAGACTGCCGTGACAAACTTTTGGACAGTTAAAAAATCTGGCCAGGCTACCAAGGCAATCACGGCTTGCCACGTTTGTTCATGCCATCTCCTCTTACGTCTTACGTCCATCCCGTCTTGTCCACGGTTGCCTGAAACTTGACTGTTATGGCCGCCGGGAACAGAATGTAAACCTAGCAACAACCCCACCACTCTCACCCACCGCTCTGACAGTTGTCGCCGGTCCATCCCTGCCGACACTGGCAGACGCCTGTGGCCGAGTCACATGACCCTCGTTGGTTGCAGTCACAAGGTTTCTCACAGTTGTCTCCCCATGTCCCGATCTGACATTCGCTGTCACAACGAAAACCTGTAGAGAAGGAGACCAAACGTTCATAAGGATGAATTTCAACTGAATAAAAAATGCGCTGATTCTTCTAGGTTTTGGCCGTACGTGGGAAGGTCTGCCAACAACCTGTGGATAGACGTGGGTTTCCCCCGGGCTCTGTCCGGTTTCCTCCCACCATAATGCCGGCCGCCGTCGTATAAGTGAAATATTCTTGAGTACTGCGTAAAACATCAATGAAATAAATAAATAAATAAATTCTAGGTTTTGGGCCATCTAGTCTGTCCTTTTTAGCCAATGTGCACCAACGCAAAAGACCACATCATGAAGTGTGAAACCGGAGTAGAGACGACGGTGTGATAGTTGGCACATGGTTACGCTGATACCCGGCCTCCTGTTGGCACATGGTTACGCTGATACCCGGCCTCCTGTTGGCACATGGTTACGCTGACACATGGTTACGCTGAAACCCGGCCCCTTGTTCATTTACCTCAGTTCGTGTTTTATTCTAACTGTTCATATAAATGCTTTCAACAGGACAACCGAGAGCACTTCGCAAGGTGAAACGTCACGACACTCTCTGACATTTGCCATACTCTGATCCAGGATAAAAGTCATGTGATGCGAAATCTCGCTTCTCCACGTCAATTTTCGGCGTACTTATATACCATCAAGTATGCTTCAGTGCGGCAAAAAACTTCAATCAATTAATTCAAATAAATACGAGCCGCGACACACAGAGAAAAACTACATAACTGTGCAAGGGACATGAAAAACAAATTCTTCAGTGTAAAAAAAGACAATTTCATAAACTGTTACACTTACGGAGGGAAAATTGTCTTTTTTAAAGAAAAAGAATTTTTTAAACACTCGTTGTCACAGATAAGTTGAAAAAAATTCTTTTTGAACGTTCATAAATTCTTTACTCTTGGCTGTCGTAGTTAGGGAGAAAACATTTTTCCTTCGCAATTGTAAGAGTTTATGAAATTATCTTTTTTATACTGAAATAAAAAGTCATTTTGGCATGCCTCTTCCAAGGTTCTCTAGAAAACAAATATCATTGCAGTTGTTGAAAAGTTTGTGTTAATCCAGGCCAAAAAGTCACAACCCGCAGTTTGTAGAGCGTAAGCTTTCGGACGGGGAGGTGTGGGTTCAAACCTGGGTCGGGTCATACCAAAGACTTTCAAAAATGGTAAATCCTGCATCCTCGCTAGGGGCTCAGCAATAAGAGGATAGAGGGTATACTGGTCGCCCAGGTGCCAGTATAATATGACTGGGTGAGGGGACTTTTTGGGTGTCTTCGGGAAGTCGTCTCGGTGAGGCAGCACCAGATAAAAGATACGGTGGAAATCCGTGCTGCACCAAGGACACACCGCCTTCGTATAAGTGAAATATTCTTCAATAGGGCGTTAAACAATAAGCATTCATTCATTCATTCATTCATTCATATTGAGACAAGGATAAGATTTGTGAGTAAAATGGACAGAGTGAGGTTGGAGACTGTCCTTCTGTGGTTTGTCGACTGATCAACCTGATTTCCTATTCATAACAGACACTTGTCAGTTCCAATGGGTCTTTGTCCGTTATGCGTTTTCAACGTGTTTCCGTAAAAGAGTGATACGTGAACAAGCCCACCTGGCAACCTGATAACCTGATAACACAGGCTATGAAGCGACATGTCGCGTTGCATGAAATTCCCTCCAGGCTTACCTTGAAATCCAGCCTTGCAGACGCAGCTACCAGAGACGGGGTCACAGGATGCCGCTTTGTTCTGGTCACAGTCACACGGCTGTCCGCAATTCTCACCAAACGTCCACGGCTGCAATCAGCAACATTCGTCAGTAAATCAGGCCAAGGGAAAGACATGCCCTAGTCTCCCACTGGCTTTAATAAACTCTATTACATGTTTTACAACAAACAGATCGTTGATTCATTTATATCACTAAAAAATAAGAGATATTCCATAGACTGATTGCAAACTTCGAAATGCGCCCACCTAGATTCACGTCTACGCTAGGCAACGCGCATTCACCGCACATTGCCGTGTTTTGACGATTGTATATAATGAAACGCCAGGATCAGCTTACCTGTATTTATTAGACATTCAGATTTCTACAATACGGTATTTTGTCAGAAATTTCAATCCAAACTGAAATGATGCGCTACCTTTATCACAATATACACAAAGCTTGTGAAACATCGAGTTCCCTCACTTTGCCTATTCCCTACACCAACAAGCAGATGGGGTTAGTCTTGTAACTGGCGCGGCAGGCAAGAGATGGGGCTGGGTATTTGATGTAAGTCTTATATTTAGCGGTAAGTTGTATCTGTCCCAAAGGGCTGTTCGATTTCAATTCGATTTGACAGGCCTGGAGTAAACCACCGCACCCTGCCAGACACATGACAAACTTTCTGACTTAAATCCGCAGTCAGGTGCAGCAGAAACTGGGTTAGGACGTGTGATGTGCGCTGATTTGTCTAATTTTTAGCACAGATATATGTGCTGCTCACAGCTGAAAATTACATTTCTTTCTGAGTTTTTATTTTTTCATAAAACAAGATGTTATATTTATATATTTATTTGATGGGTGTTTTACGCCGTACAAAAGAATGTTTCATTTATATTATGGTGGGAGGAAACCGGTCAGAGCCCGGTGGAATCCCACGACCATCCGCAGGTTGCTGGCAGACTTTCCCACGTAGGGCCGGAGAGGAAGTTATGTGTTATATGTTGTTTACTAAATGGACTAATCGTGGGAGAAAAGGGAAACTGTGTGTTCCTGTTACAATTACATGTGCACTGGCTAATAAACTGCAGACCAGCTGTTCCAAAAACTAGAACAATTAAGGTAATGGGCCCTCGTTTGATAAAGCCAGGTGTAAAACCCGCGAAAACGAATGGTGGTTCTCATCGCTTCTTTAAAGGGAAGCAAATCTTTCCAACTCATAAGCAAGCCATGCGTTCTGCCTATATGTATAACAATACCAGTGATTTCAACAATACAAATGAAATCAGAAATAATCATAGCTGGTATTGTTGTTCATGTAAGTTGATGACCTTTCTGTTTTATGAGATACAAAATTTGTTTTACCTTGTAGAAAGCCGGCTAACCCATTGAAGAATTTTGGAGCAGATCATGAAATACGCTTGCGTTGTTTTAAGAATGGACCCGGTTTACGAAACAGGGTGTAACGTTTTGTCAAACGTAGCTACCATGACGACGTATCTGTACAGTATGTGTCGTCAGGGCAATTACGTTTGACAACATAATTGTTTTAACTTACACAGTCTTTGGTACGTGGGAAGGTCTGCTAGCGAACAGCCGGTGGTCGTGGGTTTAATCCGCGCTCTGCTTAGTTTCCTCCCACCATAATGCTGGCCGCCGTCGTATAAGTGAGGTATTCTGGAGTATGGGGGGCCTCCGTGGCTCACTCTGTTAGCGCGCTATCGCAACATAATGACCCGAAGCCTTTCACCAATGCGGCCGCTGTGAGTTCAAGACCAGCTCATGCTGGCTTCCTCTCCGGCCGTACGTGGGAAAGTCAGCAATCTGCGGATGGTCGTGGGTTTCTCCCGGGCTCTGCCTGGTTTCCTCCCACCATAATGCTGGCCGCCGTCGTATAAGTGAAATATTCTTGAGTACGGGGTAAAACACCAATAAAATTAAATAAATAAATACATAAATACGCTCTGTTTGTAAAACGGGCCCAAGATGTTTTGGAAATAGTTTCTTACCGGACACGACTGCTCGCATCTGTCTCCAGTAAAACCAGGTTTGCAGATGCATTTCCCAGAGACGTGGTTGCACTCAGTGTCGTTGGCACAGTTACATTGTTCCTGACATCCCAGGCCGAAGAAATTCGCCTCACATGGTTCTTCGCAGAACATTCCCTTCCAGCCTTCTTTGCACTGACAAGCGCCATCTACCGTCCCACAGGTGGCGTTGTTGTGACATGCGCACTGCTGTGCGCACCCCTGACCGAATGTGCCTGGTGGGCACTCAAGTTGACATCTGTCAGGCGCAAATTTGATAATGTTTGATTCAAAAGGCATTTATTTAAAAGGACCCCAGTTGCCAACCTGCTCACAGTGAAAGATCCACTGTAGAATGACGCAAGGGCTTCTTCGGTTGAAATTCTTACATAACAGGTCTTGCCATGAAACAGGCCAGCAGTAAAAGCATATTCCTTTCTACCGATGCACGTCCACGTTGTTTTTTTGACACAATAATTTATTTGCCAAATTCTCTTCAAGTAAGATCTTAAGAAGTTGGATTTCAAACACGTTTTGTCTTACGAATTATAACGTGAATATATGATTGGAACTTCGCCCGACATTCATTAAGGTGAACTGATAAACATGTGCAGGTTGCTTTTCCCATAATATTCGATATGATGACTAACATGTGGCGCAATGAACTGGACTCATAACGAGCACACCACTTACATATTTTTGATTGCATTGAGCTTTCATTGTCATGGAAGTATATACCATATACTACCCGTGTATACTTATTACAGACGCAGTAATATCTACTAAGGAGCTTTGCAAAACAAATTCTCTTGCCGAATCATTTTCTCCTCATGTAGCTCATGTTACTACTAATAAAAAAAGTTATAGCAGACCTGCGAATCGAACAGCTTAACTCTAACAATATCTAGTTTCCTGTGCTACGTGGAACAACGGTCTACAAACCATTAACTATTATGGTGAATATGCAGTTCCAATAGTCCAGGAGGATATTTTTTTTTTCGATTTACATATTTATGATTGCGTGAACCAACATGATGCTTCGCAATACATTAGAACTCTCCAGCTTAGCATCAATTAGGCAAAATGATTTTGGTTCAGGTAATCATATTTTTATTATCATGGGAATTCCCTCAGCAAAACGCCCTAAAATAGCAAAATCTGCCTTTTACCTCACCTTTGCCTTCTGATAAAACCAAAATTATGAATCACACCAGTCCAGACGCTCTAACCACTAGACCGCCGAGGTGGTCTTTCAAATTTGAAAAATGTTCTTAAAATTTTGCTTTCAGTTGTTTTAATACAGAGCATAAACTACAACCAAGTAAGGAAGGGCTAGGAGAAAGCTTGCCGATGAGTGGTTTTAAACAATTTAAATTGCCGGGTAATGCCAGACGTGTATAATCAAGCCTGTTGTAATTGTCATTACTTACTTATCTCCCCTGTATCCAGGGGTGCACGTGCAGGATCCGTTGACAGGGTCACAGGAGCCGCCATGTTTGCAGTCACACACCTCTTCGCATTGGTCGCCCCAAAATGGTGCCGAGCAGGGGAATTGACACATCGCTCCTTGCCACCCAGGGGAACAAAGGCACGCTCCAGTGCCCGGATGACAACTGCAAAACAGACATTTGCCACTACATGCAACTTTAACTTATGACATTGAACCACGATTTACAACCTTAGGAAAATGGGGCCCTGGGAAGATTTCTCAAAAATTCTGGAGAAACGACATTTGTAGACTTTGTGATCTGAAGAAAGACTATGTCATTTCAGGAAACCTGGCATGTTTAAATTCAAACCAAATACGTTTTCATCACAATGTACGAAACATGGAAAGACTGAGTTATAAATGAAGACATAGCAGCAATATATTCTTGTTAGCATCATTTTAAAAGTCTCAAGGAGCGGAGATGTGTACAGCATCGTGCACTTCGTATGAATTATTTCTGCTCAATCTGTTTGCAGATCAAAATATAATAATCCATTTAAAAAGACCACAGGAAACATCCCCGCAACCTACCTGACAGTGTTTGCACCTTCACATTTGCAGTTATAGTCACAGTTGATGCCGTATTTTCCAGCGGAACAGGCTACAAACAGAGATAATCACAAGTGATTATGCTGATAACGTCACTGGCCAAAAGAGATTCTACAAACCCATTCATCAGTAAAAATGTCTACGCAACACGAAGTCATTCTCTACGTATAAATTCACCAGTTTCTGATGTGACGTACAAAAGCTTATGGGCTGTGTGATACAACGTCACAAGTTGCGTATAAACTCATCAATTTCTGATGTCTGTAAAACAGGAAAATCTTGGAAAGGAATGGGACCCATTGAGGCTCCAGACCTGACGTCATCATCTCGTGTGTTTAGTACCTAATTTTCAATAACATCTCAGAAAGGGGTCACGTGCTAAGCACCACGGTCAGGAGACGTCTTGCCACTGTAAACATAGCGGCTGCCATAATGAAATATCCTATGACATGGAGCGAAAATTTCAATTCAACGGCAGATCCACACTGTTGGCACAGCTCTTGCTTTCGATTCAGTGCTGGTTACTGTTGTGTATGGGAGGATGAATTTCTACCCACGTCAAGTTTCACAACTGTTATGTCCATGTAATTAGACAGCATTAGATAGTAGCCTGGTTTGGTGGAATCCAAAGCGTTTCAATGACGTCATGCAAAACGTCGTTTTGGGCTTGGTTTTCTATGTCTAAACCGGACGTGTGCATGTATTATGAGTTGCAAAGCCTAGCAAATCTGTGTCTGTTGAGTGTTGATGTGGTGAGTGGTGATGTGGTGAGTGGTGATGTGTTGAGTGGTGATGTGGTGAGTGGTGATGTGGAGAGTGATGATGTGGTGAGTGGTGATATGTTGAGTGGTGATGTGTTGAGTGGTGATATGTTGAGTGGTGATGTGGTGTGTGGTGATGTGGTGAGTGGTGATGTGGTGAGTGATGATGTGTTCAGTGGTGATGTGTTGAGTGGTGATGTGGTGAGTGGTGATGTGCCGAGCGGTGATGTGGTGAGTGGTGATGTGGTGACTGGTGATGTGCCCAGCGGTGATGTGGTGAGTGGTGATGTGGTGAGTGGTGATGTGGTGATTGGTGATGTGTTGCCCTAAAATCCAGAAATTCATATGCATATAACCAGGTAAGAAAAATTCTTTATAACAGGCTGTAATTAACGGTCCTTGTTACTGCATGGTATGGTTTTCTTTCACCCTTTCACCGCTATTACAAGAGTTACATATCACTCCCTGTTAAACACATTAGTCAATCTGGCCTACGTGACAGTATAGATCTTCAGCACTGAAGGTAAAAAAAAAATTCTCTCAATGATGGAGGCATTTTATGAGAAAGCCCAGCAGAGAATGTCGTGGCATGCTTGCTCATCTATTGACAAATATGAATGTATTGAATGGCAGGGGGCTAAAACACCCGGAGAAGGCGGCTGGTATTACAGATGTCTGGGGCAGGGAGAAAAGAAATTCAGGCTACATAGGCTGCAGTATATGATCACCCATCAGATCGCAGAATTACCACGAAAGAACAAGAATGGAAACTTGATTGATGACAGTCACATTTGCCATACACCAGCCTGTGTTAAACCGAACACCTTCTTCTAGAATTCCATGCCCACAACATGAATTGCCTCCAATGCAAAAACCAGAGCTCTTGCCTGGGAAATCATGTGCCCCACTACCTGTTATAGCTACTACTGAGCAAAAACAACACAACGTAAAACACCAATCAAATGAATGAATAAATAAATAAATAAATAAATAAATAAATAAATAAATAAATAAGTAAATAAATAACTAACTGGATTTGTCTCTCTTAAGACTCTGATGTAGTTTGTCTTTTCTTGTTCATGATACGTGAATACTTCTGCTAAGGGGTCTTCTGATTTTCAGATCTGCTGTCGTCTTCTATCTGCCTACTCATGAGGGCCTGCATGGCCTGAGAACCTTTAGTCAGTGGTACTCCAACAAACTCACGTTTTTCAATAATAGAACTGGCTTGACCAGAGTTTATGCAATTCATTGCACTGTTGGCCCTCCAAGGAAAGTTTCTGGAAAAAGTTTTGTTCTTTGGTTTAGATTTACTCAGTCCTCTGTTCACTGCTTCACATTTTTGCAAATTTAGTACATGCACAGTTTTGTCCAGAGTGTGTGCTCCCAGTCTGAAATGAACACATTCCCTCAGTTTTGCCACTGACTCCTGTTCGCTGAGGTTGAATCTCACAGGTAAGGGGAGATAACCAGAGTTCTTCACTAGGCAGTTGTCTGTGCTTGTTGCCTTGCATACATATGAATGCATATAGGTCGTTGATCCGATCCAGGCTCGATTATGGATGTGAAGCTTTTGATTCGACCTGCGATACTTTAAAATCTAGACTTGACACTATCCAGTGCACAGCGTTACGAAATTGCACTGGACCGATGAAAACAACTCATTTAAATGTTCTTCACGTCCACTGCCAAGAATGGCCTCTCTCAATTAGACGCAAAGTGCGCACAGCAAAATTTGGGATGAAGTTAGAAAGCTCTCTACATAATTCAGCCAGTTCATTGTTATCACCATCTTGCTAGGATTCTCTCTATAATGCCAACAAAAAGTCACAGCCTTTCAATGTTCTTGCTCGGGATATTTTGCGGAGTGCTGCGGTCAATATCGGACGTTTACAGAAGGAATGTGTCCCGCCATCTCCCCCCCCCCCCTAGAAGGCACAACCACCATCTGTATACATGGACCTGCTCTCTCACGTCCAGAAATCAGACAGTCCTCACCATATTTCTGTGATTTCTAACGAATACGTAAGCAACAATTGGTCTGCATACATGCAAATTTATGCCCATACCTCTAAGTGCATTGCTACTGGTAGTGTTGGTGCTTCGCTTTGCGTACCAGAATTGCGATATGAAAAAGTTCTTAGATTGTCGGATAACCCGTCAGTATAGTCAGCAGAACTCTATGCAATTCTGAATGCTTTGCTCTTTCCGTTGGATGTAAGACCATTAAGAGCTGTTAAATTCAGAGATTCTCTTTCTGCTTTACAGTCAATTACGTCATTTAAGTTGATAAAATGCTACCCTGCTCTGTAAGAAGTAGTTTTTCTGTCGTCCTTTCTATTATTTGCTGGTCTTGACATTTGCTTTGCTTGGGTTCCTGGGCATTCTGGGGTGCCCGGTAATGAACGAGCAGATAGACTAGCCAAACGAGCCCTAAGGCTGCGTGATGTCACCTTTAATCTCAAACTGCCCATATTCGAGGCCCTAAATGAAGTAAAGTCATTGTCATTTAAACTATGGCAAACTGAGTGGGACGCCTCAGAGAAGGGCCGTTTTATCACTCATTTAACCCTGTTGACAAACTTCATAACAGCCTCCCTTTTCCCGTTTCTAGCAGAAAAGCAGAAAGCCTGTGCTTCCCACTTCGGTCAGGACACCTCCCAGTTAATAGCTACTTAAAAAGAAAGCAAGAGATTCAGGTTTGTGTGATGTTTGTCAGGCTGAGGAGACCATCCATCATGTTTTACTCGTGTGTCCGCGGTACACTGCTCAGAGACAAATCTTCTTTTCTGATCTTGTAGACGTGGGAATTATTGGCCCAACTCTGAGGACTCTGCTCTGTCCACCGAGGAATGCAGGTTTGGTTTTCAAAGCCGTAGGGAATTATGTATGTAGGATCCACAGATTTTAGGCTACAGTATTGTGGCAGTAGTTCTCTGTGGATTGACTATGGTTGATAATAGCAGCCTAAATCCCTGAAACACACCCTATTGCCTTGGCGCAAATCATTCCATGGAATGGAGTCGCCATGTAAACCAATATATGTATGTATATAATGGTCACCTTGTTAGCATTTTATAATAGCATCCAAAAATCATATTTCGTTTCAGTAATGCTGTTCTGTTGCCCAGCTGGCAGCGTGCGGTGATGTGCTCTGCTTGACAGCGGGTGGCCAGGTCGGCGGCAAAGACTTGACGCCAGACTGAAAACCAAACTCGATACAACTGAGACTTTCACTGTAACACCAGCCCCATTTAACCTCTCTTCCCATGTCCCATTGTAGGGGTCCTCTACAGCCTGGACTGATAGCAGAATGCTTGGAGAAGGCCGAGTTCCAGAGGTCTGCTGTTTTGCCCATGTGCAGCATCTTGTGTGTCCAATTCAGGATCGTCGATTTCGCCGTGCTGGTAAGTGTCGAGCAAACTTTCTGTTGGTGGCACTGGCCGTAGAATCCCCACTGGGAGTGGGTTGTAGTCTGTATCGGTAAGGCTTACTGTATGACCTGCAGTGGGAGACGGCTGGGACTTCACCTCCCTGGCATATGTCTGCTGGCTTAGACGAAGATGCTTCTTGGTTGGACTGTCTTCTCCCTGTTTCTTCCATCTAATGTAAGGTTTCAGGCCTGTTTTAAACGTTGATTTCTTCCTTTTTCTGACGCCTTTGGCCATTTTCTCACAGCAGGCTGTTGAACTGTCAGCAGAGCTGTAGAGGGGTATTCTTTTGGCTGTTTGGAAAACTTCTGAAGGAAACATTCTAGGTTCCTGGTTTTTATATACTGATTTCTGAGAGGCGGTGACCAATGTGTCATTTGGCAGGCAGGTAGTCTGATCAATTGGGACTTTATTAAGTCTGTGTTAATGATATTTCAACATGTCGGTGCATGGTGAAATTGCTTGAGGCTTGGATAAAAAGTATATAACCAATAAATTTGTCGCCAGTGAAGCAGGCTAATACCCACAATCCCATTTCGGAGGGGATGGGGTGTAGGGGCGCACTTAAAATCGCAACATACCAGCAGCCTATTACATAACACACAGACATTCTGTTGTTCTTTAACACTACACTGGACCAATCATCCACAAACACCCAAACTGTTTTCAGTGGCATGAATTTTTTTAAAAGAGGCAGGGAAATCCATTGGTACAGCCTTGCGTCAAATCATCAATTTGTAGATGGCCACTGCCTGGTTGACCCAGGCCAAGGTTTTCATACACTGTTCCCTTACTATGCCCTGCTGAACTTTAGTGTCAGGGATTGGCACTTAGTGTAGGTGAGGGATGCAGTGTGGGTAGTTATTTCTGAAATTACTGACTTTGGCCATACTCTGTAGGTATAAAAACTCTAAATCTATTTTGTACCCGAGATTCAGACACGCACGAAACGGTGGCGGTGGCTATATCTCTGAAGTGTGTCGAAGCATTCCCGGTAGTTTTGCAGGTAAAAACTATGACAAATAAAGGTTGAAAAAAAAACAGACAATTACTTGGTGGCAGAATTAAACAGAGAAAAAATGTTATACAATGAGCAAGTGACCCTCCAGCCGGTTTCCATGGCAACAGGACGCTAGTACCTGGATTCCAGCTGATTTATTTTGAGAAAATTGTGGTCAACCTATGATGTTATTTGGATATGTGGTAGGCCAGGCATGTAGTTATTGGACAAGATGTGTTATTTTGGCTAACAAACATTAAGGAATACTGTTTGTGGTGCAAGTTCTGTGTGAAATTACTACATAAATAGTAACACATTTTTTTAGTAATTTTATACCAAACGGCCGCTCCGAGAACATTTACCTCTAAATTCACACCTGGTCCCGTTAAATCCCTCAGGACAGTCACAGGTTCCGTTGAGTGGGGAACAGCGAGCCTCGTTTTCACAGCTGCACCGACCAGCACACTGTAATCCATAAGTACCCGGTAAACACTGCTCTTCGCATCTGGAAGTATAATACAAATATGTGCAATCTGAGTTATCTTAGAGGTTCACACCAGGGTTTTTGTCTATAACCTTACCATGATCAACAAAAGCACAACTCTCATTTAATACGTGCGGTATCTACACAGTATTCGAAATAAGGCTCCCTCTTACAAGGCATGATATGACGTACTCCACGACTTTTCTCAAAGAGAATACAAGAAATTTCTGGCTCGTAACCGGCAGAGACTTTTCTTTGTCGGTAATCAGGATCATGAAAACAATTATTTATTTTTTTGTTTGATTGGTGTTTTACTCAAGAATATTTTACTTATACGACGGGGGCCAGCATTATCATGTGAGGAAACTATTCAGAGCCCGAGGGAAACCTACGGCCATTCTGGCGGACATTCGCACGTACGACCGGAAAGGAAGCCAGCATAAGCTGGACTTAAACTCACAGCGACCTCAGTGAGGAGAGGCAACTGGATCATTACCGCGCTGGCGCTCTAACCCCCTCGGCCACGGAGGCCCCTATCATCAAAAGAGTTCTCTGTCAAAAACAGCCTGGAAACTCCAGCCTCATTTTGCTTTCTATCTGCGAAGTCCTAACTCCTAGGATCGTATATGACTACTAATATTTTATTACAATGTGGTAATTATTTCTTTGTCCTTTCATTAGGCCTACACCTAGCTTGGCTCAGTACCCAAGAACACTCAATACCCAGCATGCCTCAGCACCCATCCCAGTCTGATGGCGGCTTGATATGTGACGTCCCTAATGACTGTAGGGCCACTAAGCCGTGTCAACATGTCATAAAGGGAAATACCTCGTGAAAATGAAGTTATTGTGAGTGAGAAGACCATTAAAAACTGTAGCTGAAAATACCTTCACTGATTTTTTCAGATTTTTTTTCACGAAATTAAATGCAATCACTTGTTTTGATTGCATGGTGGGTTTTATGGACAATATTGCTAATGTGTGTCAACGGTTTTCCTTTTCCTTTAAAATGGGATTATAAAGATTTTATCATTGGACTTATGGTATAGGCATAGCCGCGATATTACTGTAATACTGCCAATGTGATGTTATCCCTTAACTCATTCATTCCGGTAGGGCCTATAAGCACCACGAGGATTCTTTTCCCTAGTTTGGCTTCTGTCTAATGCCAGTAAATTTGCCAGATAACTGGCGAGGTGCCGGGAGCTTCCCAGGCCCTGCAGTCGGGTAGAGCCTGGGGGGAACCACAACCATCCATTTCCTGCGTACCTTCCCACGTACGGCCGGAAAGGAAACCAGCCTGAGTAATTGGTAAGGCTATCCTGAGTTTCTTGAGAATGGAATAAAATTACTTTGGAACCTACCGTGTTCCATTGAAGCCCGGACCGCACGTGCATTTCCCGGTCACGTGATGACATTTGCCGCCATTGTAACACTGGCACTTTCCGGTACAGTTCAACCCGTAAAATCCTTCCTCACATTTAAAGCTGCAATGGTCCCCCTTGAACAAAAACACGGATGAATTTTTCATCAGCATTTCTGTAAAATGTATGCTGAACAAAAACATAAACGCAACTCTCCATATTTTGATAAAACTAACTGCGTTATCAAATTATGAAATGACCTTAGCAATACATTTCCGGAACTGATGTAAACTGACAACCAATTGTAACACTGAGGCAGATTAGGAAACAGGGGTGGGGTCAGTTTGGGACGTTCCACAATTCAGTACCAAGTATGTACTCCGTTTGGCCATTGCACTGCTGCACATCGTCGACGCATGGGCCCGATCCCCTCCAGCACGAAATGTCGGGTTGACGTCTGGCTTTGATCGCCGATGGTTGGCTTCCGCCGTGCAATTTCCCAATAACCAAACATCGCTAGTCTTTCAATTATATCGGGTTATCAGCAATCCCAGATTTGGCACACCGAGGGCCGACATTCTCTCGCAGTGTGAACTTCTCCTCTCAATACATAAAACGCTTAACGTCAACCCGACGATGGCCCTATGCCGTGCTGTGTAACTGGCATACCAGATAGATATACAGAACTGTAGATGTGCAGAGAGTCTATGAATTGTGTACAGTGTTTACTATGGCGTAGTGCAACAGCTGGACTGATATGAACGACGGAAGGCCGACGGAGGGCCGACGGCGGTCCCATAACGGCGTGGGCTAAATATAAATGACGTCACAAAGTTTCTCAATTTATCATATTGCAAAATTAATTGCAATGTTTGAAAAGAACAATCTTTTAAAGCCAAATTCATGTGGAATATTTACACGAGTTGAGCTACATTTTTCTAAGAAACACCAGCAAACCGTCAGCGATTATTTGGGGCTGAGCTGTACAGCCTCCCTCCTCATCTGGATCACACGAGACGGTTTAGTTCTCAACCGTGTATCCAGCAGACAACATCTCCAGCAATTGGGAATTAAGCGGGAAAGTCAGTAAGAAAGTAATTTCAAAATGTGTCAACAAAGAGTTTCGTTTATGGTTTAATTATAATATTTTTATTTTATGTTTGCTTTAATTTGTAAAACACAAATCGCTGACTACCGCCATAAACTGTAGGGCCTATATATATATAGGCCGACACCTGAGTAGATTTATAAGCGCATGCGTGCATTCACTATATTATCAATCACTAAAGATGCAGTTCTTTGTTTTGTTTCGCGCCATGTATACTATATAGACCTAGTACAGTTTGTCACTGCGTAAATCGTTCTTGATCTGCAGCGGCCCAGCGTCGGCCCGACATCGGTCCAAGCATTTTTGCATATGAAGCAAGTTATTTTAAAATGTAAATGTTTCTGTCATCCGATATAGCGTGGCGTAATGCTACTCCTTTAGGGAACCGTGGGCGGGAAAAGCAGCATTCTTTATGAAGTCTTCAAGTTGATGATTTGATGTATGTTTAGCTTTTAACACGAAAAACATCTGATGCTTATATGCTTTTGGATGGGCTCCTTTAACATGTATACAGCGCCTATATTCTATAGCTTTACCTGTCATAAATGACATCAAAGCTGAGGAAAGAAATGATTGCAATTTAAATCATGGTACGCTTTCAAATATTTTGGGGGCAACGTGTAATTCAGAAACAGAAAGAGTCTAAAAAAGCTGTGAACATATGTAGCTGTGGGAAGTGGCAGGCATGACAACATGCAGAGACTTTTGTTGATAATCTCTGTCAATCTTATGACACATTAAATGTATATATTTTCTTTATTTGAATTTTTTAGTAATATTACTGTGAAAATTATACATACTTAATGTATTTGATAAAGGCTTATACTCCAAATACTTGTAGGTCAATCGGTTACGAGATCTTTTTCAAGGTCGATCTTAAATGCTAAATTATATGCCTAACCTGGAAATGGAAAACAACTCACTGGTTTCCACTCCAGGCGAAATGGTTTTTCGTCAAACTATGCAGTCCTTAACAGATAATGCATGAATACCTGTTGAAACTGGAGGCATATAAACGGACTGGTTGTTACATGGCGCATTGCATGTCACAGCTTATCAATAATATTTGTCATCCGTTAATGCAAACTGTGTTACACATAACTGCAGGTTTATTTATTTATTTGATTGGTGTGTTACAACGTACTCAAGAACACTGCAGGTTTACGTCTTCCCTCAAAATGTTAAAATAATCTGGTGTGCTTGCTCTAAATTAGACGTTATATTTTGATTGGTTGTCCATAGTTTAGCCAAGATGGGGGCATCTGGTTAACATCGATCCGATGGGCAAACCTGACATAGCACCGATGTATTTTGCCGACGTCGGGCCCATAAAAAGTACGACTTCGGGCAGACTTTCGCCCATCGTACTTGTGCTGGCTGAAATGATCATTTGTGACCTGTGGAATGTTTTCTTTCTCTTGTGTGAGGGCCACACGCAGCTCCGCGATGTTACCCGGAAGCCGAAGTCGCCGACGAACACATCCCACAGGTGTCCATTTGGGGATAGATCAGGTGAGTACGCTGGCCAGTCGAGCACTTCCATGTTTTAGGCCTACAGTAATTCTCTGCACACAGCAGCAACATGGGGACGGGCATTGTCGTGCTGAACTGTTACCCCATGGTACCGGACAAATGGGGCGACAAGTGGGGGCAGAATTTCATCACGGTATCTTACCGCATTCAAGTTACCGTCGATGAAATGAAGTTGAGTGCGATGGCCATGACGTCGAGTAGCGGAAAGGTCTATACCCTTGAGTGGTCTACGGGCTCGCAAATTCGCTTCTCTCAGGCGATTTCGAACCGTTTGAAATCCGGTAATTATGGAGACTGATTAGTTCATTAGCTGTGGCAGTGGTTGGTTTGAAACGGTGGCGGAGGTGGAGGAGGCGAATATGGTGGTCTTGGTCGTGGGTCGTTACCCGCGGTAGGCGGGCAGACGGGCGATTAGCTGTCGTGCCGAATTCTTCATGACCTCTTCTTAGACGGCTAATCGTTCACACATTAACGTTAAGGGCTCTGACGACAGCTCAAATGGTCATGGCACGCTCTTGTTGCTTTTGTGACATCTGTGCCATGGTGTCTTTTGACAGAACTTGTACTGTACGGCTGGAATTTTGTACAAGGAGTCCCACACAGGACCTTACAGATCACTGAATACTACAGATGGGCCCCCACCTGTTCGACGGGTCAAAATGGTGAATAGACTTGACATCGACAACAGTTTGGATTTGGAGAAAATACACAGGTGTAGGGGTTTTGCGCTTGGCTATCCCTCGGTACTATATCGACGAAAATCACAGCATTTTCTTGTGAAATATTGCGTTTTTATTTTTCTTCAGTATATGTCATTTAATATGTAAGTCGAGCAAAAGTCTTTCAGTTGTACCTCTCAGTTTTCTCTGGATGTGTACCAGTTGCCTATAATCTAGGCATCTCAATACACATTCTTACACCGGTCCTCAACCGAGTCAATAATTACTAGACCAATTCTACGCAAAAAGGAGCCTAACACAAACTACTGAAAAATTAAGAAAGTATATACAGAAGAAATCAGGAAGGATTTCACCAAAGAGAATCAGTCATGAGTTTTCATTGACAGCGGAGAGACGCACGAAATGTTGAAGCTGGATGAATTATTTACTTATTTATTTATAAATTTGGTCTTTTACGCCGTATTCAAACGTATTTCACTTTTGTGACGTAGGCCAATGTTATGGTCAGAGGACTGGATGAATTAAGTCAGTATCCAAATCGTGCACTATGTTATTTTATAAGCTGCACATAACCAAAATATGAATTGCATTTGGGATTTAATTGCAACTGTTCATAAATCCAGTGTGGAGATCTTGTGAAACAACATGGATGTACTGCCCCCAAAACATTTCAAACGTCAGTATAGTTTGCAGGATATGGAAGGCGTTGAGACGGGGAAGGGGGTCTCACAGCAGACTGCTTGTCAAGGATAACAATCTAGGCGTCGAAACAGACATTCGTCTACCAGCCGTCAAGCAGAAGGATGTTCCAGGTCAATAATCATAGCACAAATGCCCAGAACATACTCAACACAAATTACCAAATAATGAACTTTTCGACCTGACGTTTGTATGCAGTACCTGTCAGTACATTAAGTACACATACAGACGCAGGCTGTGTCGGACTGACTATCAAAGAAATACAAAAGAATATAAAGTAAGAAATAAGAATTGATTCCCGCAAAGAGAGTCACAGTTAGACTGGTCCTGCACCATAACTACAAGAACTCATGACAAGTGTGGCTTATCGTGTGACAACTTCAACCACCTTCAAAAAGATTGACGAAGATAAAGATAGACGATGATCGAAGACGCTCATCAGTAAAGACGCTCATCAGTAACGGTTATAGGACTGACCAACAAATCTCAACCTACCCGCCATCCGGCTGTACAATCACATGCCCCAGTCTCCCGATCACATTGTCCGCCATTTTGACAGATGCATTGTGACTTGCAGCCCTGGCCGTGGGTACCATCTGGGCATGGGTCTTCACATCTACAACAACAACAATAAAAGAACAGCTCTCCTTCAACATTCCCAAACCTATTTGGGCTTATAATGTTAATTATGTAAGGGAATGAATCAGTGATTTTGGCCTAACGCCACATTGGAAATATTGCATCCATATCAGTAGCACTCAGTCAATCTTAAACGTCAACAGCTAGATTAAAGCCCCAGCTGAAGTATTTTTTATTTATTTGACTGATGTTTTACGCCGTGCTCAAGAATATTTTACTTATACGACAGCGGCCAGCATTACGGTGAGAGAAAACGGGACAGAGGCCTACACCGTACGCAGGTTTCTGGCAGACCTTCCCAAGTACGGTCGGACAGGAAGCCAGAGTGTGCTGGACTTGAATTCACAGCGACAGCATTGGTGGGAGGCTCCTGAGGCCATAGCTGAAGCAGATGATTCGAACTGGCGACCTCATTGGCGAAGAACCAGACACTCTCAGGTACATCAGCGCTTTAACCTTCTAACCCTTATGTACACGGGTATGTCCAAAGCATTTATTTATTTAGTAGTTTACTTACACACATATTTACTCACTTACTTATTATTTACATCTGCACTCATTCATTTATTTGTTTATGTCGGTTTTTACACCGCACTCAAAAATATTTCACTCACAGACCGCCAGCATATGGTGGGAGGAAACCGGGTAGAGCCCGGGGGAAAACCCACAAACATCAACAGGTTGCTGGCAGACCTACCCACATACATCCGGAGAGGAAGCCAGCGTGCCTATGTTTTTTACCTGGGTCCAGTAAATCCCGAGGGGCAGATGCAGACCCCTGTGGTAGGATCACAGCTCACCCCCTGCTTACAGTTACACACAGACTGACAGCCGTTCCCGAAGGTGCCACTGGGACACTTTGTCTGGCAATGTTCACCCGTCCAACCTGGCCAGGGAAAAGGAAGAAATTTTGATGATGGCAAAACAAAACTCTTGCAATTCAACAACCATATCCTGAGATGGAAGAAATTCTGTCTGTTGAAACTTGAAGTTTATTTGGAAATTATGTTTGTAAGTAAACACCACAAATTAAGACTAAGTATGGCGTAAATCTAAAATGCGGAGATCAACAACGTGGTGTCATGTCATAATTAAGTAGGTTCGGATGCTCAGTTTACAATTACTGATATTTAGGACCAAGAAGCTGTCTTTGACTTAAGTCAGATGTTGTCCCAACTTGTGACATTATTCTTAAACTTAGGTTCAGACTTAAACTCTGTGTTTTCAGTTTTGTCGTAGACGACTATAAGATGCCTCTCAGTACTAAATGAAAAAGTCCCTCCGGTAAGTGACAATTTTAAACGGTTGAAGTTAACACCAGTTTGACCTAAGCCTAATGCTGCTTTAGTTATACTAATTTGAACCATAAAGCAGATGTGATTATGTGAAAACTTAAACGTAAAGACCACATGAAAATGAATTGTGCATAAGGAAACCCGTCTCTAAAATATGTTTACTTCTTTTCTTAGATTACTCTTTGCGCTGAGTTAAATTCAATCATCAGCCAACAGCTCGGTACTCTTTAATCCACGTTATTAACATAATCTTTTATTCCTGTGGAACCAGAGCTATTTCAACATTAAAATCCGTATTTAGATTTTAACCCCCCCCCAAAAAGAACCCCCAAAAAACATGTGATGTCAGATTGCCTAAACACCACCCTTATGGTACATAAAACATATGATGTCAGATTGCCTAAACACCACCCTTATGGTACATAAAGCATGTGACGTCAGATTGCCTAAACATCACCCTTATGGTACATAAAGCATGTGACGTCAGATTGCCTAAACACCACCCTTATGGCACATAATGCGCAACATTGACAGGAAACATTTACTGCATCTGGCTATCAAAAAGAAAAAAAACTGAACCAAGAAAAAAAGCAAAACAACAAAAACAACAGTATTTTCCGAGAACTGTTACTTGACTTTCTGTTGACATTCTGTCACTTTTTCCAACGCGTTACCCCGTGTCGTACATTTTGTTGTAACGTCTACTTCTTTACCTGCAGCACAGGAACAGAATCCGGTTAGCGAGTCACACGTGCCTCGAGCGTTACAGTTACAGAGCTTGGCGCAGTTCGGACCCCAGGTGTTAGCCGGGCAGTCTGAAAAACAACAGCTTATTTATTTATTATTGATATATTTACTTATTTATTTTCCATCTATGTATTTATTATGTATTTATTTCTACTCACTCAAAATCGTTTTATTTATGCGAAAACGGTCGGATTTACTGGTGAATAAAACCGTGGCATGTTTTACGTCCTTTCGCTGGTCCATGCAACTGAGAATATATTTATTTGTTTATTTATTTATTTATTTTATTTTTTTTTTTTTTCAGTTGTTGTTAAAAGCAATACAGAGCTGACAATTTTTCACTTATACCTATACATAATGTCAGGATTATGGGCAGAGAAGGTGGAATTGCCCGGCGTATAACACCACACACCTATGGCAAGCTATAATGAGGAACTATCCCGTACAGGCGTACAGACGTACACACCACAGGTGTGTTCTTTACGGTGATTGTATTATGACTCACTTGAAGAGCAGTCCGCACCGCTATAGCCATCATCGCACTGACACTTCTCCGGGGATACGCATCGGCCGTGCACACACGGGTTAGTGCAAACAGCTGGGAATGTACAAACATAAACTTCGTGTAACAGACACAAAGAACAGAGGGAGCACGTGGTATAATGTGGCGGTGTATAGAGATAGATGTACCGACTGCTTCGCACAGCTTTTGTATATAATATCTGAAATTTAAGGTGAACACTCAAAAGACACATGTAACAGACAAGAACACAAGACACTGCGAGATCATGGTGCAATGTGAAGGTACAGAACCATACCTCTCCCAACACCTTCCTTAACAATTTTTCAGTCGTATGACGATGAGGAGTCCTTCTGGTGTGCGCACATAGCGTGCCTTCTTGTGTTTGCTCTAATCTCTCAATGCTGAGCGCAAGGCGAAGCAGTAACAAGTACCATTTTTTAGCCTTTGGTATGGAACGATCCGGGATCTCTCGACCTCGAAGCGGTGCTCAAACCACTAGATAACCGAGTCGGTTGTATATATAGGAGGTACATAGGCACTTATGCACTGGTTGGTTCACATAGCCCTTATGTATAACATAAAAAATTGAAGGTAAACATGTAAAACTTGCCAAAGACGCACACACACAAAAGGAAGGGTTTGGGGCACGAAAAGGTGCGTGCTGCTGTTTGTACATACGAATTGGAGTTTATAAACACAGCATGCAAATCACAAAGACATGCACCAAATTTCGTTTGTTTCTTGTTGCTTCCAGTCACATCATACTGACATCAGGCCCACATGTCACCTTTAGCTGAGCACCAAACCAGCGAAGCCCTACAAGAATGTTTGCAGTTACACACAAGGTAAAACAAGTGAAAGCACAAACGTTTCCCCCTTCGTGGGATAGAATACGGTGATTATAAATCGATGTAATGATATAACCGTTATGTGTAATTTAATAGTTTAAACTGATAAAGTTGTCTTTACATTGTGGAACACAAACATGTGTAAATTGTACTAGAAGCACAAAAATCGGATTCACAGTATATAGGAAAGTTAAAACATTTTAGGCAAAAATGTGTCTTAGGATGTTATGACATGGAGATCTCCGTTTACCTTCACATGTATTATTTTTATTCACTCTGTATCCATGGCAACAGCGATGGACTGTGACATCTACTGAGTACTTTTCCATTCTGTATCCAATAGAGTATCGTGTCCTGTAATGAATGCGCAAAATGAATAAATAAATAAATATCTAAACAAATAAATAAATACTGTAAAGTATCTTCCCTTGGCAAGTATGTATTCAATAATTTTAGGTCTCACGTATGCTGTAAAACTGAATCAAAATTTTCATTTTTCTTATCGACAGTCAACATCACATTTTATACTTTTGATTAAGAAACAATGGCATATTATGTAAAATCAGTATTCACAAAAACGCCCATTAGAATCAAATTCCACACCATGACAATTTTATCCAATCAAACATCTTACGTTTTGACAGTGCAAACCGGTGGAAATGCCCAGCAGAGCTCCTTGGTGTAGTACACTTCCGGTTTACGGTACGTGGCGGTTCTCGTCTGCAGTTGCCTGTATTAACAACAAAAACCACAAATTTACTCATTTTACCTGATTTATTTATTAATTACGGCGCTAAACAGCGATGAAACAAGTAAATAAATATGTAAATGTAGAAGAATTGAATGTCTACAGCTTCCTGTCACCATAAATGTTCACATATTTCTTCCTTGCAGAACGGACCACAGATCCAAGACCTGTTATCCGACAATATATATTAAACATACTTACTTTTCTACTACTTGACACACGTAAGGGCCGCCCGGAGGAAGACCTTGACCTCTGATCTCAACTACTGAGGTCCAAGTGAGAAAAATGGCAGAGACCACCAGCGTCCTCACGGAATACTGCGGCGACATAGTTGTCAGATAAAAGGCTGTCACTGTGTCCTATTAACGGAGCTTTTGACAAAAAAACAAGGAAAGGAAAGGTATAATTGTAAACTCATGTAATCGAAAACACAGTCATGTACCTCATTCGTTTACTTATGGAGAGGAAGCCAGAGTGAGCTGGACTTGAACTCACAGCCACCACATTGGTCGGAGGCTTCTGGGTCATTACGCTGCGCTAGCGCGATAACTGACTGAGCCCAAAAACTTTAAAAATGGCACTTGTTTGTCCCTCGCTTGGCGCTCAGCACTGAGAGGTTAGAGCACAGAAATAATGCCCCTGTATGGGGTGTCATGTCTGTGTCTTCGACACGATACTCCAGTGGCGGCATCGGTGTGGCGGCTTGGACTCACAGTGCCCCAAGAAGGCACAGAATATATATACATTCTAAGGACTCAAATGACTGAAAAATTGTTAACTACGACGTAAAACTGGAGCATACATACATACTTAATTTCATATTAGCTTTTCCTTACCCATTGCAGAAATACGGTTCACAAACAACGTTTAGGGCTGAACATAAAGAGGTATGAAAAGTTATGTGATATAAATGTTAGCACACATTGTAAATACTTCTTCCTTGTTATTCAATTGAGACGCACATTACTTGCGAATAATGCCGCCAGTTTCAAACGCCGACTGTTTTTCTTCACGCTTTTCCCGAGGCGTGTCCTGCACGCTGATAAATACCCGGTAATGTGTGTTATTAGCCATGCTCATACCAGGTGACATAGGTAAAGTATATTCTAAGCAGAGTATCGGGTGACTATGTGTAACTATCTATACACTCAACAAATAAATCGCAGGACTTGACTGTTGCTTCGTTGTTAGCTAATAGCGCGTTGTCATCGTCACAAATGGCATCATACAGGCAAAGTACATGTAGAGCCAGTCACGATAAGCACTTATATCTATGTATGGGTATGGGTATCGTAGTTATGGGTAGCGTGGGGATGGGTAGAGTGGGAATGGGACGGGGGAATGACTATCCAGAAATAATGACACCGCCAGCATTTGGCTATATCGTCAGTGTGTTAAGGTTTGAAAACCATGCATCTACATCGACTTCGTCACGTTTCTATCATGAACGGATTCAAAAAGTTAATCCAATGCATAAGAAATCATGCGTTCAATCAAATCAAAGACTCAAGAAGTTCGAGGCGACACGAGCCCATGGGCTCATTGTTGGCAACTCCCAGGGGCTCCGTTTAAACTGAAGGTCTAATTTTATAACAGTTATAATCACTGGCATGAATATGTCTGCGATAAACAACATATTTTAAAGAAAAAATCCACCAGTCAATATTCAGACATTTTTAGCCGAACAGCTCGAAAACGCTTAGCAGGGATTGGCGGAACTGTTACTTCCCATTTCAACCCAAAGACGCCTTTTCATTGGCTACTTTGGTTCGCCGATCATTACGTGGGCTCAATCAGTCAGGGTACGTGGATATACATTAAACGGGAGTGGAGTGGCCGACTCAACATTGTCAAGATGGCCTGAATTGACTTCGCAAAAATAGGAAGTTCAAATTTCGAAAACGGATGCAATTTCATGTGAAGAATGTCATAGATTTCTACTAAAATAATTAGGTTGCTTCACATTTATTCACTAATTAACATAATCTGATCTATTATTATGATTTCTTGTTTGTAAGTGAACGAGGGGAAACTCGCAAAACTCTTTCCGGCCTTTACCAAAGCAGTGCAAATTGACATGCTCTTTTGTTGTTTGTTGAAGTACGCCACGCTTCAAGGTGCATGTCTGTGAGCTCAGATAGCAATTACGTAGTACACAACCACCGCAGCGTCAGAGCAGAAAACGATGTGTTTCTGTGCGATTTGGACCCTTTTGTGTGGAGTTTTCTAATCTTGAGTACAGACTACACACATGAACTAATCCATTCTATTGTTTCCACGTGTTAAGAGTTAAATTATACTGCATACATACATTTTCAGTGCCAACAAATCAGTACCTAAAATGAAAGGAATAGTTACACATTCCCGCTATCTGACATGTGACTGATGTGTTGTTACGGGGTGCTAACATCCACATGCCAGCGTTACCTGCTAAACCCAAATGTATAAATGAAACCGAAAGCAGGCGTAACTTTTCGTTGTTATTGTAGTAGCAGGTGCGAGTAGATGCACCAGACAAAGGTGGAATCATACGGGGTTCAAAAAGGGGGGGGGGGGTGCCGGCAGCTTTGATTAAAGGCCAATATGAAGTCAAGTGTTCCCTCATGTAAATTAATACGCGCAGGCTGATCGTGTTTATACACACACACACACACACACACTCGCAGCCTGGTCGTGTATTAACGATGCCTGAGTATCAACGCCGTGATGTGTTAAGTAATGTGGCCCTGCTGGCAGACTCATTCATACCTCACGCCTTAATTCACGTCCACTTTACTAATGAAGCCAGTGCTTCAGGCGACATCGGCAGGGAAAAATCAATGTATATATAGCGTAACAATGAGTTAGGTTCTTCGAAAACCAGGTGTCAGCCTGCATCGCAATGTTCCTCCGACATTGACGTCGAACTGCGCTTTATACTTGGTAGAATTCGTTTCGGAAACAAGGCCCAGGATTATACAGTTCGTCATACAGTGATGTTATAACGGCACATTCACTAATGTTGATACAAATCTCCATTCATTCTGTAAGTTTTGTGAAGGTAAGAAAAAAGAGTGGACGTGTCACAATTCTGATTGTTGCTTATCACTGAGAATTTGTTTTTTTTCTCCTACCCAGTTCCATTTGAATGCAAATTTGTTAAACTCTATACTTCAAGCTCACTTTCTACCCACGCGTATATATTCACCAACACACACACACTCCAAAAAATAACAGTGACGCAAGATGGAAAATTACCGCAATTGTTGACTCATGTTATTTCGTCTTACATGAAGTTTATCTTCTAAAACATAATCCAAACTATCCGTTCAACACAGATTTGTACAGTATAACTGAATCTACCAACCAGAATCGCCGTAACAATATATGAAAAAGGCAACCAATCACAGTGTTCGATAGTTACAGATAAATATGCTCCATTCCTGAATCACCGCAGAAATTTATGTATTTATATTTTTTTCATTTATTTTTTGCTTTGCACTGGTGTTTTATGCCGTACTAAAGAATATATCATTAAAGGGATGGGGGCCAGCATTATTGTGTGAGGAAACCGGACAGAGAGGGGAAAACCCACGAGCAGTATTCTGTCCGATCTGTAATTCCAGTATTGTTACTGAAATAGTTTATGGTAAAAGTAGACTTAAAGTCAGTTAATATATACACATTCAGACAGAGAGACAATTAACTGATATCTGGAAAACTGATACAAGGCATATACCTTAACAATTCTAACGTCTTCATGCATCCATCAATAAATATACATATCTGTGTAACGAGGCCTTAATGCGCCCTCCGATCTGCCGCGTTCTGTGTCTAACACAGCCGAAACAGAGCCTACATGATCAGAATTCCGAAGCCACAGATACTTGCTGTATTTAACTATCACATCTAATTAATCCAATTAATCTAACGATGTGACGTGTGCCCGATAGTTACATTTCTTCTTTTCTCGGAAAGCACTTGGCGCATTACTCTGTTACTATTAGGCCTATGAATGGTTTCCGATATAGCGATATAGTGTAAACTGGAATTGATTCCTGGGTCTGTGATGTCGGAAACAACTGCCAGTTATCTTCACACAAAATCTACGCTAATGGAATGTTTACATAACACATAGTGTTTGTGGTCAGCAAGCAGAGTTCTACACAAAATCTACACTAATGGAATGTTTACATAACACAGTAGTGTTTGTGGTCAGCAAGCCGAGTTTCATGAATTTAGAGTTACTGTAGTTATTCATCCAAGGTATAAGTAGCTCGAGATTAATCTACCGATAATCGTGAAAAAGACAAACCTGCAGTTCGAGAAATCCCCGCGCCTCTTGCATGGGCTGTCAAAATATGAGAGCGAGCAGACCAACCGAGAAGTGCCTGCCGTGTAAGTTACCGCTAATGCCTTCAGCAGTTGGGTTGCATGGTGTCACGTGATAGCCCGAGAGTAAAGGGAATTCCCGGAATCGTTGCATAACTTCACCGAATGGACGTTATCATAGTCTCTGCCATGGGCGACTTATTTTTTTTTATTTATTTTTTTTTTTACAGCCGATCAGTTCAGCTGAGATCTCGGCACGATTTATAAATAGAAGGAAAAGATTTACCACGCGAAGTTAGGAGTCAGTATTATTGTATACCACAGTGACGTTCAGAACGTGTTCAGAGTATATAGGTTACCAAATACATATCACATCACATATGAAATCCATATAACTGCTAACCCCAGACTGGAGAAAGGTTTATTTCGGCATAGGCTGACTCGGCATCGTGTTTGTTATACTGAAGGCCAATATCACAGCATATATATCGACCAGCAATATCTCGCCACGATAAGGCTGACATATTGCCAATGCTGCGTTAAGCCAAAATCATTCATTTATTCATTCAACCAGCAATATTATAGTAGGCATTCACGGACTTGTCAGTGTTGGAGATTGAGAATAGTGTTCTTTTTCATATTCTGTGACTTCCGTAATCTCAGATGGTTGGCTTTTGTTGCCTTTTAACATTAGATATTTACTTGCCTTACGATTGGGCACACAGCAGTGTTACGTCACAACTGTAGCCAGTTATACAGCTGACGAGCTACGATGATTTTAGCCGGGTTTTCCCAGGTTTCTTCTGCCCATAAACCTGACCGCCGTGGTCAGAAATACTCTGGAGAAATGCGGAAAGGAAACTCTTTCAATCATCAATCAATTAAGAGGGGGGGGGGGATCAGGAAATATTTCATGCAGTTACAGTGTAACCAGCGTAAATATGAAATAGCTGCGACATCCCGTAAAATGCTGATGTCGATTTGCACTTCGGTCCCTCTATAAGTGAAGGCAGGGACTGTGTTATATACAGGACAGGATGTCAGAAATTTGACAGGCAGACCTACCTAGCGACCGAGCGATAGACCGACCAACAAACAGAGAGACAGACCCAGCAATAGACTAAGTAGCATAGAGACAGTCCCAGCCACAGACCGACCGATGGACAAATACAGGCAGACCGAGTGACAGACCGATCGACAGAAAGACAAACCTAGCGATAGGCCAAAAGGCCGACAAACAGGGAGACCAATCGATAGACCCAGAGAGAGAGAGAGAGAAAGACAGACCGGTAGGCCGGGCGACAGACAGAGATAGACCGAGTGACAGACGTACATGTACCGACAAGGCGGCAGACAGATTGAAAGAGCAACAGACCTACCAACAGACAGACAGACAGACCAGGCTGAAGACAGAGCAGCACAGGACAGCTAAAACATCCTTAAAACCAACAGATATTAAATTTTTGACATCCTCCTGTTCATGGCAGAAAAGGACGACATGTAAGTCACTAATTAATCAACTGCTTGCCTTTAGATTTACCACTGCCCTTCCATATAATGAGTTGATGAGAAAATAGTTGACATCCTTAGCCAATTGAACAAGTCTGATGCCCGTTAATAGGAAGGCATGTTGCGAGAAGGACAGACAATACGCCAAATTTCCACCCCTCCTCACTATGTGCTCGTGGGGCCTCGGTGACACCAAGTTGGAGACAACGCTATACTGGCTGTTTGCACTGTTTACCGTTCGTTGAACTATACACATAAAAAAATCTGTAGGTAACATGTTCGTTAGTAAATAATTAAAGGTCATTGGCTTTTTTTCCTGATAGAGAGTACCTCGCTTTAGATGCAAGAGATCTTGGTTCGACCCCGGGACTAGTCATAACAAACACTATCACACAGTTAGAGTTTTTGGCCACGTCTCTTGCTTTTTTTTGTAATTGGGCTTTTTGAAGGTAAAGATAATGCTTTGTGCCATGAACGATAGCATAGTGCTTCGGGGAGACAAGGATTATTTATTTATTGGTTACCTGCGCATGATCGGCTCTAAAAATGGATCTTTTTGTTTGTCTGTCTGCCCATCGGCCGGTCAGTGGGTCGAAGGTTCGGTATCATATATATTGACATGGTCATTCACGTAGTGGCTCAAGTGGAAGACGACACCAAATCCTATATACGCGCCGTGCCGTGCCGTGGAATATTTATTTATTTATTTATTTATTTGTAATTTGGTGCTAACTTAACACTGTGCCCAAGAGTAATACACGAATGTGATCAGTTTTACAGGTGTAGGAAACCGGCTTAAAGCTGATGTGAACCACCGATCTTTACACAAGATACCAGACAAACCTCCTGACTTAAAGCAGCAGGCAGACATGCTACATCTGGTTTCAAACCTGCATCCTCAAATTAAGTTGACCAGTAAGAAATCAGAAATATGGTTAAAGGAAAAAAGAGAGGCACTCTGTGTAGATATCGGAGAGGTCGTTGTAGACCGGATATGACCCTATGAGAGTGACATGCATAGTGGCGCTGTTGTGGGCCGCGTTGAATAAAGGGAAAAGAGCCTGGAGAAGAAGAGCACAACGACAGTAATCCATGAATCTACATGCGTTTGTAAGATGTGGTATCTATTCTGTTTTTGCCAAACGATTGTATCTAGCGTCAGAACCGGTTATATTCTCCCAGTGCCTGAGGGCAGTGTGTCATTCTCTCTTTGTTATTTGACCCCTCGCCACAAAACTGTAAAACCCTCTTTCTGTCTGATATACACATGTAGGTCACTTTCCTATGAAAGGATACAACATACGAGCAAATTTCAAGAACATTTGTGAATTACAAGCAAAGAATTCAGACATATTTATACACGCATAACATTGTATAACATTGTATAACATTGTTATGGCGCAGTTTATGAAGTGTTCAAATACTTACATCCGCGGCCTTTAACCTCTGTGTGTGAAACCCAGTCTTTTGACAGTTGTTAAAAAGACATATATGGCCAATAGAAACGCCTTCACCCCCCCCCCACACACACACACCATTGACCAGTAATAGACATTGCGTCTTGTTGCCCAGATGTTATATGTTAACGAAGCAAATCCATGGGCGTTACTGATGACGAATGGTTGCTGTTCAAACTCCTTATATGGTCATGAAGTGCGCCTTGTGGGCGTTGATGCTGACGGGTGGTGACAGTGACACATTTGACTTTTTTATATCAAATATAGGACAACTCATTCATCGTCAAAAAAGTTGAACTTGATTAAACTTGATGGAATGTTCATTTATACACGCCATGTTTTATATTAAGAATTCATCTGCCAATAAAAAAATCACATTTGCACAATCATCATTAGCCTGCTCCAAGCTCCAAGTCTATATATTTCGTGGGCCTATATACCCATGCATGGCTGTCTCTTCAAATTTTTGAAATCCTCGCAGTCGGTATGGGCTATTCATGCAATCGATGAGAGCAATTGGTTAAGACGATGTAGGCCAGTGTGCGTTGGTTTTACATTCTGATATTTTATTTTTGATTTTCTAGTTATTTTAATGTCTGAAAAATTTGTACCACTAGAGCTGCAGAGTTCCGCAGGGTTGGTGGGGGGGGGAGGGGTAGGGGGATGGGTATTGAAATTGGTGAAGTCTTGCATGTCGACAGCATGAACCGCTTTGAAAAAAAGGGAAGTAAATCAAGTTTTCATAACTTGTTTTGGTACATCACGTCTGCTTACGTTGCTTTAACCCCAGAGAGAATTAGCGATTAAAAACGACGAGGAATTTGATTTGTGACTTTGTGATACAAAAATGTCAGATCCAGCTCATAATACAGCGTAATCGTCCCATACTGAAATATTAACTTGATACAATTTATTATATCTCATAAGCAAAGGACCGTGGAGAAAAAGACGTCCACAATGACCTATGGCGTGTGACTAGGCACAATCCCGTTTCTCTGGGATAACAAATGCGAAAAGAAATCGAAGAATCTTGAAAGCAATGAAGCGTACCTCGTGGTTTCACATCTCACCGATGTCACTAAAAGGACAGGTAAGCACTATTAAATACATCATTATGAGTAATTGAATATACATTTTAATTACCTATCAAACCCTAGTTATATATGGGTAATGTCTTTTTCTTTCCGTGGGCGTTATGGGAAGGGTAAAAACCACATATAAATAAGGATGAACTACATTGTGAATCCTGTAGTTCTGCGGGGGAGAGGTGTCTGAACTGCATGAGAGAAAAAAGTACATTAATTGTTTATTTGTTTATTTATTTAATAGACAGGTGTTTGATGCTACGTTCATAAATTCTTTCATGTATATATATATATATGTATGTATAACGGTGGTTAGGTTGAAGAATGCGGGAAATCGGAGAACCCGGATTAGAACCACCAATCATCGACATGTACGTGACAGACCTCGTGACGCATACGACAAATCAAATCAAACCATATCCAGATAGTCGATATTTATATACATATTATGATTGCCACAATTTTCCAACAGCCCAACAGACCAAAGTCCCCTTACAGGTACCATAACAAATTTGAAACGTTAAAACTATTTCTGTACAAAATGCCTACACATTATTGACATAAAAATCACCTTCGAACATTTCCAAGAATATTTTATTAAAATAAAAAGAGAAGTGCATACTGACGAATGGAATACTTTGTAGAACTACTTAAAAAAGGGAAGCTTCTGTTCCCGGGAACAACTCGTCTGACAAACCAGGGCTGGTGTAATGCATATTACCTACTAAGGGGACTTTGGCCTACCTACTAATCTGCTTGTTTGTGGTTGTTGTTACTGGGAAGGACTGCAGTACATGTACATAAGTGATTTCAAGTGGAACTTCAGGTCAGTCCCAGTAAGTGGGTCGCACATATAACCTAGAGAGAGCTGAAAGCTATTATATTATTTACAGAGCAACCCTATATGCAGCACCGTAATATATAGCTTTTACATGCTGAATTATAAATTCGACGGGCTACAGAAAAGAGTCTCAAACTGAAATGAAAGCATGGCCTTTCCGACTGTATATCACAAATGCGTATGTAGGCCTTCTATCTAGGATAAGTGTTTTTATGAGATGAACAAGAACAGTAGTAGGCCTACATACAGAGTCAGAGCTGTTTGCCAAACCGGCTGGGGAAGAAATTGTACACGTCCAATAGGGGAGTTTCGAGATCGAACTCTTTTATCGCTAATGGTAAGAAAAGCCTTACTGTACCATGTGACCTGTCAAAAATGTTGTGCAACTATTTCTGATTACATTTATTATAACATGTGCGTCTAAGAAAAGTTAAAAAAAAAGTTACTTAGACTAGATGTACGATAGGGAAAACTGAGAAACAGGAAATTAAAAGCTCCTGATTAAAGGAGGGGTCGTTTGTACCTCCCTAACACGGCAAGACAAATGATCGGTAAATTAAAATCAACAAAATTGCCGTACATTTATGATAAGTCACATGACAAGTCACAGTTGAACTCTTTTTACCTTCTGCGAGAAGAGTTGAAACTCGAAACTCCCTTATTGATTTCGAATAGCGACGCAGAACGAATGTTTTCTGGTACCCACAGACTATTGTTTTAGTGTATTTTGACGAAAAGTAACTGAAATCACCTGTAACCATTGGAATCTTGGTTTTCGATTCGGCTGTTTATAATATTTTAATGTGGCTCTATGGCAAGCGTAAGCCGGGGCACTTTCCTCCAGATTGAATAGATACACACACTTCAAATTCACTTAAATCCAAACAATTGCCAGGATGAGCTATGTGATGATGTATTATTTTACCTGTCCGCTGTATGACTTGTGTACAATTTGCAGTTGATACTAGAAACCATGGCTCGTTTTCAATCGTAACTAATTTACCCTGCTTGAAAAGTTTGCTGTTATATATAGTAATGTGACTAAAGCCTCACAAAAAATCATGTATTCTAGTTTACTTAGTTTGTGCGCAGTAACAGGTTACGCTTAATAAACACAAAAAATTAAATGCGCCATGGTATATACTGAATAAACACTATGTTTAGTAATTCAATGTGATTAAAGAGATGTAGCTAATACTGCTACACATTTTCATATTTGACATGTTTATTTATTCAGTGTTTACTGAAAATATCCATCGCATTATTTACCTTAAAAACGAGTCAAATAAATCTGTCTTCTCATTCATAGGGATTACGAATAAACACGAGGACATGTGTACTGAGTGTAACAGACAGGCGTTTATTTTTCCATTTATAAACTAAACCCTTATTCTTATTTATTTATTTGATTGGTGTTTTACGCTGTGCCCAAGAATATTTCACTCCTAGCCAGCATTCTGGTGGAAACCGTTCAGATCCCCGGAGCAAACCCACGGCCATCCGTAAGTTGCTGGCAGACCTTCCCACTTATGACCAAAGAGGAAGCCAGCAGGAGCTGGGCTTGAACTCACTCCGGTTGCATTGGTTAGAGGCACCTGGGTCATTACGCCCATTATTTATATCTATTTAATTGGTGTTTTACGCCGTACTTAAGAATAATTCAAATATACGACTTCGGCCAGCATGCTGGTGGGAGGAAACTCCCGACTATCCGCAGGTTGCTGGCGGACCTTCCCAGTACTGCCGGAGTAGAGAGCTGGACTTGAACTCAGACCGACCGTCTTGCATGGTCAGAGGCACGGGTTCACAACTCCGCGCTGGCGCGCTAACCTCCTCGGCCACTGATTTGTAGTGTGTAGTTGTATAACTGGTAAATGTTAATAAGGTCCTATGTTATTAGTAATCTGTTGCAAGGATGTGACCGGTAATAAATAAACCCATTGGACAGCACCAGCCAAAAATGCTCTGAGCAGTTTAAAACCACAAACAATCTTCTTCAGGGCTCATAAAATCTACCAGTTTTAATATTCCAGCTGTTTCGATTACCACTTTGATTTCAGGATTTATGTAACACCCGGCTCATTTCCTCTCCCGAATGGTACAGAAATAAACTCGTGTGCAAATAAACAATGTACAAATGAATGAGTGAATGATTATGGCTTTACGCCACATCGGAAATTTTCAGCCATATCGTGGCGAATACAATATACAAGTGTTTGTGCAAGCTTAATACCTGAAACATCAATCTGCTTCGCTGAAACAGGATATCGTTTTCAGAGAATCTGTTGATTACAGGTGTTGAGGAGGAAATGCAAGACACTAAATACGGTTATTATCACCATCGACGATAATATTAATAATAATAACAATAATACTTCAGTATTACAGAAAACAAGCTTGTTTGACTGGTTCCGGATATGAAGTGTTAGGCACTTCCGGTTTAAAAATAAAAGAACGCCCAATTTAAAGCTACAGAAATATCACAATTACCATGAAAACATAATTTGATTACTTTTATTTAATTTTATTTCCTTAATAATTTGAGGATTGTCGAAATAAGGAAGTACTAAAATGTGTGAAAATCAGAACATTGCCGATGATTTAAAATAAATGCAACGTCCAGCGGAACGGGAGATTATAGTGATCATTTGACGATTGATCCACTGAATGCACTAGGAGCCTCGTGCCTTGTTGTTTTGTAATGTCGCGTGTAAGAGTGACACAGTGATTGTTTGCCAGCGTGTGTCTGTGTGCGCCTGTGACCGATGGACTGCTTGACTATGTATATGTGCATTAGCGTTTTGACTAAGCGACTAACCCACCCCGACCACCACTTCAAACATGAACATTATTGAGACGTTATGAGTGTAGCAATCTCCTCAAGGTAATTCCGGGTATTTCTCTGTAAGGAATCATATCACTGCGTTGTCTGTACAAGCTGGTTGGTGCATAATTTAACTGTGATAAACTAAGAAGGTGCTATCAACCATAACTGATGTGTTGACTCATGTTCTTGAGACTGACTTATTTCAAGCATGAAAGCTTTGGGCCGTATGAGGCTAGCCTACTGCATATATGGCGTGGGAAGAAAGTCTATATATTCTTTGGCCAGACAGTTTACCTACTTCCTGTGACCTCAAGAACTCTGCCCACACAGCCGATCAAGTCACAATTAATACCTACTCATAAACATGTGATTTACGTGATTTGTGTGTTACGCCATACCGAAGAATATTTCACTTATATGACATCCAGTGGCCGGCATTACTGTGGGAGGAAACCGAGCAGAGTCCGGGGGAATCCCCCGACTGTCCACAAGTTGCTGGTATGGTTGAAAAAAGCGATCAAGTACAAAGTTATAAGAACTAATCTGATCTTGTTTGAAGAAACCGTAGCTGGCAGAACAGAATTAATGATTTACTGATTTATTTATTCATTCATTTGTTTCATTGGTGATTTGCCCCGTACTCAAGAATATTTAGCATATGGTGGGAATAAACCGGTCAGAGCCCCGGGGGAAACCCCGGACCATCGGCTGCAGTTTGCTGGCAGACCTTCCCACGCATGACGGAAGAGGAAGTCAGCATTAATTAGGTGGCACAGTACCACAGGCTGCTTCCGTTCAGTTCTTAACCCACTAGACTGTGAGTTCGAAACTAGTTTCCGTAAACTCGTCCGCTGCTTTACATCAGGCAATTTTTCCCTTACCATGTGAAGTGCGGTGTTTCCATACCACTTTCGCTCGGTTTCACACAAACGCATAATCCTGACCGCCGTCAATTAAGAGAAATATTCTTTATTACGGCGTAAAAAACCTACAATAACAAAATTAATAAATAAAATCAATAAATGAACAAATGCCTAAGAATTGTTCTGAGTTTTGCTGACAATTCGTCTGTCAAAAACTCTCTTTCGTGTAAAATTAATTAATCAGGCATCACACTGTAGGTGAGGCTCAGAAGAATGCTTATGTCTTGTGAACAAAATTGAGAAAAAAAACAGAAAGGCTGTGAATTAGGTTCGTCTAACAATCACATCATATGAAAGAAACTGTGGAATGCAAAACATTTGTTAAAAAAGCTATTGTTATGCATGAGACGTAATCGCGCATCCTGGCCAGATAGTGCCTGCTCAGTGATATTTGTCTCCGCATCGCCTGTTTAACGTGAGTGTGGGTGTGCTATGTGTTCTCTTACGTGTTATTCTGCTGAAGTCATGAGTTCATGTCGGTGATAAACAGCCAGCACAAGTGTTAAAGGGTTGGTGCAGGGAAAGACAGTATTCATCCCCCGTTTTCACAGATTATTGGATTTTGACAACAATAAGCCGTCGACGGCCCTTGTCTTGTGTAGCTGTTTGGCGCAGTCTAACGTTCTTTGAAAACCACTCACATTCCTGCACTGTGTGTGTGTACGTCACACGTGGGAAAGTTCGTCTGCACACTGCCAAAGGTCGGGAGTTTTTCCCGGCTACTGTTGCTTCTTTAACGCATGAAACAGTTCAGTATGGTATTATAAGCAACACTCAAATAAAACAAATTTGTAGACTTACTTCACTGGTGATTCACGCCGCACTCAAGAATGCTTTACTTCTTATACGACGGCGATCAGTTCAAGGTCACACCGTGCTTTGTTACAGATGTGCCAAAGTCTGTTTGCAAGTTTTCCATACATACGACACACACTATGGCACTTATATAACTTTGGTAAAATTACGAGTAAACGGTCAAGCAGGAAGCTGCCAGGTCTTTTCGCTGTAAATAACGGTCACAATGGCCGTTGTATCATCGTGCAGAATAATATCTGAAGCCCAATGTGTTTCTAGTGTTACGGATGTTTTACCACGAAAGCAACTCTAGTTGCAAAATCCTCATCGAAATATCACAGTTAGTGTGGTAAAACAGGGAGTTTTCTAACAGAGAAGAAATACTATGGACATATCGTACGTTAACGACGGGTAGATGAGGCAGTATGAATGGCTCTCATTACATGTGAATAGCCTACATAGAATGCCCTCCGGGATCTCTAAGGGGACATTTCCGGGATCTTTTCAATTACACCAGGATTTGCACCGAGAAATTTACACAAAGAGACGTAGGTACCAGTAACAAGATGACAACTGAAGAAAAGGCCCATCCAGTGAAGGAAGTGACAGAGTTCTCTTTCCAGGCCTTTTCAGGGATTCATGGCTGTAGTGTTGCAGTTCTGGTCATACCGGATAAGTTTATATTGCCTCAGAACGAAGACTTTACCTTCACTGCTAAGATGATCGACAAAAACACATGTAGGCCTATATAAGACAGCTAGAGGTTAACAAAAATGAGGCAGACTTTAATAAGCCGAGTCGGCATTGCGGTAGCCTCTCGAGATGACGCCGGTTTTGGACGAGGTAGGGTTGGGGCTCTCGCGAACTACTGCGAGGTTAGCAATGCTGTTGTTGTTCTTGGGCGCGAGGGCCCCCCCCCCCCCCTGCCCAGCCTGCCTCGTCCAAAACCAGCGTGATCTCGAGAGACTTCTGCAATGCCCATTCGGCTTATTCATGTCTTGTATGGTATTTCCATTCATAAATCCCACGAGTATGTGAACGATACTTAAGCATTATCCTGTATACATACAACTCTCTCGAGGGTACAACTTCTACTGTGTATACGTGTAACATGATTCCACTGGCACCACAAGGGCGCACATGATGCTGCCTCACTGAAACACCACGCTGACGCCAACATACACATACCACGCGGCAACCAGTCACATACCTTCCTTATATAAGTGCACATGCCGTATAGGGTGTGTATTAACATCCACGATTTCAATCAAAGTCGTAAAACATCCCTATACTGAAACTCCCACAGGTCAAGACTTTAACATCAACTGCCTTTGTTTAACTTTTACTGCATTATGCCAAACATATACCCGCCATTAATTAGATGCAACTTAAAATCATCGACGCTGGTTATTTATTTTGTTATATCTTCATTTATCTTTTTAATATTTATTTACATGGTTTCTGTTTTACGTCGTACATAAAATACTTTATTTAAACAACAGCAGCCAGCATTTTGCGGGGAAACCCTCAACCATCTGCAGCTGGTTGACAGCCCTTTCCCAGCTACGACCAGAGAAGAGGCCAGAGAGAGAGGCTCCTGGATCATTGCACTGCATTAGGACGTTAACTCCTCGGTCACAGAGGCCCTGGTGAAAGCTCTAGCAACTGTTCCACCACAGCGAATAAATGAAATTTCATACGCAGGTTTTTCGATTTATATAAATGAACGTAAGAACATCACACCAAATATGGCAAAACATAATCATATTATACCTCGAGAAATAACTCTACACCACTTGACACATAACCTCAGTGCTTCTATACGTAATACAACTCGCAACCGCGTCTGTATTGCTACTATTAGTGTGTTAGATATGTCATTATCAGAAAATGGATTAATTCGTTACCAGGAACGAATTAATCCGTTAGATCAACGAACATGCATTCCGTTATCCTTCAAACAACGGATTTTAACATAATATATTTTTAGGGTAAAGTAACATGTCTCGCATAATTATATATAATACGCCGAGATGAAACTACGCATTATATACCTGTAATAATTGCGCTTCCACCCGTTAAGACATCACCGTGTCAGCCGGAATTAACATTCCAGCCACGTCCTTTCTGCATTAATCTACACACGCGGTGAACTTCCTACAGTTCATTTTTGGGTTTTTGGGGTTTTTTTTTAGGTATCCTTGAATATATATATATATATATACACACAAACAGTGACATTTGCATGGCACCTTCATGTAAAAATTTACATACATTATTATTTAAATTATTAATGTTCTGTTTGATTGTCCGTTAATTTGCCAGACTTACCTGTAACATGTAATGAAAACCCAATTCAGGTAAACCCGCTTTAACGTTAAAGGTATTTTCATCAGGTAGGTAAATCCAATTAATACCTGACGAGTATACTTCCCCACACAGGTGAGTAGCGTGCTGCCAGAACGACTTGTATTTCGTGCACTTGACAAGCACGGTATACGAGTCTATAGACGTACATGTAGCTTAGACTTTCTCTCCTCACACCAAGACGTACAAATGAAACTACAGGCTGGGTCAGCTACTTTCTCCTGTACTGGGGACTACAAATACTAGAGGACCCCTTGTTAAGATTGATCAACCGTAACTCTCCACACATCTCATGTACCTGTCGTGAAAAGAGGTGCGTTTCGTTGAGCGATCTTTTCTACCAATCAGGGAGTCGGACACGCTTGGCTGCCTTGACCTAGTTAGACCATGAAGGCGATTTGTACCTGATCTGCTTTTCAATGCACGTGAAGCCCCAGACCTGTGTCATCGTCAGTTAATCCAGACCAAAAAAATGGGCGCTTATAATTATTTTTGTTAAAACCGCTATTAAATTTAGAACGGGGGTCTAAAGGTCAGGGTGAGATTATCTTTTTTTAATATATATAATCCTCTTCGACAGCTAGAATTTAGGCTTAGTCTAGTCGTAAACTAAAAACATGTGAAATAATAATGACGATAGAGACTCTTATAGCGATGAACAGGATGGTACTGATGACGATGATGATGATGATGGTGACGATGATGACGATGATGATAGTTATGATGGTGATGATGATGTGATAATGATGATGCTCATGTGACGATGATTAGGAGGAAGAGGAGCAGGAAGATTATCGTGGTGATGGTGGTAATGCTTCTCATGATGAGACTGACGATGATCGTCATCATAATACTGACGACACTGTCGGTGATGACAGTTATACATGGCATGCCATGTGGGAAATTCCTCCAACCACACCAGTCTTATGTCTACCCGATGCACGACCTGATGATGACTGAAATATGATTTTTAAAACACGGAAACGTCCCTTAGTACATAGCGCGCTAAAATGTTGTGTGTGTTGGTGTGAAAAACGATTCACTTCACATAACTAGACTCGAACAAGCAAGCATCTTCTAGCTGAATAGTGTAGTTGCTTGAGAGATGAGACTAGACATCCTAAGTCATGATTTCGAATCTCACTCGAGGTTATCACCAATAAGCCGTGTACATTATACCCGCATTAGTGGATTGCTGGTAATGACGCCTAACCTAAATCGTTGCTTTCAAAGTACAGTTTCTCTGATCTCTAATTTGTTGCTTATCGAAAACCGTACAGATAAATATATATAAGCTCACCCCAATACCTAATAAACTTTTTTGTTTACTTTTTTGTTAAATTCATTTATTTCTTTAATTTTTCGTGCTTAGGCCTAGACAAGAATAATTTACACACATTTCACTGCAGCCATTATGGTGGCAGGAAACCGGGCAGAGCCCGGGGGAACTCACCGCCATGAAATTAAATTGGCTAACTGTGCATAGCATGTGCACATACCATAGCACTAAATTAGCAGTTAGATTCAAAAGTAAGGCCAGGTTTAATACCAGAAGTTAAGACTGACTTCAGTCTACGACAGCTTCCTGATCCCCGGGCTAGAGCCTCAACCTGGAGAATACATTCCATTCTTGGTAGGTCTAAATGTGATGCAAATTAAAGGAAAAGAGAATAATGCAAGAGATGGTTTTCTTACTTTTATTCAACAAATAAAGATCAGATTCCATGTATGTGTTGGCAGAGATCTTCAGATGTAAAGCCAATTTCACGTCATTAAGCTTATAGGCCAGTGACAGGTTTAAAACTTTCAGGAGATTGCTTATACAGTAGGGATTTAAAGCAGTTACCATGGATTCAGTTAAATCCGTGGTGATTTTCATCAGATAAAGCCCGAATATGACAAATTCACGTAAGAGCACACCCATACAGATATATTTATAAAATCCGTTCCGCGAAACTTCTTTAAATCCCAAGAAATTCTAAACTATTCTGTTAAGTGTGAATTTTTCGTCCTACCAATAAATAGTGTTTCTCAGTGATATGATATAAGCCGAAAATTTTCCGCACATACCCAGTTTTATTTATTTATTTATTTATTTATTTGATTGGTGTTTTACGCCGTACTCAAGAATATTTCACTTATACGACGGCGGCGTATGGTGGGAGGAAAACGGACAGAGCCCGAGGGAAACCCACGACCATCCGCAGGTCGCTGGCAGACCTTCCCACTTACGGCCGGAGAGGAAGCCAGTATGAGCCGAACTTGAACTCACAGTGACCGCATTGATGGAAGGCTTCGGTCATTGCACTGCGTTAGCGTGCTAACCGACTGAGCCACGGAGGCCCATACCCAGTGTTAATCCAACCATCTCCCCTAGACATAGATGTAAGCCATCAATATTTAATATTAATATATTTATAAGCCAACTTAATTTCATATGCTAATTATATAGTTACAAATCATCAATATTCCCAATCCTTAGTTAAAAATCAATGAACAATATTTTCCTACCCATAGTTAATACCCATCCAATACACACGTATCTTTCAGTGACAAATTCTGCGCCGTGAAACCATTTCATTAATAAGTACAATTACATATAGTCTTGAAAATGCACAGCAACCATAGAGGGGAACAAAATTAATTTTTGTTAAAAAATCTTCAATCTTATAGGTATTTTGGATACCCTAGGGGCCACAGCCTGTTGCGGTAAGACATTTTCCATAGCAATGACTAATGTTTAACATCAGCATGTGAAATATACATGTAATATCATAATAACAATCATTATGTCAGGCAAGAGAAAGTGGTTCTGTTATCACGTGGTTATCACATGGCAGGAACGGCAAACATGGGGGGGGGGGTTACGTTGACCTTCACATTGCATGTGACAGGTTTGGTAAGCAATTTTAAATGAAATTTTTAAATGTGTGTTACGCAGGAAGTGAAAGGACATTGGCTCATGTTAACACTAAGTTGGCTCATGTTCACACCAAGTCGGCTCATGTTCACACTAAGCTGGCTCATGTTCACACTAAGTTTCCACACGTGATTATCAATATCCAAATCATGGCAAAACAAAGCAGCAGTAAATGCACACGTGACTATCCCCCTCATCTTCTTTACGGGTTAAAACTCGTTCACAGTTACGCCTGTCAATTAAGAATCCACTTAAGAAATAGTTAGTAATGATTAGTAATGGTTATTACTAAACTTCGCTGAACTATGCTTTGTCGCCTGACACCTTGTGCCAGATTGTGAGTTGAAACATGTTTCAGAAATTAAAAGACAACCTTGAAAAAAAAAACTGATGTAGCAAGAATAGAAACTAAGTACACTTTATTACGTTTAAATGTATAAATTCTTTAATTAAAACAATTTTCAGTTCTTTTATGACTGTGAAAACTGTATACGAATGTGTCTTCGTATTTTTTATGATCAGAATCATAAAAAAATTGAAAACCAAACACATTCTGATTAAATCTAAACGAGGTCTTCACAACGTTAATTGCAAGTAATTACCATTATAATGACTTTACATATCCTGTCTCCACTTTGACAGAGCTTCAAATAAAACTGTTCGTTACATTTTTACGTAATCATACCGTAAGTCACATAGTAACGTAATTTGGGAAGCTAAAATAAATTACAGAAAACTTAATTCAGGAACTCTTTGGAAATGCACCGAGTTCTGGCTGCTATGAACCATTGCGTAGACCTGTCGTTATATATGACAGCCGTATGAGGCCAGCCCTCTCAGACAAGTCTCCGCATCAGGCAGACATGTATCAAACAGGACGGACAACATATTGGTTTCATATGAGTAGGGCAGGTTTCTCCGAGTAATGGCGCCATAGGTCCAAGCTGTACTGACCTATGTTCTCTTGTAAAGTCATGTGTAGGCACACTATACCCAGCCAGTGTGTTCCCATAAACATCACCACAAAAGCTGAAACGAACGACGGACCACAGAGCTTGGATCCGAATTACTTTATGCGCACAAAGCTTCTTTGTCCAGCCGAAACTGAACCTCGCTCTTATACCGCCAACTCCACAGTGCTGACCCCAGGCCTAGGATTATTATGGCGTTGCTTCTCCGACTTCCGGCCCCTCCTCGTCGGGTGCACTTTCCTCTGTACTGTCTTCATCACCTTCTGCGGCAGAGTAGTTTTGCTGCACACTCGGATAAACAAAGCCTGTGGATATACGACGGGATTGTGGAGAATTATTTCCCTTCATATTTATTCACACAGATAAGGTTCTCATTCCAACAAAGTGTCCTTTTTTTCAAAATGTAAAATGGCGATATAATGCCAATTTATGGCCCCAGAAGTCCACATTAATTCTATGATTTCAAGACGATGCCGTCATATTTACAGTGCTACCCCATCACTCAGACAGAGAAGTCAGCTGGTTGCCGAGATTTAGGGCTTGTTGGCTGTTAGACTGGCCTACAGTTCGTCAATACGGAGAACAATATCATCTACCAAGATAAGTCAGTTGGTTTCCCAGATATTCAACTTCTTGGCACAAACACAGACGTATCAGTTTCACGAAAATTTTCTCTGTTTATTTTTTAGTTATTTATTTATTTATTTGGTGTTTTACACCGTACTGAAGAATATTTCACTTATATGACGGCGGTGGGGAGAGGGGGGGGAGCAGTCTCCATGGCTTTGTTGTTCAGCGTCCTAGCGCCGCGTCATGACCCAGAAGCCCCTTGCTGGCTTCCTCACTGGCCGCACTTAGGAAGTTCCGCCAGCAACCTGCGGTTGTCGTGGGTTTCTCCCGGCCTGTGCATGGTTTCGTCCCACCACAATGCTGGCCGCCGTCCTATAAGTGAAATATTGTAAGTACGGTGTATCAAATCAAATGTATAAATAAATATATAAATATACAACGGCACTAGCATTATGGTGGGAGGAAAACGGACAGAGCCCGGAGGGAAACCTACGACCATCCACAGGCTGCTGGCAGACCTTCCCACACACTGCCGGAGCCGAATGGTTAGTATTTCAAGTCTAACTCACCATTAGCACGATAAATCCTACCGCCACAGCCACCGCCGCATACCAGTACGTCTGTAACCACTGTTTTAGCGTCTCGATTGTCTCCCCTGAAAAGAGCAGCTTCCGGATGTTCTGTAGTGGGCCTGATGGATCAACCTGCCATTGCACAAAAACATAGTGAGTATTTTATTTCAAAAACACTGTCTAAATGATGAAAGGATGGGCAACACTTTAAATTCTTTTTAAAGAGATCACCATGGATATGTGAAACAATTTTATTTACATATTTATATTTTTATTTTTTTTTCACGCTGCGACGGTGGCCAGCATTATAGTGGAATGAGTCCAGGCAGAGCCAGGAGGAAAGCAAGACCTGGTTCCTGGCAGACATACCCATGTACGACCGTAGAGGAAGTGAATAAATCATTCCTAATTTTATTTATTTATTTAATTATTCATTTATTTATTTATTTGATTGCTGTTTTACGCCGTACTCAAGAATATTACACTTATACGACCGCGGCTAGTATTTTGGTGGGAGGAAATCAGGCAGAGCTCGGAGGAAACCCACGACTATCCGCATGGTGATTGGTAGACCTTCCCACATACGACCGGAGAGGAAACCAGCATGAGCTGGACTTGCAGTCCTAATTTTGAACAATGGATAAAACGTTCACGAAAGTAAAACAGCTAGGATAAGGCAAAAAAAAAAAAATTCCGATTTAATTTTTCTAATCATTAGTATTCAAGCGTTTTCCCGTGAGAATGTATGATTAATCACAGAATACAAATCTTACAGTTTAGCACAGAAAGGCGAAACATTTCTCCCCAATGGCTATGGCATTTAAAAGAGCGCTGTCATTGGAGATAACTCTACACATCCAACTGACTTACTTCTCGACATTTATGGAAAACGTCACAAAAACCTTGGTAGTTGTTACACGGACTTCCGGGCTGTGCAGATGTATTGGGGAGTGCGTTATGTGCATCGTTGAATTCATAACTGGATCTGAAAAAAATGATCAACCATCTGTTCAGGTCACGAATGCCATTACTGCTTCAATAGCATTTAGCAGGATGTGATTTGTATATTATAGTTCCATAATAAATGAAGAGGAAACCTCATTCCATATGATGTGAACATTTTGTTTAGCCGATTTCTGTGAGGCGGTATGCTAGTTAAGCATGCTGTTTTGCGAATTTACGGCTTACGTGTTCAAAGCAAATAAGCTCTGAACATTTTGTTTAGCCAATTTCTGTGAAGCCCATTTCTTTTTTCCCAAAAAGGCCACGTAGGTTTCTGTGAGGAGAAAATCAAGGTGCCGGGAGGAGACAAATGTTCCAGGAGGAGACCAATGTTCCAGGAGGAGACCAATGTTCCAAGAGCAAGCCATCCCCCTTTGAGACGTACATTACAAATCTCCATATGAGAAAAGAGGAAACGTCCGTGGCCCGTTTTACGAAGAGGGTGTACCACTACGCCAAACGTTGCTACGATGACGAAGTATCTCTACCGTATTCGCCCTCATAACAGTTACGTTAAATATATCTTAGTTTGCAAGACTATGTTCCATTCCCAGTTTATCATAATGACGTCACATTAAAGATAGAACGACGTCACAGTAGATACATTGTAACATTGTAGACGTTGCATAACAATCAGTTTTTGATGTAACACGCCCCTCATTCGGGGTGCTGCTCCACACTAGCGCCACTGCCGCATGCGTACTACATGTGTATTAGCCAAAAAGAGCAGACCAGAAGTAGATTGTATATGAATTACACACAGCCCATAAAGGAAGAACTGAATGCACTGACCGGCAGAAAGAGTCGGGGTGTTGGGTCTTGCAGCAGAGGTGACAAAGTCGGGGGTCCTTCCAGTTCCCGGGTACTTCCGGGGCACATTGGCACGATTCCAGTCCATACACCACGCACAGAGAGCCTGTGCATTCCTGGGGTAACATGAGATTAGTCCAGCGACAATGATAGTCAGTCGTCGATCATAATGATATCAGGCGACTGATTCGTTTATTCATTAGCTGATTAATTGAATAGTCAGTTGGTTGGTGAATGTATGCCTCGTAAGATTTATTTGTTTGAATTTTTAACTTTCTGTCAGTTTTAGAGGTAAACGAAAACCACTGACCGTTGGCAAATCACTAACGAACTTTCCCACGTGTGACCTAGATACATTGGCACTTTGTTGGTGGCTGACACGTGGTCTTCAAACATCTGATTTCGCAAACACGTGCTTCCTCTACCACTCGTTGTCATCAAGGTTTTAAGCCGTACTCAAGAATATTTCACTCATACGACGGAGGCCAGGATTATGGTGGGAGGAAACTTGGTGAAGCCCGGGGGAAACCCACGACCATTCGCACGTTGCTGGGAGACCTTGCTACGTACGGTCGGAGAGGAAGCCAGCATGAGCTGGAGGGCGAGTGTACAAATTCCCTGTCAGCTGCTGGGGCTAAACTTTTGCATGATGTTTGCTATATAGTGACTGTAAAACAAACGACTTAACCACTGGGTCACAAGAACGCAGTTGTTGTTACGTAAGCAGAGCAGTTCTCACCCCCTTGTAGCAGACGGAGCTGGGGCCACACTCAGTCTTGTTGGGTTTGGCCACAGACTGGGGACACAGGGCGTCATAGTTGGCACCATTGATCAAGTGTCAAGAAAAAATCATTTTTAAAGAGTTAAACCAATTACATGAAAATAAAGCTGAGATTCACACTTCCTGCCATCTTCTCAAGCCCGGGTCAATTCCCCTACCTCTACTCAAACGGTGTAAATATACTTTAAGGCTTGCTAAGACGACTTCCAGATCAAACATTCCGATATCAACACGTTCACATCACAAAACAATTTTCGTGTATAAATGTTAGTCAATAGCTTATGTAATGACACTGGGAGAAAACGTTAGATTATAGACTAGCTTCATATTAAAAGCAACAATCCTATATCCAACTACCACGACATGGAAGGCCTTACAATATGATACCATGTTTTCCGAAAGGCAGGTAATCGTGTAACGGGCATCTCCACGCAGTCGTAATACAAAACTGTCACTGCTTTATTTATTTTTTTTTTGTTAAAATGATGAACAATTCTTTCCATATAAACAGTACTATAAGGATCCGCTTTGTAACCTATTGAGCAAAGGGCTGCATATCTTATTGTGCAGTAAGGCAGCTAGCATTCTCTTGCATTCCTTAGCATTCCCTTGTTTGGGCACTGCCTATGTTACCGTCAAAAGTGCATAACCTACAATTAGAAAAAAAACAACTCTGGTTTCGAAATGTAAGAATATCGGAAATGATATCTATATAAATTAATTCCTTCACGATAATTAACAAAAACAAACCAGGAAATTTGTTTCACCCATGTTCTCAGAAAAGGATATTCGCAATAGGCGGCTTCCTGGCAGGACGAGGCGGCTCGACAAAGCTTGTTGTCACTGGCTGGGACAATGGTGCACTGCTCTGTGCAGCACAATCCCACGCTGGGGCTGAGGATCAAAAGAGATGTGCAAAGGTGACTGTTAGCAAAGTATTTCCAGACAGTTAATAGATTTCACAGGTTTCGTTGTTTAGCTATTTATTTCTTTTTTTACGCTGTACACAAACAATGTTTCACTTATACGACAGGACGCCAGCACTTATTGTGGGAGGAAACCTGTTCCACGATGTATTTTTATTTATTTATTTACTTACATTGTTTTCTTATGCTTTAAACCGCGCTGAATAATATTTTTTTCCACATTATCAGGTACCTAGCAAACTATCATACATTAAAGCTATAGCCGAGTAAGCGTGGACTGGAACTTCGATTTCTTTACGGACTAGTTTTTATTGCAGTCCATTATTCTTGCGAGCTGACAAACGTGGAATTCATCCATGTACGCAAGTTATGCTTATAGTAGCATTTTGTGAAGAATATATTGTGCAAACGTTCATAATCTATAGAACAAATCTATAGAACAAAGATAAATAACCTATAGAACAAAGATAAAGTCTATAGAACAAAGATAAACATGTACTACAGCTTTATTTAATCATTTGATTGCTGTTTTACGCCTTACTCAAGAAGATTTCACTTCGGCGGCCAACATCATAGTCGGAGAAAACCAGGCAGAGCCCGGGAGAAATCCAGAACCATACGCGGATTCCTGGTGGACCTTCCCACGTAAGATCAGAAAGGAAGTCAGCATAAGCTGGGCTTGAACTAACAGCGATCGCAATGGGCAGAGGCACCTTGATCATTAGACTATGTTAGCGTGCTAACACTCTTGGTCATCGAGACCCCCATATGCTATAGATACAACTGACGTCTGGCCAAACGCTGAGAAGAAAGGAACGTTTTAATGTGCCCTTTCTGCGACTGTAACCGTGTTGTTGTTGCTGTTGTTGTCGTTGTTTTACCTGCATGCAGCATTTGGTTTGAGAGTACATCCCTTTGGCGCCGAGCTGTCCGAGGTCTGGGGATTACAGCATTGTTCTGAGCACTCGTCATCCCACCCACAGTCACACTCCTCCCCTTCCTCAACAACTTTATTACCACACATAGAACCAGTGTAAGCTGAAACCGAAAGTGAAAGTGATTCACTCAAAAGTGAAAGTGGTACACCGTAAGTCCAAGTGGGAAACAGAACTGTGAACTCCAATCCCACAGTATAAGAAAGGCGTGGAAACAAACATTCGTGTATCAATTGTCAACCAGGTCAGTAATGAATAAGACCTACTTCGAAAACAACGGTCACAAAACAAGAAAGAACTGTAAGACAGATAATGTAAAGGCTTGTTAAAGTAAAGCGGAAACTATAACGTCTTAAAATTTAAATCATTTAGCCTTGGACATGCAACTGTGATACCAGACGAAACCCCAATGTATCAGTGTACCATATAAAAGACTACTGCAAGAGAGTAAAACCAAAGCGACGATGACGGTGTATAAGTTGGTAAATGGTCACACTTCAGCGGTGAAACGCTAAGACGATCTGATTAAATGCCAGTGGTAGTCTTTCCTGGGGGTTATATCAATGTACCAATCAGTGGGCTGCTCCTTGATCTAAGGTAGAAACTCCGGACAAAATCGATGGATCTTTTTGACAGACCACAAACTTCCGACACAGTAAAGATTGCGGCGAGGCCAGCTGGTGTTAATCTTGATGAATGACACGGTATACGTGAGGTTACTATGACCCTTTTGCTGAGGTTTAGAGTATAAAAGAATGACGCAATTGACGTATTCACCGAGCGATTACATGTAATACGAGCGCGGTGATTGGCTAAATATCATGTATTCTCAAAGAGCTCCCAGGATTCCTCAAAACACGATAAATTATGGCCCAGTGTCAGATCCCGGTGGCGTAGCGCAGCCAGAACTAAGAACCTGATTTGAAGGAGATTGCGATGAAACCCTGCCTCTTACCTCAGTTAGGGTTGTATTCTAACTGTTCATGTCAATGTTTAAGAAGTAACAACTTACACGCCCCAGGCACTAACCTAAAATAGGACTATTGAAAGAAAAGCGAAATTTTGCCACAAAACAAATGTTCGTGAAGTTAGTTGCCAGTCCGATATTCACAAGTAACTTAGATGCCAGCAGCCAGTTCGATATTCAAATTTAAATTGTCATATAGAATTAATATCAAACTATATCACAACCAAATTCGGTACGCTTGTACACATGCCGTACACTTTTTTTACATTAGTTCCGGATTCCGCTGCTAGGGGGCGAATTGGCAACTGCAATCAGTATTGGCACGGGGCTAGATAACTCAACTCTTTACATCACAGGACCACCAAACTTGGTACGTTTGCACACAGGTTACACGCCGCACACTTTTATCTCATTTGTTTTGGATCCCGCTGTTATGGGTTGAATTGACAATAATCATAAATGCTCCTACCAGTGAAGCAGCCGTCACTGTCCCGTCCCCTGGCATCGATCACGGGTCCCATGCTCTCTATACTACAACTGCTGAACTTCTCGTTATTCGGTCTGTCGCCAGATGTCGCTCTGGCGTACATGATGTAGTTTCCGGCGTCGCCGCCAGGGGTACAAGCCTCTGTTGAAGGATCGTGCTGAAGAAAAACGGAACAAGGTTTATATTAACATACATCCTGACATCACCAAGCCTTGAACCATGTGGTATTTCACGTAGGACGTAGAGGATGACTGACAATAGAGACATAACGAAAAATGGACATGGTCGCTCATCCTGATTTCCCAAACCTGATGGGGGTGGAGCTACTGTTTAACACCGGAATTTTACACAGCATTTAATGGTGTGTGATTTGTGCCATTTCGTGTTTTCTTAATTCCACTGGTTGAAGCCGATGCGAAATAACGAGAATAAGAAAACGCGCATAATTGAAAATATTAAAATATAAAAACCTGAAAACTCGGAAACGCGAAAATAAGAAATTCAGAAATTTTATGCTCCACCAAAGTAGTCTTTGTGCGTAAACGTTTGATTGACATCATCTGACATTTTAAGTGTGAAAGTGCCGGCCACTGGCGCAATGTGCTTGGGCGAAATATAAAATTTCTTATTTTGTTATGTTCGCGTTTTTTTTTGTTTTCCTGTTTCCGTATTCTCGCGTTTTCGTCCTCTGACTTTATGATGCTATCGGCAAGCGAGTGGCACAAAACGGGCACCAAATCAAAGTTTTCATATCTTCTAATTTTCTTATTCTCTCATTCTTAGCTTTTTAAATTTATTTACGAGTTTTCGTACTTTCGCGTTCTCGCATTTTCTTCTCATTTCGCAACTTTGCATTGGTTTCAATAACCGAAATTAGGAAAACACGAAATGGCACAACTGAATCACCATAGATCGGGCCTAAAATGTCAAAGTTGGCGACCTTTCTTCGCAGAAATCAAGTATTATTCCACTCGTCGGTCTGGTGTCAGTATAATGTGACTGTGTAATGTGTCATGTTTGGTTTCAGTATAACGTGACTAGGTGATGTGTCGTGTCTGGTGTCAGAATAATGTGACCGTGTGGTGCGTCATGTCTGGTATCAGTGTAAAGTGACTGGGTGGTGTGTCATGTCTTGTGTCAGTATAATGTCACTGTGGGATGTCATGTCCGGTGTCAGTGTAATGTGACTGTGTGGTGTGTCATGTCTGGTATTTCACGCATGGCTTTTAGTGAGGCAGCACTATAAATATGCAGACAACGGGTGTGTGATACACCTCGATGCCCTCGAGTTTTTACCACATGGCTGCATCATCCATTCCGCACGTTACTAACTCAAATTAAAATGTCTTGTTACCTGTCTTCAACATTTTCGCATGATTTGCAAGGTGTTTATTCAAGCATCTTCTGAGGGTATTGTTCTGTGTTGCCTGAAAAAATTATATTTTTTGTGAAGCCCTGAAACTGACCAATCTAAGCAATGTAGTTTTGTCTCCACAATTAAAATAAAAAAGTGCATAAATTACACTCAAAGTTGCTCTCCCATATGAGGTATAAGGGTAGTTGTAACACAGCCATAACCCGCGACTCTTACCGGTGATCCCATGTTATGGCCCAGCTCGTGCGCTAAGGTCACGTGCGACACGGTGGGCGGGACAAACTGGCCAAAGTTGAGCACCGTGACGATTCCAGTGTTCAGGCTCTTCATGGTGCCCTGGTACAACTGGAGTAAACAGAATAACAAATTGTTGTTTTAGAGAGTGAGTGTAAGGTTTTCCAGGTAGCAAATCAGGCGTCACTCCTGAAAAAGTTCATAGTTTCACATGTAACACATGTTGCACATGAGTTCGATGAAATCAGTCCCTCAATAATTAATACAGAAGAACACAAGGTAAACCTACAAGTACGTTGCACCCACGATCTTAAAGGCGATAAGCAGATTTAGACAAACGCTCTTAACTTCAAATACAAGTTATATCATCGGGCTGGTGAAAATATTAATCTTCTCAACGAAATATCAGGCCGTATTCCCACGCAACAAGCTGGTATAACGAATTTATCACAATGACGAGCTTTTTGGAGGACTTTTGTTGAATTAATGCCGGCTTTCACATGGGCTTTGCCACTGACCGAGGGACCGAGATCGACATCACGGATCACAGGATGAGAAAAGCATAGCTCAGATATGGGCACTGACGGCGCAGACAAAAAATATACTTGCCCTATGTCGACTGCTAGGTAGTCATTTTCGATTCATTTTGCAAGGGTTTGCAATTTAACAAAAATGTGTTACGAAAAACTTTTCCACAGTTTGTTGTTGTTAACTGCTGAATCATTAGAACTCTTTCGAAAATAAATGCAAAAAAAGTTACTGACTTGTACATTGCCGACAAGTGTTGCTATCGACCAGCGCGAGAATCCTTGACACCGTAGGGATACAGAAAAAATATGAAAGGTGTGAGAAAGGAAAGGCAGATGGATCATTCAGATAATAATCAACAACAAATGCTTAAATTGAGCACCCTCTGCGATAAAACACGCATCGATTGTCTTTTGGCACTCAGTTGTTATTGCATCCTTCATATCATCAAGAGTGCGTGGACGATTCTGGTACACAAAAGAGTGCCAAAAGATAACCCCTGAAACAGTCAGGAGTGTGAAAGACAGTTTGATGAAGAGAATTGATGCGTGTTTTATTGCAGAGGGTGCTCAGTTTGAGCATTCGTTACGATTATTATCAATAAAGATGTTTTTGAAATCAATGAAAGTGTTTTTGAAATTGATACAGGTGTTTCTGGATTTTTCTTTGGGACATCCTGTATATGTTTGGGCAAATGTTGATTTGCATCGCCCCTTCTCTCCCCGCCCTAACACGTCGCTCTCTGATACGTATTATTCGGTCCCAAATAAGTACTTCATATCTGTCATTTTTACAAATGCGACCACCACCCCCTGCCCCACTCCAATCGCCTTTGATAAGTATTGCTCGGCCCCAGAATACTTACGTTATGCTTATCACAGATGCCGCCTGCGTTATTAAGATCAGCCGTCCAGGCTAGACCCAGGGTGCCGCCCTCGAAGTCGCGGTAAGTGAACATGTATGACAGACACACAAAGTCGTAATCCTCCTCCGACACCAACTCTAGAAATTTCTCAACTCCGTAATTTCCTTTGTAGCGGTACCCTTCTACATCAGGGTCGGTGTGGATTTTAATCTTCTTAATGATAAAACCGATTTCATCTGGTTTCCCGTCCCGGTCGAAATCTGCGAAGTAAAAATAATTCATGGGGGAGATAAGCCTAAATTACAGATTTAAACAGTGTTTAAAACTAGTTTAAATTTTTCAGACTTTTCTCCCTCTGAACTCATTTATTTATTTTTTGGATTGGTGTTTTCTGTACATCTGACCTGGAATTTGAACCCAAGTGGATCATGAGTCACAGCGCTTCGCCAGCACGTTAATCTCTCGGCCACGGATCTTTGCTTGTTTGTCCAATGTGTGCATAGTACCATGGACTTTATGGATCGTCAGGATAATGTGTTTCCTCACTGACGTCCATCTGACTTTTCTCTAGTTCTGGGCCACGGTTTCAAGTCAGGAGATCTACCAGGTACCTAATACAGGTCTGTGTTTTTTTCTTTGGTTTCTCTTGTTTCCTAAACTCGAAGCGTTGCTTATAAAATTTTCGTAAAGTTACGATCAAAAGGCCTGGCAACAAGCTGCCAGGTGCTGTCAATGTAAAATAACCGCCGCAACGATCTTAATGCCATTATGTGAAATAATTTATAACCGCAAATAGACCACGTTTTTCTCCTGTATTACCTAAAAGTCACTGTGGTGGTAAATACCTCATAGAGAACACTGGAAATAGTGTGATAAGAACACGGACTTTTCTAACAGTGTAAGAGAAAATTTATTGAGTACCTTTTTGTTTATGTTAACTGTTTTCTGTTTGACTCCATATTCAATATCCATTCTCAAGAAAAATAAAGAAATAACTTAACTGGAAAAGAGTCAAAGAATTTATGACAAAATGAAACTCACCGACATCTTTGTAGATGGCGTTAACGGCTTGCACGTGCTGAGTGAGTTGCTCCATAACTGTTTCGGTGTTGCGTCCGTAATGTTGATAAAACAGATGGTCAGCCTGTAGGTAAACTTCACAAATCGTCTTGTCATTCACAGACACCGCTCGTTTCTTACGAAAGTATCTGTTCTGATGACCGAAACTAACAGTTTCGGACTGAAAATAGTCAGCCTTTCTCTCGATTTTAGAGTTTTCGGCGGACGATTTTCCTTCATTGAGAATAGGATCCGGAATCTCAGTTTTCGGATTAAATGAGATCAGAGACAAATCTTTGTCAAGCAATATCGCAGCGCCCACTTGGGATTTTCTCTCGCTATCCGCCCAATCACTGTAGTCCGAAGTGTTTTGCTCTTTCCTGTTGCGATTTCCGGTTTGCCGTAATGGCGCCGTCAGGTTCCTTTGATAACGACGCAAGTTTTTGTGCAAGTTATTTGAGTGACAAAGCGTCTTGGTGAAGTCAAACTCGACATCAGAAGCTTTGTAAATCACGGAGTGAAAACCGAGCGAATCTTGCTCAGATGACGGGAAATATCGCGAGGCCTTCTCAATGACGAGAACATCCTCGTCTCCCAGGATGATCTTCCCTTCAAAATGACCCAATGACGTCACCACACCATGCACATGGGATTTGGGAGCGCCTAAGACATTAAATAAAAATGACAGAATATTTCAATCTGCTACATGCACTGGAAAAACAAGTGGTGCATTTTAGGGTATTTATTTATTTATTTCATTGGTGTTTTCCGCCGTACTTAAGAAAATTTCACTCATACGAAAACTCGGGGGAAACCCACGACCAGGCGTAGGTTGCTGGCGGACCTTCTCACGTGCGGCCGGAGAGGTACCTTACACATCAGTTACAATTTCACATCAACATTATCTAAAGCTGCAGCTACAATGGGCGTGCATTCTTCGGTTGTAATTGTTTATTTGTTTGAATGATGTTTAAATTTCACTCAGGAATTTCTCACTTGCATGACGGTGACGAGGTTTACGGTCAGCGGAAACCGCCGCCTTAAACCGTCAGATACCTCATAAACCTCTGGATTTAAATCCGTACCTTAAAAAGCCAGAGCTGGATTCGAACACGCGATCTCATTAAACCAAAATTACAGGAAGTTTCCAAAAGATTGATGAATTGATTGATCCATTTCTGCCCTCTCCCATATCAGCTTGTGTCTAGAGAGGGGAAGATTTTTTTTATTGATGATGTTGTAGGCCTAAATATACATATACTTGCTACCTATACGTACATATGGAATCTTCTGTTTGTTTGTTGTTTTCTTCCCATCTTTCGGCATGTATATAGTGCAAATTTAACTTCTAAAGTGCCTTCTGAATGAAGGTCTGACTCCGTACGTGACGAGATCAGCATGTCAATAATTAAACTCACGTCTCCAATGATGAAAAAAAATCGACAAAGCTATTTGTCCGTTGTCGACCTAAACAGATATGTATAATGTTGAGTCACACACACTCAGCAGTGGAAACGACAAAAAACCTGCTCAGTTTAAGGCCATAGCAACCAGATAAATATTGACTGCTTCATTCAAAACTTTCCAGACATGCTCTGGAAATGGCACTTAATAACGTACAAATAACTTGTACACGGCTATCAATGTGTTCCCTATATCTTTCAGAGTTTCTCTAAATTCAGCACTTTCTGTCTTCCTCGATGACGATCATAATATATGACAAATAAATTTCCTTACCCGATATTACTGATGATAACACACCAATGAAAGCAGACAACAATTCAACAGTTACATGGTGTAATGAATAAGGAATCAATTTCCGTCCAAGAGAGTAAAGAATTCCAAAGACAAGAAAACACCTTTGCAGTTCCTTTTCTTGCCATTCTATTCTATTCTATTATGTATTGTTATTATGTAATGAGTTATGTATTCTGCATACCTTTCACGTGGCCTACGTAAGCCCTGCTGACGTCATAGCCCTCAGAACCATGTGAAGTCACGACGTCCAACTCCGGGCTGAATACAAGCGTGTCACGCTTTAGAAGTAATTTGAAATCCCTGAAAAAAATGAGAGAGAGATTTGGATTAGATAATAAAATAATATTTACAAAAAACCAGGGAATATTCCAGTTTGTGTTATTATTTTTGTAATATTTCGGCATTCACAGTTAGTTAGTGAAGCATTGTTGGAAAATGTAAAGTACTGCATTGCAATATAAGCGAAGACTGCATAGCTCTATTCGAAAAGTGGGTTATATTCCAGTTCGTGTTGATGTTTTAGAAAACAGCACCACGTGCATAAAATGTGAATGAATAATGCACTGTTCAGTGTAGCTGTTCATCACGTGACAACATAACCGCCAGCAGACCTCAATACCCGTTTTGCAGGGAAGATACCTGGATATTGTTGGGGGTGTTGGGTGATTTGTATTCATACTTGTAAGTCAATTTCCATAAATGTGATAGATTAAATCCAGACTAAATTTCAATGTCTCTACGTTGTTTCTCCTTAGACGTTCTTGGTGTTACTGATCAACTCTTTGACTAAGTAAAGACATTGTATATGGACAGGTGCTGCTCATTTTTTCTACTTGAGTCCCCAGACATTAAAGTTGACATTCTTGGTTCTATGTCGCTTGCCGCATGAGGGCAAAAGGGTGAGGTCTGATCAAGTCCTGATCGGGCAAGTGAAGGTACTGGGAAGTCTGCATGGTATCTTCGTAGTCATGTTCCAGAGATCTTCGGAGTCATGTTCCAGAGATCTTAGGAGTAATGTTCCAGAGATCTTTGGAGTCAAGTTCCAGAGATCTTCAGAGTCATGTTTCAGAGATGTTCAGAGTTCTGTTCCAGAGATCTTTAGAGTCGGGTTCCAGAGATCTTTGAAGTCATATTCCAGAGACAGAAACATTACTTGAAATGTGTCATAATCTTCACGGCGCATGCGTCCCTCTCTTTACAAGAAAGCCAACTCTAGAAGTCAGAAGATACAAAAGTCCTGTCGCAGCCTTGGCTTGTATTAATACTGTATACCAATGCAGCCTTTTCCTCGAGTATGCATAAGATGGCTATAACGAAACCTGAAAAGATTTTATTGATAAATGTTGATTATGCTGATTGTTGATTAAATCTGCGAGAGGACATTAGTGGTGAGGCTAAGGCTGAGCAAGTGTAAGTGTGCCGCACAGCTTCTAAAGTCCAAGCTCATCTTGTAGTGGCAGTGAGGTGAAGCAGGTGTACAGACCGAAACGTCCGCTGTGAGAAGTGTGTAAATATGTCGGCAATGTCACTCCTGTAGAGGTTTGAGCAATCAACAATAAATCTGATTTAGGTGTCCAGTGGAATCATGACCCGCTTACTTCAGACAGAGATTTAGGTATTTATTTGTTTGATTTCACCCGCAGGTTGCTGGCAGATCTTCCCACGTACGATCGGAGAGGAAACCAGCATGCATGAGCTGGACTTGAACGCACAGCGACCGCACTGGTTTGAGATAAAGAGAATGCCCATGTATCAAATATTGAAAGGAAACTAAGACTGAGACATAATTGTATTTTCTGACGTCACTGCTTCATCAGCGTGACCCTAATGACTTTAACGTTGTTTACGACGTTTGTACAACATATATTAGTGTCTGACATTAAAAGACATCATCGAGACAGGTTCGGAGCGCAAACAGAGCCATTCATGGACAGGCAGCCAGTTTTCCATTCTTCGTCGTCCACTCTGTTTAATTGTTTCATAATTTCCTGTTAACAAATTTCCACTTGACCCGTCTGCCCATGGGTGGGCAAGAACACTTGAATGGACCAGGGTCGAACGTTCCTGGCCAGTGAGGCAATGGTAACACTTACCATACTGATCGGGCGTATACCACAGAGCTTATTAAACATTGACTATCTGCATGTCCCCGTATGGCGTCATGACCAGAAATAGCACGTGTTTATACCGTGTCCACGATGTGTGTACGTGAAACATTGCAACAAGAAAGACTGCGCGGAGCAAAAATCGTCCTTACAACAAGGTTGTCATGATTGTTTTTTACTGGGTCCATTATAATAACGTTTAGATTCCACATGTTTTATTCGAACCATTGGGTCCAAGATTTGCCTCCCAACTAAAGAGTGTTGGAGCACAAAGTGGAAAACATTGTCAATCGACAATCTAGGTTGTCGATGCAAAATAAATGTATACACTGCCATTTTACAACTAGTTAAATTGTATCAGAATTTTGTTTGCTTTAGAAGGAACTGAAAACTTGTCTACAGGTATAGAGCGTAAACTGACCGTAATGTGATGACCATATACCGTATATTAATTTTTTCTCCGCTGACACAGCACTCTGTTAAAACGCATTTGTTAAATTGCTAACATTTTAACAAGTGTTGAAATCACATAACATGTTAAATGCTGCTGCAATGTAGTAACATGGATCCAACATCCTGAAATGGTGACATACATAAATCATTGTTCGAAAATGTTAACATAATTTAAGACTGCAATGTTGTTAACGTTTACAATACCCGCCATGACACCGGAAAGTGTTAATCCCATCCGACATAGTGTTCCATTACAAGACTTTCTATACATTTCCTAACGTGTTAAATTTTCAACACTTGAGGGATTGTTTTCATCACATATAAAATGTTGGACTTTCCACATAATATTGAGACTGTATTTCAAACGAGAATGTAAAAATGCCGAAATGTGTAGTGCTGACTGGTTGAGCTATTACGCTTAAAACACCAGACAAGACATCTAAAGTCCTATGAAATCTGACACTATGAAAACCAACAGAAATTTAAACTCATGGGCGCTTCGCAGAACTGAAGACAAAAAAAACACTCGTGTAAACAGTCTGGTCGACCTTAACACAGGAAATGTTTTCTACCTCCAAACAAGAAGTAACATACAACAGCTATGAAACTTGAAATTTTTGATGAAAGTTTTATATCAATGGAGTCTTGAAGTCTAAACTGTGTAACATACTTTCTTCCCTCATATACAGGAGAGAGTGAGTGCTTGGATTTTAACGTCGTACTTAACCAAATTTCAGTCATGTAAAGCACAGGACCAGGAGTAAACCACCGACCTTGGTTAAGGATTTGACAAACTGGCTGACTTAACGCCACAGTGGACACAGCCAGAGTCGCTCACACGACTACAGTGATCAAGGAACTGACAGTCGCAGGGAGTTATAACCAGAGCTTTTAGCCGCGTTTTTCCGGCGTCATCGAACGAGGACCCTCGCTGTAAATTAAATACAGTTAATATGCACCTTTCATCGTTTGTGGGGCTAAAAAAACATCGACTCAACCAGATGTTCAAGTTAATGCAATCGTACGAAGACTTCTTTTACAACATCCACTGGTCGACTAACAAACAAAATCATCGACCGGCGGATTCGAGCATGCAATTCAAATGATACTGAAAGTGCGCTGTTCTCGAAGTACAAGGCCTGTCGTAATATCGTCAAGTGCCAAGTCACTGTCCCCTACCTAGAGAAGGACTTTGTTGTCTTTGTCAAACAGCTGTTTCAATAATTCAAGAAGCAATTTGCCTCAGAGGGTTGAGTTTGCATGCATCGTTTGGACAAGCTAAATAAGCATATCGTCTTGAGCTGTTTGCAGAGCTTACACATATTCTACATTAGGGTAAACTGGCTGCGAATATGCGCCATGTGAACGCAGAGGTTGAATGTAATAAACTTTTGCAAACTGAGGGCTGGCTCTTGTGTGTATGCGTGCGTGCGTGCGTGTGTGTGCGTGTGTTTGTTTAAAGTTACATAACTCTTTGCCAATATATTGTGCTATCGTTGGATTTGGCCACGTGAAGTGGGCATATTTGACGTGCTAAACCGGCGTAGATGTATGTAAAACGAAGTTGTACAAAAAAGCACTGTTGATGTTCGCTATCGATCTTTGTTTCGGGCAATGTCAAGGTGGCAATGCTCCCTCGGTCAGAACAAAATAGGTGTCGAGAATTTATGACTCAAAGAAACAATATGGAAACAAGGGACAATTTGGTCTGCCAACACCATGTCTCCTGGAAACGAGACTGATAACCTAAATTTGGAAACACTGTCACCGATAATATTGTTCTCTGGATCAATTTGGTAAATGTGTCAAGTATATATATGACTCAAAGAAATAACAGTAAAATACGTGTCGTCGAAAACTGCACATGTGTTTGAAAATGTACCGAAAGCGTTATTTTTCTCCTTTCTTCTTTACAATGTTTTGTTCTCCGAATTCCTTAGGTAGCTGAGTTTGGGGTCTGTGTTTTACAACAATATATACGTCGTGGCCAAACGGAGTGTAACGTCTTCTGTCTTCGACAAGGCGTTCCCATGGGGTCGTTTTGATATATAAGTCCAGTCTGCTACTTGGAGACACCACCCTTATAATACCGAATTATGGCGCAAAGCGACATCACAAGTCAAGTAAATATACATTTAAACACTTCAGTTGTAATTAGTTTTCACCATATATTTTACGAGGAGCGTGAGAATTACGTGTGCCTACTTTACAAGTGCCCATAAATATATCAAAGAGACATTTTAAGAGACTTCAAGGTGACTTCTAAAAGGTGTATTATTTTGCCTATATGTGACAGTTTGTTTTCACCAAAAAAATGGGAATTCTCTTAAATAATTTTTTTTTAAATTTTCTAATCTGAAATATAAGTATGACATTAAAGAACAATAAGATAAATAAACAGATGAATAAATGTATCTATTGGCAAAAGTGAAAACCTTATTTTCTGGGTGTGACTGGCGTCGAAGCTATCCGCTAGTCGTCATAAAATGGGAACCATTCAGAAAAGAACTACGTATGTCGCATATCCCGAGAACATACAATGCACGACGAAACATCGAATTAAATATGAACGCTTTGGTGATGAATCGTACAGAGGACGTGAATCAAAACGTAACCTTACCTGGCATGCGCAGTGAAGTCTAGACGCAAACTTCCGTCGTTGCTCGACCTCTTTGCCCGATGGTGTTTGGATAGTACCGAGTTCAGGTCAAAGTTCAACGGTTCGTAATGCTTTATAATGCTGTTCAGTGGTTCACCAGCGATCAGGAAACATTGGGTGACCAGTACAATGGCCACCCCCAAGAAACATTTAAACATCCATGCCGTTAATAGTTCAGAATTCTTCCTCCATCCTGGTATCTTCTTGTAGTTGTATTTCATTCTGTTTTATTTTAACACATAAATAAACAACATTTCCTTTGATACGTGTCTCACAGATGTCATATTCGTAAAGTGGAATTCCAAACTATACAACCACAGTGACACAATTCACAATATTTTTTTCTAAATATCAACTAATGTTCACCTCACGGGCAACGAAAAGGAACAATATTTCAGCACTACTGGCTTAAAATCATATAGTCCTTCAGCAACCACACGTGTGGCACTCCAGTGCGAAAGTTCAAATGGATATCGTATTCAACCGCAGAAAAACAGAATCTCTTTATGCTGTAAGAAATGAAGAAAAAAAACCTGACTCCTGAAGGCCAACTTCATTTTCATGTAATATATGGGCAATTCTCAAGTGTAATTATCTGGTGCAGAAATACTAAAATATCTCCTTATATTTCCACCACACAAATTTCAGCGAGAACCAATGGCACTAAAAATTGTTCCTGAATGTACGGCCGTCTGTCTTCTTTGAGTGAGCTACTCTCTAATCACACAGGCCCGAGAGGTTCTCGAATTGCAAGGCGGAACCAAAACGTGGTTTACATTTCTTGGCATTCCTCCAGTGTAAAGTATGCGCTGAAGATTCCAACAACAACAACGCCCTTAGCAACAATTCTTTATTGAGGATCTACGTATGAGAACCATAACCAAAACAATGTTAAGACGTCAGAAGATTCTCTTTTAGACACTTGCCTGCGCTGGCACAACATCTGGAGTTGACTTGGCAGAGGTTTGAGCGACAGTATCACATGTTCACAAAGAAACTCCCTATTTAGTCGGAATGGTTGCAAAGCGGGCAATTTCAAGCCTCCGGGTAAGCCTCCGGTTTTACTATGTTGCTCTACACAGGAAATCGTCGTTAAGAGAGAGCAAAATTCAAAGCAAAATCACACATGACAAGGCAGTTTGTCAAAACAACGGTGGACGGTTTCCAACACACACACACACAATAGTGTCATAACATATAACAGTGTCACTGGTTCAGTTGTGCAGAGAAGAAAGGCACCTTTGTGGGCTCTGTGGAACCTCGACGAGACGTTTAGTACCACGCCATTCAGGATATAGGTTTGCTCTCTACTCACGCCTAAGTGCCAACTCCAAATGGTTCTTCTAGGCTTTCTCACTGTTACAATATTACAGGGTAGGTTTACTTCCTCCTCCTGTAAGTGGAAACTCAATGAGGTCTGTCACAGATTTCTCTCAATACAGTGTCCGAGTTAAAACTGAAACACGGCCAGTGGCCTTCCCATCAGCTGAAAACACGTCCCGCACAAGGGAATATACAACGGAACACACAATGGAACAACTCTTTACGTTGTGAGATGCTGGATGATGTCAAGACTCCAATCACCGACAGATCGAGACATGACTCCAGCATAAACCCAGCGTCTGTCAACGCGCGTATGAGCCTCTCTAAAGCACCAGTACATCATCGTTCGTCGTCTTTTTTTTTCTAGTCAGCCCCGGAATCCCTGCTTTTCGCCAAAGAAGTCTTGTTGTTTTATTTACCCGGAACTGAGTATCCTTGTGTGAGAATCGATCCATCGGCAGACAAACGAAACGATCTCATTTCCCGCCTCATCCCAGCCAGTATATGCTCCTTCCTTGGCGAAACCGTCAACAGAGGAAATTCTGTAATTGTTTTCCTTAGGACCTTGGAATTATAAGCTCATCGGCTCTAGGCTTATCCTTGAGTCGGGTGACAGGAGAATTCCCAAATTGATCCAAAAACAAAAGGCACACATCTTGGCCTTTTGAACGATGTCCTACTTAACAGAGAAAGATAAAAAAGCTAATAGCCAAAAAAAAAAAAAAAGAAAAAAAAATGTGGTCCGTCCTGTACAATGTTAAAAAGTCTTTTCAGTGCAACGAAGGACTAACATTCGCATAAAGTATTTAAGTCGGTAGGGCTAAATAAATAAAATGGATAAGGGACTATATTTCTTTATTCCATTCTTTAGCGCCATACTATATTCGGTCAGATGAAGGAAATCGGAGCTCTCCAAGTTAAACCACCGACGTCTGGCCAATTACTTGCGAACTATCTTGGTGGAAAATTCTATCCCACTAACAGCGACATGTGCATCAAGTGTCATGTACGTCGTGGTTATTAAAAAACTTCACCCTATCACCGGGTCAGCAATATAGATTTAGAGTGGTCACCTTTGAAAGGAAAGGAAGGGCAAAGAAAGGAAAGGAAAATAACGGAAAGGAAAATAAAGGAAAGAAGGGAACGGAAAGGAAAGAAAACTCCCACTGCCACTGCCAGTGCACTGGAAGGCTGAGGACAATTCTCTCGTTCTTCATATATGACACAAAATGTTTATATATACATACCAATATATTTTGCTGTTGGAGATGCCTGAAGGGTTCTACTCCAAGACGGCCAGTTTTCTCACAACATTCGTCTCGATGATCCGTCTGTAACAGTCAGCTTCACAGACCAGTGTTCTCCTCAACACTCTCGCTTCTCAGCCTAGCTCAGCAAAAATTTGAACAAATATTAAGTTGCATAATTTTTTTATTCAGTATTTTAGCCTTCCAAGCGATAACCACGCATTGCACTTTCTTGTGGCGTTTTCACACACGACAGTGGCCGAGAAAAAATTCATAAAAAAGGCAGAGAAATATCTGAATGTAAGCTAGAACCGTTCTTTAAATTTAAAAATTTCAGAATAACGGTTTCAAGGGGGAGGTGGATTACTGGTAAGCTGCAACAATCGAATTATTGATCGGAGAACAGTTTTGCTCCACAGGGGTTAATGGGTTAAGCAAATGTCGTGCACAGAACTGATTTACCGAACGCACGAAAACACAACAGCTTGCTCTTTGCTGTTTAAATGACACTTCACTTACGTGTGGTGTGTTATTATATATCAACTTCACGTGGACAACGTCACACGTTGAAGCTGTCCAGCGAAGCTCACTGCAAAATATGTATGCAAGTGTACAACACCTGTATACAAAGATAACAGTACAGAAACCTCCTCTGTATAACTGTTCCAAAAAAAGTTCGGGATATTCTACATCCGGGAGCCACATCTATTGATGTTCTTTCAAAACACCCTAGAAACTCGCAAAAGGGAAGAAAGGATCGCCATCATGTGACTGAATTCCTCGCTGTGCCCTCGGCGAACGCGTGCTTAATAGAATTATTTACATCGGCCTTCAAGTCATATCGCATCTTCCCTGTAAGAAAATTTGGTGCACCCTGAACCAAGGCCGTTATTATACAGTTCGCTTGTCACAATTTGTACCTGCATAGGCTACTTTTCATTACATAAACAGTAGCAAGAACGCTTTGATATCGGATAGACACATGATCCACTGGTAATTTTTAAACTCTTCAAGAGCCATTTAAGATTTGTTTATTTGTTTGATTAGTGTTTTACACCGTAATCAAGAATATTTCACTGATACGACGGCGGTCAGCATTGTGGTGGAAGGAAACCCGGGGAAAACCACGACCATCCGCAGGTTGCTGGCAGACCTCCCCACGCACAGCCGGAGAGGAAGCCAGCATAAATTCATGGGAGGCTTCTGAGTCATTACGTCAGCGCTAGAGCGCTAACCAACTGAGCCACGGAGGCCCCGACCCTTTAAGCAGTAACATGACACAGTTCATACGGATAACCACTTCTGATTTATTACAGGGGAACGTTTCGATGTACATTCTTCATTCGCTCAGCAACGATGTTAGAATGTACATTGGTACGTTCCCGTCTAACAAATCAGGCTCGGTTTTAATCTTCGTTCGATTAGTAAAATGTGTGATATAGGACATGAAATCAAAATGTTGGAATGCATGTTATTACCGGAGTCACGCGCCTGTCACGCGAGACGCATGCGATTATCATGTCACGTGCTGGCGTGCTTAAGAAACTGTATTCAGTATATCTCCATACTTATGAATAGAATCGCATTTTCGAGAAATATCAACACGAACTGAAATATCCTCTACTTTTTTGTGACAGAAGGCCTACGCTAATTCTAATTTGTAGGGCAGATATTATAGCAATCCTGAGAACAAAACTGTTATTTCTCTGAGTGTTGTTCGAAAAATAAATTTATGATATATTATTCGTTAAATGGACTAAACATAAGAAGAAAGAAACTGTTACAATTATATATATGTGGGCTAAAAATAGTAGATCAGGGGTCCCGAAAATCAGAAAAATACGGGTTAATAAAAAATAACGGTGCAAGGTTGTCCGGATACATAATGTGCACATGTACTGTAATTGCCGGACGCATATCGAAGGATTGTCAGGAATTATTCTTATATAGGATTTATTATTGTAGAGCCACCCTGGTCAAGCTAAAATCGCAGCAGACTGAACATCTGATCACCATTCCCGATGTAGACAATGCCGTCCTTAATGCATAGGTTCTGTGCGAATATTGAAAATCGATTAATTACCCCAGTGTTTATGGTTGCTAGTTTTGCGAGGCAAATCTCTTACATTTCCCGGTAGCATAAATATGGGTGGTTAGTGGGATTAGGGGCAATCACAATGTACGTTGATTTAACAATCTATGGGAGATACGATAGAAAAGCGAAGGGAGTAAAACTAGAGCAGCGACGAATATTCTTGAGTACTGCGTTCAACACCAAATAAATAAATAAATAAATAAATAAACAGAGCAGCGACGACAGTGTAATAGTTGGCAAATGTATCCACCTGAAAGGTGAAATTCGGCCTCTGGTCAATTTACCTCAGTCAGGGTTTTGTTCTTACTTGTCAGGTAAATCCATATACAGTAACAGCTTAGACAAGGCACCATGGTATAAGCAGAATTAGGTGACAAACATACCCAGCGAAGCAAACTGCAATGTAGCAGTACCCCACAGTACACGCAATAACCCAAGAAAATATGTCCTACCTGTCCGATATTCGTCCAGAATCTCGAAACTGTCCGCAATCGCTTGATTACCACAAAAAGCAAACCAGGTTATATCCATTCATTAACAATAGCCATGCATCCTTGATAATATCTATCTTACTAAATCACTGTACGAAAGGCCCATAGAGAGTTCAACAATGTACCAATCGGGTATATGTAGCCCGACCAACGCATCCATTGATTCAGACGTCAATGGCGTCAGTGTATATACACGGCATTGTTTCTGCACTGAGCTCACCTGTCCGATGATTAACCGCCCGGCCGGGGAACGCTCCCGCTTCTCAACTGACCCATAGACACAAATGGCCGGATCACGGTGAGCTATGGCGCGAAACAATGCAAGTAATAAACAATGACGAATGTGTGTGTGTTGTGCTATTGCCTAGAAACACCTCGCTTTCACAGTGACTTTCTGTCCGCACGTTAAATTATGTATTCGTCTTCACTTAAGACCGAGCTGAATGCAGTACAAACTGCTGGCTTGACTGTTTATTGTTTGATTTTGGAGTTTTCCGACTCAACTAAGAATGTTTCACTTATATGACGGGGTCCGCCAGCAACCTGCGGACCGTTGTAGGTTTCCACCTCTGCCCAGTTTTCTTACAACATAGTGCTGGCCACCGTAGTATAAGTGAAATATTCTTGAAAGCAATCAAATAAATAAATAAATCACCATGTATGACCGCGGGCGGCATTAAGTAAGCTGTGAATATATCAACCAGAGTCAGTTGGAGGGGTGTTGAAGGGTGGGGAGAGGGAGCTGCTGGCAGACTTCCAAGCGAATTATCGGAGAGGGTGCCAGCAAGACCTGGGCTTGAACTCACAACGACCGTGTTGGTGAGAGGCTTCGGAGTCATAGTGCTACGCTAGCACGTTATACTCCGAGCCACGGAAACCCTAGTTTCTCGAGTATAGGGGCCCAAAACTAATGGTGACAATGAAATCGCATTCTCGCGAGAATTCCTACAGACGAAGTTAAGATATCGCTCTCTTCCGCAGTTACGAGCCATTCGCGTAGTATTATTCGCACAAAAAGCGAAGGAAAACCAACGCGATTTGCACGAAGTAGTCTCAACATGGCGACGCTCACAGTTGTGTGACAACGACAACATGTCCAGTCATTACAGGATTCTAAATCACATGATGCTCCCTCGTGATTGAGAGACCTCATCCGTTGAGCTCTGAAAAAAGTCCAACAGAAACAAAATGGATTGTGTACATCTTAATGCTAATACCTCGACGTTGGCTCGACGAAGGAAGAAGGGCTAGTTCTATTATAGCAAAGGCAACAACACGGCCATGGACAAGGGATTACTGTGACGCTTTCCTAAGTGCTCTAATGTCACAATCCCATCTAACATTGCCACACAACAGGGCGGCTTATCATTTCTGAGGAATCCATGTAATTTTGCAGCTGAGTCATTAAGAGGCAAATCTTACACATTGCGGTCATAGGGGAGCTGTATTCTCTTCAGTGTTTACGCTCAACTGAACAATGGTGGCTTGAAGAGAATATGTATACAAACTGGTTTGTACGGAATGACAGCTCAAAGGCACATTCATGCTCATAGCCTAGGAATCATTCTTGTGTACAACCTGAACACACAAATCCGGTCAAAAAGACATGCGCCGTACGTCGACTGTGCATATCAGGACGAGCCAAAAATCTTCATTCTTATGTTCTTAGCATTTGTTCAGAACGTCAGTGACAATCCCTTGTTGGTGCATTGTTTGTGTCCTAAACCGAATACGGCTGATGGGTTGTTCTTCTGCACGGTGCTACGTTAAGCTAAGTTTTCTTTGCATGTTTGAAAGCTTATTTCTTTGATCCTCTTTACATTAAAGGGAAAGGCTGCACCAGATGAAGTTAAGTGATAACTGCACGGAAAACTGTATCTAAAAATATCTCCACTGAATTCTTTTTTCAGATTTTTTTTCATCAACTTAAATGCAGTCAAATGTTGATTGTATGGTGGCTTGTTTGGACCATATTGATAATGTGGTTCACCATTGACGTCACGCCGACTTTTCTATGGTCTTATATAAAGCAAAAAATTAATGTCATAAGTTTTCATACACAGACAAACCTTACAAGTGTACTCATGACAAGAACTCCATTCAGAGCTGAACATATAGGTGTACAAAAAGTTGTGTGACGTCACTGGAGAACCACATTATCAATATTATCCATAAAACCCACCATACCGTCAAAATATGTTACTGTGTTTAATTTGAAGAACAAAAATCTAAAAAAGCAAGGGAAGATATTTTTAGATACAGTTTTCAATGCCCTTATTACTTACCATAACTTCATTTTGTGCACTCTTTTGTGTAGTTTTTCCCTTCAAGGTTTGAACTAAAAACTGACGTATGCGTATACAAACTGATGGGGTCAACCTCTGGCCAATGTCAATAATACGATCTTTACCTTCAGGAAACTGGAACAGGTTTCAAGAAACTTCTTTTTAGGGCTTATGCAAAGGTGTTTTGTTTGAGCAACGCAAAAATATTACTTAGGCCTGTACACAGCGTCTGACGGTTTATTTATTTATACAGTTATATATTTCATTAGTACTTTACGCCGTACTCAAGAATATTTTACTTAAACGACGGCGGCCAGCGTTATGGTGAGAGGAAACCTTATGGGGACCTCCCCACGTACGACCGGAAAGGAAGTCAGATATCAGTTTTGTCGAGAAACACTCTATATATGATGAACATAAGTTTGCAAAACTCTGCCAACTGCAGCAATTTACTAAACTTCGGATATTCTGTGCTGGATGCGGATCCCGATTCATTTTTAGGTGAAACTGAAAAAAATACAAGCTGTGGGGTTCACATCATTTAGGATTAAATCCAATCTGAAATTCAGCTGCAAAACATCAGGTAAACTGCAGTCCTCCGCATCTCAGATGTAGGTTCGTGTTTTATAGGCAACTGTCTTCTCCCTTTCAAGAGGGATGCAGTTTGCTTTCCTTACAGTCTACGCCCAGTGTGTTTTAAAAGCGCATGTCAATACCAAGGGCTGTATTTGCAGTTTAAGGCCAACGCATCACCGGGCACGGCGTGGGATGTAGCCATGTTCACATTACCTCCATTTTTTCTCAGTTTCGTCGTAATTTGGGATTTCTAAACACACCCTAGGCCCTAAATGATTTCTGAAACGAACGAATTCAAGGATTTTGTTTCCCTTAAAACGAAAACTGTCCATAAAATGTGGACTTATATCTGGGTGTTGGAAAAGCACTGAAACCATCAAGGAAAGTCGTCCACTAGACACTATGATAGCGGTTAAAAGTTATTTTAAGAAAAAAAGGAACAGAATTAGTTCCTTGTTTCAAGAATACACCTCAGAACCGAGGACATGCGCAGAGGCTCACCTGTGGGATCTCTGTCTAGCACATTGCGATCGATATTTTACGGCAGGTTTTCTGGTCGTCAGCGGTTAGGTTTAGGCTTGTGCTGGAGGAAACATGTTTTGAGAGTTTTTACAACTGGCATGAGTGTAATTCCATTTAATGTAGGGATATATGTTGTATACGAATCGTATATATGCATCATTACGATTTGACTTAACAGAAAACATACTTGAAAATAATTAACGAAGTTTGTGAAGAAGGATTTTAATGTGTATAGCCAATATCGATCTTATTTCTATTTTTTTCTTTTTCTGTTTTTATTTTTCAAATGAAAGAATCCATAACTAACCGGCCTGTTTGAATTCGCCTGCGGCTCAGGATGTACGCGACTGAGCAGGGTGATAACATGTCATACACCGTACATGGCTGAAATCTCATTAACTATTAGTTGTATCAGTGACCTATGAAGATTTTGCAGCACAAATGTGGTGCAAATTTAACGTCTTCTCACTCTGATCAAAAATCTAACGTCAACAAGAGATGATCAGAGGTTTCATTACAAACTGAGAAGATGTGCATGTTGGAAATGTGCGCTGGACCGACAGTCAGGTCCCCGGACAGTTAGACATATCCGTGCATTATCAACTATCTGTTGATTTCTCTGTTTAAACATTCATTCTGTCATGTAAAGAGGATGACTCTTAATTATAGTAAGCTGGACCCAATGGCCACATACTAATAGTGCTGCTTCGCTGGAAGGATCGACAATCCGAAGGCCGAGCGCCAAGTGACCATCACCCTCACATCATGCTGAGCGTTAAGTGACGTAATGCCAAAATTACCGACACGACGCCCCTCCCTGACATAATGCTGAGTGCCAAGCCATGTAATGCCAAGATTACCCACACGGCGTGCCACTTAAACATTACACTGAACGCCAAGTCATTTAGTGCCGAGTTTACCGATCTCAAAGTCTTTGGTATTACTCAATTTGGGATTTAACTCCCAATTTTCCTTTTATGAGGAAGACGCTTTTAGGTACTGCACTACCACGGTGGGTCGCTCTTCAGTGACGTGGTAATCAGCACACAGTTACATCGGGGTAAAGTTAAAACAAACTTGTTACTCACATTTGTGTAATACAATTAATGCGATGTGGCATAAAATGATATGAATATCTTCTGTTAAATCCGTTCTTTGAGGGATGACGGATTGCCTTCCCGTTGATATTACGGATTAATCCGTTCTTAATTACAGCAAAATTCGTTACCAGAAACGGAACGGAATTATTCATTAACGGGTACGGCTTTATCCGTTAGATTAACGGAATGGCCATCCGTCATCACTCAAAGAACGGATTTAACGGAAAGATTTTATTAAAGGTGATAGTTACATGGGGGTATTAAGGTTAACGGAAGTTTGCTACTCACATTTGCATAATGTAACGGTTTGATTGGAAGTTTCTTTTCTCGATCGCCATGCAATACACACAATTAAAGATTATCGTGCACCAGGAATCTTACGGTTTAAAATAAAAACGTGTATGAGTATACTAACTGGTGGATTCAAAATCCTAGGGAGATTCAGTTTTAGATGAGATTTCTAATACATAAGTCGCTCGTTTACGTGCTTTAGGTTTGAATCCCACGTGAAATTCGTCACTTACCCAGTTTGCTGAATCTGTTGCAGATGATCACGCGTTCAACGTAAATTCAAATGCGTGTGAACACAAGGGCAAAAGCTCTCCCACTGGACGTATGAAAAAGGCCTAAAGACACCAGCTTCTATACAACTACAAATCTCCGCATCTGAGACACAAGTTCGTGTTTTACATGCGACCGTCTTCATGGTTTCCGGAGAGTTGCACTTGGATTTGCTTAGAATCTGGGAGCTGTTTGGTTTAAAACGTCTATGTCAATATCAAGGGCTGTATTTGCAGTTGAAGGCCAGCTCCTCCCGTGCACATCGCAGAGGGGCCATTTTGGCTCAAACTCAAATTTTTCTCCATTTCATCATAATATGGGATTTCCATACGCGCTTGTAGGCATTCAAATTCGATCATTTCCCAAATGTCACCCTGTTGTCACTACTCTAGTTTTACTAAATCTCCATGTTGTAGACTTTTGTATTAAAAGGTTTCTGGGAACAGCAGAGTCAGGGATTATGTTTCCATCTAAAATGTACGTATGCATTTATGCTTGGGTTTACAGGAGTCCTTAGAATGTATATGTACCGTGCCTTTCTTGGCAGGGCGAGTCCATGCCGCCAAGATGCTGCCGCCACTGGAACATCATGTCGAAGACATCAGACATGATCCCCCACCCAATCACATTTTTCTGACACCGGGCCGACCAGTCCTGTGTCCTTGCTCTAACCTCTCAATTCTTGAGCGCCAAGCGAGGCAGTAAAAAGTACATTTTCTAATGTCTTCTGTATGACCCGATTTGGGTTTGATCTCAGATCTTACGACCCCGAGGCGGATGCTCTAAGCACAAGGCCGCCAAGGCGATCTCGATCAAAAATGAAAACTTTTCATGAAGTGTACATGTATAACTTTAGACAAGATAGGGTGTTTGGAAAATCCCCGGCAAAGGCATGCATGCACGGAGGACAGTCTAAAAAGCAACGGGCTTCAAAATATTTGAAAAACAAAAACAAAAAAACAAACATTACTGAAAAAATATTGTGAGATCCTCGACAGAAAGGATTCTTTATTGAAGAACTGTGATTTACCTGCATTATCTATGCGTTTGAAATCTATGACTGACATTTTCCCGCGACGTTCTTACTTATGTCACAGCGGTCCAGTGTACATATATGGTAAAGGATTGAGACACCCCATACACTTGGCACTCAGGGGCCAATGCACAAAACATCACTTCATCTTGGTACAGGTATTTAGCTCAACTTCCTAAATGTGTGTATAATTTGGCTTAATCTAGTGGATACATATTGCATCGCCAGTTTGGTTCACGAACAGTGACAGCAAGGAAATCTGCCAGTTCATCGCCCAAGGTCGGGATTGATTGATCCACGTGTGTGCCAATAATCGAAAAGAAAGCGCTTTATAACCACCGGGGTCATGACCCGCTCCTGAATGCAGTTTGTTCTATATTTATTTATGTTTTACGCCGTACACAAGATTTCTCTTATCGGACGCCGGCCAGCATTATGGTGGGGGGAAACGGGGCAGAGTCCGGGGAAAACCCACGACCATCCACGTGTTGCTGGCAGAGCCTTCCCACGTACAGCCATTTTCTACCAGATCTCCCCGATACACCAACATCTGTCAGGTCAGGGCACCCACTCTCCATGGGATGATAATCGTAAACACGGTCTCTCAGCCTAAGAGTACACAGGGTCCAGTGCCTGGGTTACCGCGGGCACGTCTCCTTATGTCAACAAGAAAGCCCCGTCAAATACTTCCCCATAATGACGTCTCAAGGCCGTGAAGGAGACAATCAAACAAGCCTGTGTGTCCTGGCAGGCTGTATTTAGGCTCTGAGTGATGCTGGGTCTGAGAGTGTTCGAGATCACCTCTGGTATGTTTGGTGCTAAGAGTACCCCACGATTTGTCCAGACGCGTTTCCCACATATTTAGTGTTTAGTTCATAGACGCCAGCTGCTTGCTCTTCCTTGCCGAGCAGACAGAAGTGCTGCCACTAAACGACCGAACTAAATCTTTATTTATTTATTTATTTTTTTTATTTATTTGCTTATTTGTTGATGATGGCAAGTCCAGCTCATACTGGCTTCCTCTCCGGCGCACCTGAGTCGGTCCGCCTGCAACCTACGGTTGGTCGTGGGCCTCCCTCGAGCTCTGCCAGGTTCCCTCCCATCAAAATGCTGGACGTCGTCATTGATGTGAAATATTGTTGAGTATAATATCATATAAGAAAATATGTGATGGTTAGTTTTGTGAGTGGAGGACGCTAAAGTACCTGGTTTGCACCACCGCCTGACTGCAGGCATAGGTACGCTTGATTCAATATTTATTTATTTATTTATCTATCTGATTGTTTGTTTTGTTCTGGGCTCGAATGTTTTCACTTGTACCATGTCGGTCACTTTTAGGGTTGGGGGTGCGAAGGGCGCAGGTAAAGTACCCACAGTGGACAAGCTACGCACGAGTTTTCCCACCTGTAGCACACACAGCCAAACATCATACTGGTGGGAGACATGTTGTGTTCCATGAATCTATAGAGAGCTACACAAACGGCCGTTGGGGATACGTTCTCCACTCACTGTCACCAAGACCGCACGAACTGTGTGGGGCGGAGGAGGAGGGGTACAAATTTCCTGTCCAGGACACATGCTGCACCCGCCCCCACCCCCACCCTTACTCAGTGATTAACATACCTCTCCCCAGAAAGACTCATTGCTACAATTCTACTGAATGAAGCAACAACAAAACTGAAATGATCAAAACAAAAAAAGACTTCATATGTTTTATTAACGCTCATAAAACTTTGCAATAAGACAAATATGGTAAGCCTCAGATTCTGGATGGATTTACTTACCTATCTTAAAATGACAATAATTAAATTACTTTGAGGTTTGAGGTAACCCGTCTAGTGCTCTACCAGCAGTAAACTAATCTGGCATTATTGCAGGCGACTAGGTGCCTGAGGTCGATGGTTCGAAACCCAGAGTGGTCACAGCCAATTTTCAATAACAATTGTTATATACTGCTGGAAAAATCAAGTCTTTGAAATTACGGTACTAGTACTTAAAAAATGCCCAGAATTTCTATAAATTGTGAAACACAATCCTCTGAATTAAAATTATGGTAACTGTAATTGGGAAAAATGATCAATTAGATCAACTCGGAGCAACAATAACTGTACCTGCAAAATGTCCAAAAATCTAACCACCTACAAACAACAATCAACTGAAGCTGAAATTATGGTATTCACACCTGTATTAGGGAAATGCCCATTAATCTGATTAACTGGGAAGAACAATTCTTTGGAAATAATGTACTTATCTTTATCAATTTGAACAACGATCTTTTGGAATTAAAGTACTCCATATCCTTGTACACACTCTATCTCTAGAACGATTTAGCCCCAAGTTCGCCAAAGTTAGACCACAGTACACATTGGCCTCAGGAAGAACCCTCTTGATTTTGAGCAACCTTAACCTTTTTTCTTCAATGTCAATAGGGTCATTTAAGTTAAATTTTACAAAACGCTTGGGAACGTTCTATTACTTCGACAGTCTGTCCAAAGTTCACCAAACTTATACCACAGCTACTCCAGCATAACTAGGAACCTGTTTGAAGCTCAGTACAGTCATTGTATAATGGTAAATTGTATCAATGGCTGGTATTATTCATAAAATCTATTGAAATTTTATCTCTTCATTACATTGTACATGTGCCTAAGGCCGAGGGGGCTTTGGATGGCATTTTTATATTCTACTTATGTTTCCTCGCTTGCCTTTTCTTCCGTCTCAGGACTTGTCTTCCGTCCCCTCTCCTTCCGTCTCAGGACTTGTCTTCCGTCCCCTCTCCTTCCGTCTCAGGACTTGTCTTCCGTCCCCTCTCCTTCCGTCTCAGGACTTGTCTTCCGTCCCCTCTTCTTCCGTCCCCTCTCCTTCCGTCTCAGGACTTGTCTTCCGTCCCCTCTCCTTCCGTCTCAGGACTTGTCTTCCGTCCCCTCTTCTTCCGTCCCCTCTCCTTCCGTCTCAGGACTTGTCTTCCGTCCCCTCTTCTTCCGTTTGGGCTTTCCTTTTCCATTTCGACCCAGTCTTGTAATGAAACTGACGCAGGTGCTGCATGACGGCACTGCGAATCAGAAACTTCATCCCGCAGAGCTTGCAATCGTGTTTTTTCTCACCGGTGTGAGTCAATAAATGAGATCTCATACTACTAACCCTAATTAGTTTATTGCAAATTTTACAGTTTTCCTTCAGGCCTTTATGACGCCGTAAATGTCCTTTAAGGCAGTCCAATCTTCGGAAGGATTTGTCGCAAAGATGACAAGAGAACGGCCTTTCATTTGTATGCATCGTAGATCTATGAACCCGAAGACCAGTATTACGTGTGAAACTTACCCCGCAAATTTCACACATGAAACGCTTTTCATTGCTATGAATCTGAATGTGGGCTCTCAGACCTCCCTGACGCAAAAACTTTACGTGGCACACGGGGCATTCGTGAGATTTCACCCCGCCATGCATAACCATATGCGTGTTCAATGCTGACGAATTCTTAAATCTCTTGTCGCAGAATCGGCAGGCTACAGGTCTGTCAGAGGAGTGACTCGTCATGTGTGATCTGACACCGCCCGGTTGTCGGAATCCTTTACCGCAGATCTTGCACTTGTATGGTTTTACGCCCGTGTGTACTGTCTTGTGTTTTCTCAGGCCCGCGGGATAAGCAAAGGCGAGTCCACACTCTTCACACTTGTACGGCCTTAACCCCGTGTGCACAACCATATGCTCTGTGAGCGAGCCAAGCTGCTTGTAGCGCTTGCCGCACACTTTGCACACACAGGGGCGTTCGCCGGTGTGCACACGCATGTGAATCCTTAACGCGTAGTGTTCGTAGAATCCCTTCTTGCACACTGCGCAGGTGTAACGCTTCTCCTCTACGTGGCAGGTTCTTATGTGACGCATCATGTCGGTCCGGATCATCTTGAAACAGATCGCGCACTCCCCTGGTGCCTTTCGAGGCTTGGGTCTTCTGCCTTGACCTCCCTTCGTGCGAGTGCTGCCTGGTCGGAGAGGAGATGGCTTCGTGTCCCTCCCACCATCCTCTGTCCTCCAGGGATCCTCGATCCTGGATTCTTCTTCCACCAAATCCTCACAGTTTGCCACTGTGAGTTCAGTCTGAGGAGGACAACTAAGCAACGTCCTCATAGCCTCTGAGGAATCGGACATCAGCTTCATTACAGTGATGCACCTTTTCTGAAGAGACAAAAAGGAAAAAAAAAAAACCAAAAAAATTACACAAATAAACTGGACTGCTTTGGCCGGTGTCTCCTACGTATGATTACTACTTAACTGACATCGTGGGTGGAAACGTGTAGAAGCCATATAACTACTAGCGCTTTTCACAAGAAAGGCGACCATATCCAAAATTAGAACAAAAAGTAAAACTGAGCTAAAACTAAAAAAGCACATTAAATATTCTAACTTTGTGCACAAAATTGCTCCATCTGTAATATCTTGAAATATTTACTAACGTGTACAGATACCTGTACAGGAGAATATACATACAGTGGGGTCCCACTCTAAGTATGGAAAGGTAGGTATCACTATGGAAAGGTAGGTTTCCACGAATCACTTAAGAAAGCTCAGAAGGCTCGTCTTAACCGCCTCTGTGGCCTGGTGGTTAGAGCGTCCGCCTGGATATTTTGAGATCCAGGTTCAATCCCGGGTCGGGCTATACCAAAGACTTTAAAAATGGTACTTGTTGCTGCCTCACTTGGTGCTCAGTACTGACGGATTTGAGGAAGGAAATAGGACTGGTTGGCCCTGTGTCAGTATAGTATGACTGGGTGTGGTGTCATGTCTGGTGTCTTTGGCATGATGCTCTAGTGGCAGCAGCACTTTTGTGGCATGGCCTCACCCTGCCACAAGAAGAAACAGTAATATATACACTCTAAGGAGCCCTCATCGTCATATCACTTAAATTTGGTTAAGTACGACTTTAAAACCCAAGCATACATACATATATACTTACTAGGCTCATTTCAGTCAATTTTGGCCTTTTTGTTTTTCTTTTTTGGCCTAGAAATGGCATTTTTTATATGTTAAATATAAGTGAGAAGGGCATATTCATTTGAATAGCTTTAGCCAGGGGCATGTCTCAGGATCTTTGAGGTACACTATTTTGAGACAATTAACATGGGGAAAATAGGACAAAATTTGAAAATGAGACACCCTAATGTTGAATTCTGGTAAAATCTATGGCTCTAGGTTACATAATGAGACACCCTAATGTTGAATTCTGGTAAAATCTATGGCTCTAGGTTACATAATGAGACACCCTAATATCGAATTCTGGTAAAATCTATGGCTCTAGGTTACATAATGAGACACCCTAATGTCAAATTCTGGTAAAATCTATGGCTCTAGGTTACATAATGAGACACCCTAAGGCCGAATTCTGGTAAAATCTATGGCTCTAGGTTACATAATGAGACACCCTAATGTCAAATTCTGGTAAAATCTATGGCTCTAGGTTACATAATGAGACACCCTAATGTCAAATTCTGGTAAAATCTATGGCTCTAGGTTACATAATGTAGCTTTGACAAGCTTTCATCAACACATCCTTTTCTCTTCACCACAGGTTCTTGTTTTCTGAGGTCATGGTTTGTAGACTCATACACTTGATCAGGTCAAGTATATGACAGTTCTCGAGACAAGTACACAGTATTTGACACTTCAATGGCCAATAATTACATGTACCAAGTCAAGTAAAGGACTAAACAACTCATAACTCAGACACCTCCTGGCATGTGGCACCTCACGACAAGGAACAGACACCTCCTGGCATGTAGCACCTCACAACAAGGAACAGACACCTCCTGGCATGTAGCACCTCACGACCAGGAACAGACACCTTCTGGCATGTAGCACCTCACGACAAGGAACAGACACCTTCTGGCATGTAGCACCTCACGACAAGGAACAGACACCTCCTGGCATGTAGCACCTCAAGACAAGGAACAGACACCTTCTGGCATGTAGCACCTCACGACAAGGAACAGACACCTCCCGGCATGTAGCACCTCACGACAAGGAACAGACACCTTCTGGCATGTAGCACCTCACGACAAGGAACAGACACCTCCTGACATGTAGCACCTCACGACAAGGAACAGACACCTCCTGGCATGTAGCACCTCAAGACAAGGAACAGACACCTTCTGGCATGTAGCACCTCACGACAAGGAACAGACACCTCCTGGCATGTAGCACCTCACGACAAGGAACAGACACCTCCTGGCATGTAGCACCTCAAGACAAGGAACAGACACCTCCTGGCATGTAGCACCTCATGACAAGGAACAGACACCTCCTGGCATGTAGCACCTCAAGACAAGGAACAGACACCTTCTGGCATGTAGCACTTCATGACAAATAACAGACACATCCTCACAAATTAAAAGTGAATTCTGATCAGTATATGTACATTTAACTCACAATGGCGAGGACCAGACACCTTCTGACAAATAATTTGTACAGACTCGTTTTCCACGATCAGATAAACATGTTGAAAGGTGAACACCGTAACATTCGGCCACGGCCCACTGCCTGCTCTTTTATGTACCTAGACAGAGTACAGACCAAGTACAAGTACATGCGGTGTTTACCTCAAAAGAATCTTACCTTAGCATTTCTTTCTCTAGATACACATCTTTGAGGCACCGCTGGCCGCCAGGCTTTGGAATGAGATTTCATTATTCTGTCGTCAGACTGAGGATGCGCGTAATATTTCCAAAAAGCTTCCACATGTGCTAGCTCCAAATTTTCGAGCCTTTCCAGTCGAACAACAGGTTGATATTTTGCACTCTCATAAAATGTGATATCTCTCTTATTGTCTGATTTACAGTTCATTTCTTTACTTCTGTCCTCTGTCTCATTGTAAATACCCTCATAATTGCTGGTCCGTTCTACATGCATGCTAACATTATCACGCAGCAAACTCTCATCTGCTGAAACTGCCGTCATTAATTCCGCCAAATTTGATTCCACCAGATCGCACCCATTAGACGGCTCATTTTTCACGCTGCACACATCTTGTACATGTTGAAATTCCTCCCTGATGTCTGCCATGTAGAACACCTCCACCATGTCCACTGCTGATGTATCCTCTTCCTTTACAATGTCCAAATTCACAGAGATCACATCTGAACTGATTCCTGAATTGAGTCCTGGCTCATCACAATTCACATTATCCACACTTGAATTGATGCAAATTACTTCTGAATCAATTTCATTCACCACATTAGATTCAGGACAGTTTAACTCTAGCTGTGACTTAACATTTGGTGTACAGGAAAATATTTCACTAATTCTCAAATTCATTGGACTTGCATCTGCTTCCAGGCCGGCAGTGTTTGAGTTTGACTCACTTGAACCACCACAAAATTCTGAATCAACACGAGCCATACTTGAATTGGAGTCACGGTGGTTTGACTCTGGTCTGACTTCCCCCACACTGTATGGGGCATTCAAAAAGGCTAATCCTCGGATTTCTCCACCTTCTGTCTTGATATGCGGCAGTAACTCCTCCAAAGGATCCTTCTTCTCAGTCTTCACCGGTCTGTGTGCTATGAAATCTGACTTTAAGGGGTTGGCACACATGACATCTGTGCTGTGGCTTTGATCAAGGTCAAAGACAGTGGCTGGAGAAGTCCAGTCTTTACTGTCCTCGGGTAGCCCCTCCATGCCTGGTTATAAAGACAACAACTGTAACAGCAACAATGAACACTGTGTTATTTATTTATTTATTGGATTGTTGTTTTATGCTGCACTCAAGAATATTTCAGTTTCATGATGGCGAACAACATTATGGTGGGAGGAAACCGGGCACAGCCCACGGGAAACCCACATTCATCCGCAGGTTGCTGCCAGATCTTCCCAAGTACAGCCGGACAGCGGCTGCATTGGTGGGAGGCTCCTGGGTCCTTACGCTGCACTATGAACACTGTGTTAGATCACAGATTTTGTCCATGGCTAAGTTGCACATTTTGACTGATTCTGAGAGCTCTACTGGTGAAAGGTTTCACTACCAAGAATAACATATTATGGCCTTTATTTCCACGCAAACATGCAACTCTTCACAGTGAATATTTAGATCAAATAAGTCATATGATTTCAGACGAATTCTATTTTTTTCATAAATTTAAAAAAAAAAACTAATACTTATCCTAATTCAAAAAAAAAACAAAAAAAAACCAGAGATTTTTATAAAGTTCTGATTTGACCCTGATTCACGCAGCTTTAAGCCACGCAGCCAACTGTACACATTTCAGCCCTTCAACAAGGATGAGGTTTATGGATTGAGTCTGACTCCCAGTCCAGTCCTTCTGGATAACTTTATAGAAACCTCCTCACCTACGGCCACAAGAGACCTCTTAATGAAGGTAAGTTATTCTAAAATGTACTTGTGTATGTGTGTTATAAAATAATACCTTAACCGGGTTAACTTGAGATGTTATACATGATTCTACCTCAACCATTCTCAGTAAGAAGAATGAACATGACAACTGCAGTACTGGTACCACTGTCCATTAAAAAGTCATAAAAAGCTGACAATAACGTACATCTATACATTACTATTGGCTGTTGTTAAAACCCTGTTGGTGTTTGCGTGTTGCTTACTATATGTATGTGAGTTATTATGTCACTTCATTCATGCTTCCCTGAAGGAGTCTATGTGAACAATGACTGCCCCAACGGAAGAGGCATTTTCCAACATTGTGCCCGTGACACAAGCTCGTGTGCACATGACCCTTAACACTTTCATCTGTCTTGACCACGTCGAAGAAAGATATTTTGTCAAAAACAAACCAAATGGTTTAGCGCCACCAGAAGGGGTACAGGCATCAGTCAACGGATCCAACATGCTGCTAGACACATGTTCAAATCCAGTGAGTTTCGCCAGAAACATACCATGGTAACATAAGTAAACCTAGATACTCTCTACTTGTCTGCGCAAAAAGCATCGTGCTGCATGTCATACGACAAAGGTTATTTGCGTTGCCTATATTTTCCAAATCCAACATCTCCTCATTCATATTTTTAACCACTGGAAAGCTCAGTGTAAACAATGCCAAGAAATGGAACGTGGAAAAGTAGGCCTACACATAAATATAACCATGAGTCTTTACAACTCCTATGTACAATGCACATGTAGATATAAAGTTACTTTAAAGATAGTAAATTTTCATGATGATCATTAGTGTAACAAAGAGGTGAATAACTGTTTTCTTTCGTAATGTAATTTTGATAACGCTGAGTTCAGGCATCCACGGCGGAAGGGAGATAACTCTGATTGTACTGAAACTTACATGTACACATGTACATGTGTGGCAACGATTTCTGGACATTTAGGAGACGTTTCTCTAGACTGTCATTTTCTTCCCACTATGTTTAGTCAAAAATGCAGTCCGGTTAGAATTTACCAGAAGACTTACATGCATGTTAAAGAGCGTTGTTGTTGCTCTACAGTTGATCATTACATTACAATCTACACTGGCACAGCTTCAAGAAGAAGTACACCTGAACAGGTTACGTTTGTCGAAGCCGAAAAACTGACCAAATTAGGCCCACGTATTAACTTGATTAGATAGCCACAAACCTGAATTCTTAAGATGAACACACTGCTTTCCATCAAGCAGCCTTTCGAAGTTTCGTTGAGTTGTAAAAAGCATCACAGACGGGTGCAGTAAAAATGACAACCAGATTTATTTTTCGAAAGCGGATTACCGATTGAGTACGATTATTCAGCCTGAAATCCTCACTAAATAAGGATTTTTTTTGCCTGTGTTTTCTAAACTAGCTGTGGGAGTAAAACCTACGACAGCCTTGACATTTTTGTCACCATTTTTGGTGTGAAGCTAAATAAAGAACCACTCTTTTGTGTGCTGGTTGGTGGAGAACTCTGTACATACACACACCACACTGCAGTGCGAAAACTAAAGAAACTGGAAGGGTATTTGTTTTTGGCTAAACATTGCAGAAAGAAGGTAAGCGCCTACCAAATGAATGGAAACATCTATAGGCCTACTTTCAGTAAAGACATGCATTATGCCGCCTTTCATTGTATAGCTATAAGCTGGATAGCGGTTTCAAGTTGCCCATACAGTATGGGCAGAAGGCGTCATACGGTAGATAAACAAAAGGACGTGGTCATTCGTGCCATTCTCTTAATGTTACCGACTTCGTTGACAGCCCACTATAGAGCTCAATTCTAATTTTTTTTCTGTGCGTCACGATGGATCCTATATAGTCTTTTCAGACACGACTAGGTATCATATCGGGCAGAGGGGAAACCATGCGCCGAAGTTGCCACTAACTATACCCGTAACCTTTATAAAACTACATATTTTCATAGACAGATCTGTGGACAAAGTGACTGAGACGACAAGGGGTTAAGTAACAAGAAAGGACTTACTAACTTAATACTAACTTTAATATATACTTACTACATATACTTACTATGTTCCGCTGTTCCGGGTTCAAAGTGGAGAGAGAGCGAACGCCAGCCAAAAAGGTAAATCCAAGTTCAATTTGGTAAAGTCCGAAATCAAAGGGTATATGCAAATGAGAGGAGTCATAGTCCTAGACAGGGAGCATCAGGAAACATAGTAACGTAGCGTGTGAGTGGCCAAAAGACTTTAGATTCAATAAAATTTGGAATTGGCTTACATAGCAGCGAACAAGAAAATCTTTTGTCTCTAAATCACCGGTCGTAAATTTTGAAACTTTTGTTATTTCACTTCTGTGTATTGTCTGGAGGTGCTCTCTTTCCGCTTCGGGTAACATTAATGGGGACTGATGGCGAGAATTATTTGTGACACATCTGTGGGAATTTGAGCTTGGGCCATGGTGTAGTGTAAGACCTGTGTGTGCGGTGAATTACTACCACCGGACTGTCTCACGGTAATATGGGCAAGTGTGTGCGCTAACAAATCCTTTGTAGAATCAGCTTGAAAGAAACAAAACCAACTCACTGAAAATAGCTTGCAGTTAAATACAGGTTTATTGATAGAAAGGAAAGAGAAGGAAAGAAGGGGACAGGTAGAAAGAATGCTCAATCTCCACACGCCAGTTTGAGTGACCTAAACTGTGGTAAGGGTCTTGCGTGGTGTGGACATCCGAGTCAACCTAAATACAGAGGATAGTGGTTGGAATAAAGGCTGCTGTGGAAGTGCACTTGTTAACTCTTCGGATGCCCAGGGAGAAAGAGCGGCGCGGTTTTAAACGCGTGTAAAAATATTACAACAAAACAAACTTCAGAAGAGATGCATCACTTACAAAATCAAATAACATAAGTGGAAAATAACACAGTGAGCAATGCACATGGTTATCCCTATACTCACAAATAAAGTATAACCAGGCAAAGGATGATTGGACTTAACAGCTGACCGACATTTGCTTTGTACTGATAAACAACTGCGACAACACCGAATTGCAAACAGCCGAATTATACATGGCTGAACTGCAACGTCGCAAAACAACGGGCCCGCGTCACCCGGAACAAAAGCGGTATAAACAATTAGCATCAGCAACATTGGCCAGTGTTGCAAAACATATATGCTATTATACCAAGATTACAACCAAGAGATGGTTGCACAGTACTATTTGTCCCTGCATAGACAATTTAGGTGGCATATGTCAACAGCGCCTCGTCCAATCATGCACATAGTAAGTACATACATATACTTACAGAATATATACAATTGAGGATAGTCACTACACACAACATAACAAACATGTATGCCAGGGACATGCTATTGTATATTAATGTGGAACTTAAACCCTCAAAGAAACAACATGCATTTACACGAGGAGAATATCTATAAAATTCATGTCCTACATGTGAATGACAAACAAATCCCTAACAGTGTGTGATCAGTGAAGGAAAATGCAATGAATTTATGTCTCGTCTTAAGTGTGCGAGTATGTATGAACAACTGAGCACATGTGGAACATGGCTACTACATACAACACTAGCGTGGACAAATAAATGTTGCGAATATGAAATAATCTCAAGATATATAACAGTGTGCATGACTAGAGCCATCATATATATCATCTAAGGCAGCTTGGCCACATGGGATCAACAGGCTAGCAACTTAGAGAAATTGGACGAGAACATTCTCATCAAATCAAGGCTAAAAATCATTACAAAGTAATCAAGGATTCATCCGCATTACTGCCAATGATAAATCAGGGTATTAATATGTAAAGGCAAAATAATAAACTTCCAATGTGATAATGTAGACATTTGACAGCTGTTTGTTTACACTCAATGGGGGCAGCCATTTTGTCATGTGACCCAAACAGCTCAGAGAGAGGCTCTGAGCCAGGCCCTGTTCACAGTCCTAGAGTTAATTACTGCCAGATGTGGGACGGAAAATTACCCTTTGACCCATGCCTGAACTAAAGGTTAGATTATAGGCCTATATGACCACATGTAGCTGCACACAAAGACCTCATGGTTTTGCAACTAATTTCCGAAAGCACACTAAGGGCTACAGATTGCTTTACAACTGCAGTACATGTAAACTTCCACAAATAATACCAGGAGACCAGCTATGGAGTAACAGAGTAATACACTCTGTTTTTCTAACAAATGTCCAAGTGCAAAGAATCCTAAACTGAGTCGGTTAAGTGAGCATCACTTGAACAGTATAAATAACTGCTAGGGCATTCATTTACACAAAACATTTGGAGCAAAGGGGAGATATATATATATATATGTACCCACTTGCTGCACACAAATACTGAAAAACTAAAGAACTGCTAGGGCATTCATTTACACAAGAGATTTGGAGCAAAGGGGAGATATATTTATATATGTACCCACTTGTTGCACACAAATACTCAAAATACACATATAGTGATCCCGCATGGCTCAAGCTTTTCAACAAATAACATAAACTCTATCTTCCAGTCATGCTAACATTCTGAGGCCTCCAGGGCTAGTTCTTACCTAAATACAGAGGATAGTGGTTGGAATAAAGGCTGCTGTGGAAGTGCACTTCTTAACTCTTCGGGTGCCCAGGGAGAAAGAGGCAGACCTTTGTCTCTAACCCCTCAGGAAACCAGACCGGTAGGGCAATAAATCTCATCCCCCTTCTCTCTGGGTGGGGTGGGAGCAAGGAGTGTCCACCAGCGCCAAATTTATGGCCTTAGTGAACATCCAGCCACTCCCACACACTGTCCCCACAGGGGGTGTACAGTGGCCACAGTTGGTACTGGGGTTTACAGTAGCATTGTTCTACCTGGATAATCAGCCACGCCAAATGGGCTTCTACCTGACTGTGAATTTAACCACCATGTGTGGGCTTTAAATTTAGGCGGGTCTTACTCTGGACACATGTAATCATAAATATGTGCCTCGTTATAGTGATATGGTATAATTATCACCATGGTCAGTAGTTTTGAAGCAGCTGGGAATAACTCATTGTCACTCATGAGTTGAGATGAAAGTAGGCATAAGTTGGATGCTGGAACAAATTACGTTTTAATCAGTCATGGGTAGTGGAGAACTGCCACTTGGGCAGATTGGTAGATGTAATTTAGAAAGTGAATTTTAAGTAACAGTATTATTGTTATTAGAAATTACACTCCCTATATATAGCACAGGCTCTAGTGCTGAAAATTGGCTGAGATCTATCCGGGTTTCGAACCAACGACCTCAGAGTTAGGCACCAAATCGCAAGAAATACACGTCAACCATCCAGGCCACTCGACCAACCAGCCTTCTACAAAAATAGAAATGACGCAGCTCTCTAAGCTGAACATATCAGATTGGTAGATGTCATTTAGAAAGTGAATTTTAAGTAACAGTATTACCGTTATTAGAGATTACACTTCCTATATATAGCACACGTTCTAGGGCCACTTGGTCAGTTGTCATTGATCCCAGCTGGAGTAAAACTTTTCCATATAAGATAATATAGAACGAGCAACTCTCTGTATTCCCTAAGATCATAAAATGAAAACAGAACTGCGCGGATTAACTGGATATATTACGTAGAATGTAGACATATAGCAATCAGAGGGTGTTTAGCAGCTAAAAAGGATCTGTGATGTCACTGTGCTTCGAACAGCCTTGATCCGAGCGCAGAGTTTGTAGAGGAAGCGTTTTGAGTGGAAGGGTCTTAGGGAAACCCTCACGAGGGAGCCTATATAGTCTTGTCAGACACAACTAGGTAACACAACGTGCAGAGTGGAAACTGTGCGCTGAGGTTGCCACTAACTATACCCGTAACCTTTATAAAACTATATAGTTTTATAGATAAACCTGTGGACAAAGTGACTACAACGACAAGGGGTTAAATAACAAGAAAGGAGTTCTTTAATATATACTTACTACTTATACTTACTACGTGCCGCTGTCCCTGGTTCAAAGTGGAGAGAGAGCGTCCGCCAGCCAAAATAAGTCAATCCCAGTTGAATTTGGTAAAGTCCGAAAGCATAGGGTATCTCCAAAGGAGAGAAGTTATAATCTTAGATCGGGGGTATCAGGAAGCACAGTAACGTAGCGTATGAGTGGCCAAAAGACTTCTGCTTCTCTTTTTTTTAACTGAAACTGGGGGATTCGCTTATATAGCAGTGAACAAGTAAATCTTTTGTTTCTAAATTACCGGTCGTAAATTTTGAAGCCTGCGTTATCTCACTTAATGTATCGTCTGGAGGTGCTCTCTTTCCTCCTTTGGGTAACATTAATGGGGACCAACGGCGAGAACCATCTCTGACACATCTGTGGGAATTTCAGCTTGGTCCATGATGTAGCATTGTCCCATGTGGACAATCAGCCACGCCAAACGAACTTAAACCCGACCGTGAATTTAATCACCTTGTGTGGGCCTTAAACTTACGCGGTTCCTAACCCGGACACATGTAATCACCACATGTACCTCGTAACATTATCCCCCCACTCGAAAAAGCACGTGACCTCACGTGTTATTAAGTTTAGAGGATGGCCCGGATGAAAATCCCTCAATGTGTTTACATGAAGTGGAACTAGATAGAACTAAAGTACAATTGCTACAGCACGACGTCAAACATGATTTGTGGAATTATTTATCGTACACAAATAGAAAATCGATTACAACACCAAACAATGAAGCGATTACAACATTGATCAGACATGATTTGAATCGATTACAACACCAAACAATGGAGCGATTACAACATTGATCAGACATGATTTGAATCGATTACAGCATGAAACAGTTCGTTAGCTACGAGGAAGAAGATAAAATGTATTAAAGACGGAAACAACCTGAACGAACGTCGCATGGGAACATGCATTTCTCACAAGAACACGCATATGTATATATATATTTTTCCTAATAATGGCTGCGAGTGAAGTCATCATATCTCTTCCTTTATCATGGGTGATCGAAAAGCTTGCGGCACGTCTCCTAGCTGGATGAAGGTAGGGCATACATCACGAGGAACATAAGTCCAAGGCTCGGCACATCCCCTGGCTGCTTCGGGCGACTCTGTAACTATCGAAGAGCAGTATCAGGCACGTAGAACGCAACATTCCAAGATTAAGGAAGAGTGAATGTTTACCATATAGTTATATGCCACGGTTACAGTTCTTGAGAATAAAGTTTGGATGCCCACTTTGTATAATTGTAACTGATGTCACGTGTCTAGCAAGTGATTAGAGATAGTCTAACCGATTTACCAAGGCATGATCTACACTTAGCCGTCGCAGGTAGAGTCATTACTCTCGCGCTGTGGTCGTCACCAGGCGGCTTGATAAGGTTAGCTGAAGGAAGGTCGCTTGCAGAGAATTCAAATACGAGATGACACATTGTGACATGATACAAAACAACCTGGAAATTCACCTACCTAGAATTAGCTACCACGCAAATATACTTGAACCAATGGACCATGGATTCCAAGATACAGTTTGGAATACCACATTCCGTGCGATTTGTGGGGTTTCAGAATCTCCATCGATAACATGAGGCTGCAAAGGACTTACATAGCGAGTTAGTACAACGAATGACAACAATAAGGATCCCGGGAATGAACACATGGAGTTAATTCAATTCACACGTCAACATTCTTCATAGGGACGGACTGGATGTACCTATTTAGGAGAATGTATAGGTTAGCTCGGTATGGAGAGTGCAGTATATGCCGCACTCTCCCATATTCTATCACCGACATGTTTGAATAGTACTCCTAATCGTGTTTGACGACTATGCGCTCCGACTAGGTCCATTATAACAAACAGAGGGATGTAAAACACAGTGATCAACATCTGGAAGTAGACAGTTATTTATCCTTAGCATGAAAATTATCAATAAGAGACTGATCCAAAATGTGTGACTCGGGTTCCCAAGTATTGTGTTTGGGACCATATCCTGCCCACCTGATCTTATAATAGTTAACTCCTTTTACCTTCTTGTGACGTAAAATCTTTTCCACTGTCCATATGTCATCGGTTACATCGGTGCTACCCTCTGGTGATGATTGTATATTTGGGTTCGGATTTGCTGTAGGACAGTCCTCGGTGTTGATACCAGAACCTATTTTTCTAGTATCTGGATGCAAACAAGGCTTGAGGCGATTAGAGTGAATAAGGGTACCGAGCATTCTACCGTTAATCCGTCTTAGACGATATGTGCAATTACTGGGCATAGATTGCACTATGAAGGGTCCTTCCCATGGATGGGACAGCTTTCTACTAAGTCCTTTCCGGACTTTTGGGTTATGTAACCACACTAAATCACCAATCTTGTAGGGTGGAGGCCTAGCGTTTCTGTCATAGTTCTTTTTCATACGGTCTCTAGAAATTGACAAGTTAGCTCGTGCCAGTGTTTGGGCTACTTGTAAGTTACCTTTAATCTCATCCAAGCATTCACTGAATGATAGTGGGTTACCGTCTTTACTATGTAAAGTAACATCTATCGGTAGGTTAGCCTCACGGCCATCCAACAAATGAAAGGGGGTGAGACCTGTACTTTCAAGGGCAGGGGACGTTCTGTAAGCGAACAAAATGGATAGTATGTAGGTATCCCAATCGTCCTGTGAGTCGTTTGTAAACATTGAAATACCAGTTACCAGGGTTCCGTTGAACTTTTCCGTAAGGCCATCAGTTTGGGGATGGAAAGGGCTTGTTTTTACATGCTTGGTATTAAACAACTTACACAACTCTTGGACAAGGCGCGAGAGAAAATTTGTACCCCTGTCGGATAATAACACCTTGGGTGACCCATGGCGACATATTATCTCATTATAAAAGACTTTGGCAATTACAGGCGCCTCAATTGACGGGACGGCGAAGGCTTCCGGCCAACGCGTCATGTAATCCGTAATTACGACAATATACTTATTACCTTGAGTCGTTGTGGGTAGTGGGCCGACACAGTCAATAGCGATTCGGTCGAATGCACTCTCTACGGGAGGTAGGGGATTTAGAGGAGCTTTGCGACAATATTTAGGTGTCTTCCTAGTATTACACTTAGTGCAAGTTTTAACCCAATGTTCAGTGTCAGTATACATGCCGTGCCAAAAGTAACGTCGTTTAATTTTCTCATAGGTCTTACTAATGCCAAAATGACCACCAGTGGGATCGTCGTGATAAGCGCATGATATCTGTTTCCTTAGTTGGTTTGGAACAACTAATAACAGTCCTTTCGAATTGGCTGGACTTTTGTCAGATATGGAAATGCGATGAAGGATACCATCCGAATCAAGAGCATAGTGATCAACTGTTAGCAGAATAGTTCTAGCGTCGGCATCTTTTGACGGCAGCTGCTTGTTCTCTAAGTATGCTATTAGCATGGAGGTTGTCGGATCTTGCCTTTGAAAGTCAGAGAGCTGAGCCAAGGGGAGATCCAAGGCATTCATACTGACTTCTTTAGCTGTGGATTTGCTTACCTCAGATGATTTAAAAGGAATTCTAGACAACCCGTCGGCATTTTCATGAACTCTACCTGCTCGATGAAAGACTGTAAAGTCGAACTCCTGGAGAGCCATAGCCCAGCGTGCTAATCTTCCAGAAGGTTCCTTAAGCTCCAGAAGCCATCGGAGGGCGCTATGGTTGGTTATCACAGTGAAATGCCTACCATACAGATAAGGCCTGAAATACTTGATACCGGCTACTACAGCAAGTGCCTCTTTCTCGGTAATGCTATAATTTTTCTCATGGATGGTTAGCGACCTACCTGCGTATGCTACTACAGCCTCTTTTCCATCTTTGTCCTGAGCTAGAATCATACCTATCCCTAAGTCACTAGCGTCTGTACAGAGTTTAAATGGCTTGGTGAAGTCGGGGAAGATTAACACAGGAGGGTTACTTAGCGCAAGCTTTAGCTTTTCAAAAGCTTCCTGGCATTCAGCAGACCACATAAACGGTTTGTTCTTCTTTGTGAGCTCATTTAGAGCAGCGGCTACGGCCGAAAATCCTTTCACAAATTTCCGATAGTAATTAGCCAAACCTGTGAAACTTCTAAGTTCTTTAAGGTTCCTGGGCCTTGGGTACTCTTTGATAACCCTGCATTTCTCTGGATCTGGACGAATTCCATCTTTAGATACCACATGGCCCAAATACTTTACCTCTCTGCAAGCAAAATTGCACTTTTGAGGCTTCAGCCTTAACCTGGCCTCCTTAAGTCGCTGGAATACCGCTTCTAGATGTTTAAGATGATCTTCAAAACTCGGAGAGAATACAATTATATCATCGATATAAATGAGGCAGATATCATAGGTTAAACCTCGAAGAACACTTTCCATAACTCGTTGGAATGAACTGGGGGCATTTGTGACTCCAAAGGGAAGTCGGGTAAACTGATAAAGACCCGAGTGTACTATGAAGGCAGTTCTATCTGCAGTCTGAGGATCCAACTCTATCTGCCAGTAACCACTTCTAAGGTCCAAAGTACTAAAGGTTACGGGTATAGTTAGTGGCAACCTCAGCGCACAGTTTCCACTCTGCACGTTGTGTTACCTAGTTGTGTCTGACAAGACTATATAGGCTCCCTCGTGAGGGTTTCCCTAAGACCCTTCCACTCAAAACGCTTCCTCTACAAACTCTGCGCTCGGATCAAGTAGCCACACGAACCCTTACCCCGTATCAATTGGTAGCAGAGCGTGGTTTTAATCACCTTGTGTGGGCCTTAAACTTACGCGGTTCATAACCCGGACACATGTAATCACCACATGTGCCTCGTAACAGCCTGTTCAGTATGATCCATATGACCTTCATGGCACCTAAGCCTATTCAGTATGATCCATATGACCATCATGGCACCTCAGTCTGTTCCGTATGATCCATATGACCGACATGGCACCTCAGTCTGTTCAGTATGATCCATATGACCATCATGGCACCTCAGTCTGTTCAGTATGATCCATATGACCGTCATGGCACCTCAGCCTGTTCAGTATGATCCATATGACCATCATGGCACCTCAGCCTGTTCAGTATGATCCATATGACCATCATGGCACCTCAGTCTGTTCAGTATGATCCATATGACGTCATGGCACCTCAGCCTGTTCAGTATGATCCATATGACCATCATGGCACCTCAGTCTGTTCAGTATGATCCATATGACCATCATGGCACCTCAGTCTGTTCAGATCCATATGATGGCACCTCAGTCTGTTCAGTATGATCCATATGACCATCATGGCACCTCAGTCTGTTCAGTATGATCCATATGACCGTCATGGCACCTCAGCCTGTTCAGTATGATCCATATGACCATCATGGCACCTCAGCCTGTTCAGTATGATCCATATGACCATCATGGCACCTCAGTCTGTTCAGTATGATCCATATGACGTCATGGCACCTCAGCCTGTTCAGTATGATCCATATGACCATCATGGCACCTCAGTCTGTTCAGTATGATCCATATGACCATCATGGCACCTCAGTCTGTTCAGTATGATCCATATGACCATCATGGCACCTCAGTCTGTTCAGTATGATCCATATGACCGTCATGGCACCTCAGCCTGTTCAGTATGATCCATATGACCGTCATGGCACCTCAGCCTGTTCAGTATGATCCATACGACCATCATGGCACCTCAGTCTTTATTTCCGTTTAAAATCACTTCCGAAAAAAAAAATATAAAAAAAAAATAGTAAAGCCGATATCTGGAATCACCACGAAGTGGTTTTTTAGATGATACGTACTTTGTTTGAATATGATCTGTTCTGTTTCGCTTTATTACTGCTCTTCATTCCGTAAGTGCATAAATAGTATAGTAACTTAGAAGTCCCCTAGCGCCATGGGTTCTACAGCATTAGGTGAAAAAAAGCCCGGACCTGTGAGAAAGATACGACCATCCCCAAGCCAGGACCTGTGAGAAAGATACGACCATCCCCAAGCCAGGACCTGTGAGAAAGATACGACCATCCCCAAGTTGCTGGTAGACCTATAGCTTCCCACATACGACCGTACAGCAGGCCAGCCAGAACTGGACTTGAACTCACGGCTACCCCGTTGATGAGATGCCTAACATTCGCGTGCATGCGCTAAAAGCAAATGTGTTCATGTTGTACACGTGATGTGGACCACAGATCAGCATTAATTGTGAAAAAGTCGCAAAGGCACATTCTATACCCTATGGTCTACATAGACATTTTTGTGTGCCTTCAGTTTAAGTACCACGGTATGCACCAAATCGTGTAGGCCTCTAACTGTCGTACACATATTGTCTTTATCGCGAGAAAATTTACCGAAAAAATACACGTGTATTTGATCTTTGTTCAACGAAAAAATCAAGAAGTGTTTCCTAATTCCACGATGACAATCTGTTTCATGGGTCGATGAGGGGCCTCCGTGGTCGAGGGGGTAAGCGAGCTAGTACAACGTAATGACTCTCAACATTGCGATCGCTGTGAGTTCAAGTCCAGCTCACGCTGTCTTCCTCTCCGATCGCACCTGGGAAGCTTCGCCAACAACCTGCGGATGGTCGCGGATTTCCCTCGGGTTTTGACCGGTTCCCTTCTGTCATAATGGCCGCCGTCAAATAGGTAAAATATTCTTGGGTGCGGCGTAAAACACAAAATCATTTACATAAACAGGTGGAGGAAACCGGCCTGGTCGGAGTAAACCATCGACCTTTGGCAGGTTACTGACAGTTTTTTCCGGATGTCAGGTACAGATGTGCACACCATATTGGTAGAAGACATAAGAGGTCTTCCAAGAACTGTAGACAGTGGCAGCGGTCGTGGGAGATGTCGTCAACCGTTCATTGCATGCAGCCGTCATCAAGACGCAGGCATGAGCATTGCGAACACAAGTGTAAAAGACAGAACAAGACATTTGCTTTGTGAGAGCTCCTTTCTATCAGCATGACCACTCGATCACCTGACTTTCCATTTGATAAGACTGGAGCTACGTAGTCGAACAGTGTACGTCTGGATATACATGTTTATGAGATGCCTGTCCGTGGCTTCGGGGTCGCCGGTTCGAAACCCATGTAGGCGACTTTTTATTTTTACACGAAGGAAACAATAACTCCAATTAACCGTTAGGGGGGACCTCCGTGGCTGAGAGGTTAGCGCTCCAGCTCAGCATGATGGTCTAATGCGGTTACTGTGAGTTCAAGTCCAGCTCACGCCGGCTCCCTGTACGGTCGTACGTGGGAAGGTCTGCCAGCAACCTGGATGGTCGTGCGTTTCCCCCTGGTTCTACCCCGTCTTTCCCGTTACAACGCTCGCGGCCGTCTTAAGTGAAATATTTTTCAGTAAGGCGTAAAACACAAATCAAATAAATAAATAAATTCTTGAGTATGGCGTAAAACACCAACCAAATGACTAAATTAATAAATTATTCCCTATGCTATAGCAAAACACCTCTTCTGAATGCCATCGCATAATTTTCGAATGTAAGTTGACCTAAAAGCGAGTAGCAGATATGCAAGGAATCAGATGTCTTCGGTATGCGTCAATTGGAGTTTCTTCCGATAGATATGTATATTAAATACCTATACATTTTATTTGTACACCTTATAGAATGTATTCTTCTACAAGGCTACTGGCTGAAATACTAACTGAACAAATGAAATAGCAATACAACGGGAGATTTCTTTCCACAGATAAAGTACAGTGAAAAAAAAAACCCCAAAAACTAGCCGACAGTTTATTCAGTCCTAACTGCTTTCATTTTAATCTGAATGGCAACAATGTGACCAAAAGTTACTTTGCATGCTTTATGATGGATTTCTTGATTAACAGATTTATAATGTTCATTGCAATGAATAATAAGAACATTTGCACTTGAATAAAAGCACAAAAATGCTGTTTAAATGTCATTCATCAAATCAAGTCTTTAACAAACATCATGGGCTATCAGGAAACATGCTGTACTAAAAAGAGAAAATATTACACACCATTTTAATATTAAAGAAATTAACACACCAAAGAAGAGAAAGCGGAAGCCTGAAATACATCAAGTACTTTGTTCATATAAAAAAATCATAAATTAAATGGAGGCACTACGCACTAGCCTATATATTACACTCTGATATGTTTACACAGACACATTCATGAAAGATATAGGAACACCATAATATGATGCAAGATAATGTACAACATGCACTACACTCTCCTCACATCACAAAGTTTCCTAACACATATGGAAAGTCGCGGTCCATACTTTTTCATCTAAACAGAAAACATCTTCAGATACAGTAAAATAATGTATACATATAAATGCAAAATTTCAGACAGCCAATGGCTAGACGAGTAAGTTTCCCCGTAATACACCGAGCCAGTAGTTACTCTGTATACGATTGGTTGTTACGACCGGAAGCGGAAGTCTGTCTAGTCACGTGGGGCGGGCTCTTTGTTCAGGAGAGCTCTGAGTTGTCTTTCCTCTTCCTCTATCCGATTTCCATGCTCCTTTTGTCGGGCAGCTAAAAAAAGAATATCAGTTTTTCACGTTATTGTTTATAAATATGATGACAAGATAGCATTTTGAGTAAATCTATAACATCGACATCTAATGTATTGCAATTAATATCACCGCGTGTTTTTACCCTGCTCTGCTTACGCCTTGGTGCAAGAAGGCGTGTAAGTAGTTACTTACATATATGCATTCACATGAACAGTTAGAACAAAACCCTGACAAACGTAAAATGGCCAGGGGACGCATTTCATCCATTACTTGTGACAGTTTGCGCAATATCATAATGTTATCACTTGTCCGGTCTCACTCTCTATGCTGTATTTATTCGATTGGTGTTTTACGTCGTACTCAAGAATATTTCACTTATACGACGTCGACCAGCCTCATGGTGAGAGGAAACCGAGCAAAGCCCAGGGGAAACCCACGGCAAACCGCAGGTTAATGGCGCACCTTCCCACGTACGGCAGGGGAGGAAGCCAGCATGACCTGGACTTGAACTCACAACGACCGCATTGGTGAGATGCAACTGGTGCGCTAACCCGCACGAACACGGAGCTCCCCTCTATGTTGTGGTATTCTATATTATTTGTTTCTTTAAAGAAAAGCCAGAATCATTTGGCTCAGTCAGAGGCAAAGCAAACACTAACGTGAAGTGTAGCCGTTCCAAAAATGCCAGATAATATATACTAGTTCCAAGGAGGAACATGCTTGTAAACACTGCACAAATTTTGTGTCCAGGAGGTAATTTCTCACTTTTCTTTTCTGACAGTTCCAATATTAAACATTTGTGTTGCGTGTTACTTTTTGGATCTGACGATGTGTACATCTCGGATAATTCAATTTAAATTTCAAAATTTCCCCCAAAAGATTCAGCCAATGATTTAGTAGTCAATTATCTCCGGTTCACTTTAATTATATACTATGTTTATTATACATTCACTCACAGTATAGTTGAGTCCAGTTTATCATCAGCATCATTATGCAATTTTATCAGGTTTTGTATCTATTTTTGCAATTGTTTTGTTGAGGAGCCCATGAAGTCTTTCACCGATGTAGTCGCTGTGCATGAGTTCAAACAGGCTTCTTCTCCGATCTACTACGTGGGAAATATCTGTCAGTAATTTGCGGATGGGTCGTCGGTTTCCTGTGAGCTTTGTTCGGTTTCCTTCCACAATGCTTGCCGCCGTCGTATAAGTAAAATATTCTTGAGCATTTTAGTAACAGACTTTGTTTTGTAAATTCACCTAACAATTTATCCACAAACTCACCTTCTTCCTTTTCGTACAGATATCGGATTATATCCTCCAGTGATATGCCATTCCTGAAGGCAAGGTCAAGGTCGGATAGCAGCCTGTACACGACCTTCTCTAAAACTGTGTCAAACAAGGGCAAAGGTCAAGGTTAAAAGGGCGTGATGGTAAGATACGGGAACAATACTGGCAACATTGTCGTGTACAGAGGTACCTGGATAGGTGTATATGTACTGGAACACTTTGAAATCGCAAAAACGGAAAAACAACCAGTGGAACTGAAAAGTGCTTATTATTAAAGGTAACGGGTTTATCATTCGACGAATCGCAGCAGAATGTTGCCTTGACCAGAGTACGTCTTCACCACTTACAAATGTTATATTTGTCTCAATTTATTTGCCTTTTTTCTGGATTATATAAAAATTTCACTAACTTCTATGTTTTGCTTTTTCACTGCGTGTAGGTATGTGCAGAGACAGGGTTAGTAAAGGTTAAGGCCTAAAAGTTAGTAAGCATACGAAGCCGTGCAAGCAATATTGCACTCGTACATTGTCTTGGTGCCAAGCAAGGATTAAGTGTTGTGCAGGTAAACAAAAACTGTATAATGGCCCGAGATTGCATTCATTGTAAATGTAAGAACAGACACGAGAACCCTTGTTCAGATGAGCTGTGTGCTAGGAGACAGCTTTTAAAATTACCACATCATACTACTGTTTAAAATTGTTGAACTATGATAATATAATCATGCCGTATAATCTTGCAAAGCGTGTTTCTCCAATTGGAGAAACTCTATTTTTGTTAGTGTGTAAATGTGGCAGGATGAGAGCTCACTGAACTGGAGTAAAAACACTCTTAACTCGGTTTAATTTTTATTACTCCAAATATGCCCTTCAGTTAAATCGTAGAGAATTTAGTATACCCGTTTGACACTGTCACACGTGTCCTTGTCGTTCTTATAACGTATTCTAAAAACTCCGAGAGAGACCTGCCAGTGAGCTGTTTGTCTTCTTGTAATCCAATTCTATACCACAGACTTGCATTGGACAAGGGTTCTCTTATGCTTAATATAAAATTTACATTCTGATCTGTCTTCCGAAAATCCCCCAAAATGACCATTTTTCGTATCCATAAAAGGTTGCATATTCGTTCTCTTCGCTGGAATGCCTGAAAACCAGAATATGGTAACTATTCCAAGGCTTTCCAAAACATTATAATGAACGTAACAATCGGTTATATTTTCTTCACTATTTCAAAGTCATCTTATAAATTTTATTTAAAAGTTAGGAGAAATGATAGAAAGTCGTTTTTCAATACGGACAAGATCGATGGTGACTACATGGCGCCAATTTTTGATGTTCTAAACTGTGGATGTTTGATATGATGTTGAGATCGAGAGTTCAAACCCTGGGATGGCTGACAACTGCAACACCATTTCACGGCATCGGTTTTTTTCTGGCGAGGAGGGTTTGTTACCCACGGGCTATTCCTGGTTTTCATCCAAACCACAATCTCTTGTTCTGAACAGATGTGTTGGTTGCCTACGAGCTATTCCTGGTTTAAATCCAAATGAAACTGAATTTTCTTCGATACCTTATAAAAAAACACTAATCAGAGACAAAAAACTGATCCGCAAAAAGATGAAAAGTTAAGCGTACCGTCTTGAGGAAGACGAAAGGACTGGCGGGGATCTTGAAGGTAAAACTGATCGTGTACGGTTCTTTTGTCATCTGCCTGGTTGTCAGGAACCCCCAAAGGTGCCTCATAAAAGTGACCCAAGTCTATAGGTTAATAGATTAGTTATGAGTTAGTTTATTTATGTTATTTTCTGGCTATTTTACGTAGTGTACTCAATAACGATCTGAATCAGTAACGTTGCATTTGTATATGAGGTCATCAAGTATTGTGGCATGAAGTGTTAGTTCTTGTACAAATATAATAACGGAAACTTAAGGCCAGCATTTAAAGGAAAGCATAATCCATTCACAGTAATTGGATAAAAACCCGAGAAAGAAAGTTGGTAGGTACCTAAATCAGTTGATTTGGTTATAACCTGGATTCCTTAAGATGTACTACATATGTTTGCTTTCGCACATAAAGATCATACGGTCAACATGAATTCGTTGTCTTTCACACAAAGCATGGCGTATTGTGGAAAAGCAGCGTGTTAACCTATATCGCGCAACATATTTTTAAGCTTGTTATTTAAAGTTGTTGACTTACGCACCAGGTGCCAGGTGTTGCAAACATGGGATATCAGTCATGCAGGCGCCGACACTAACTTGCACGCACCATTATAATGTAGTGAAATGTGCATACATGCATGCCGTAAGAGCCTATATGCGATTTGTATCGAAGGAACGGAAAATACATTCATCGCCTCTATAATTATAATTAGGACTAATTAAAAAGTGACATCCTAGATATAAGGTGTTGCCGACTAACAGCGTGCAGTTAATCTTCGCATTTGTTGTAAGAAGTTTCTTCCCAGAAAATGTCTAATCGGTTAGACAAGGACGCCAGCATTGAAAATTACATTCCTAACAGCATGTCGTCTTTGGATTGGTGTCGCCAACATCCCACCCGGTGCCATTCAACTTACTTTCTGTCTTGTCCACCTTCTGGTGATCGTGCACGTTTTCCAGAGCGCTTTTCAGACTCTGTGATAAACAGAACAATTAAAATCATGAATCTGAATAACATTTGCATAAGATCACAGAATGATCACCTAGAGCTGCACGCACACATAGTCTCATTCATCGAACGTCGCAATTACGAGAAGTTCCGCAAAGTTATCGTATTGTGATATATGTATGTATGCTTGGGTTTTGCCTCGCACTCGACATTTTTTCAGTCAGATGAAGACGAGGATGTGTTTTATGTGGCTTCTTGTGGATGAGCAAGTCCATGCCGCCAAGGTGCTGCCGCCACTGGAGCATAATTCCCAAGACACCAGACATGACACCAGATATGACACAACTCCTAGTCTCGTTATACTGACACCGGGCCGACCAGTCCTGTTTCCTTGTTCTACCCTCTCAGTGCTGAGCGTCAAGCGAGGGAGCAACAAGTAACATTTTTTAAGTTTTTGGTAGGACCTGACCCGGGATTGATCCCCACGATCTCCCGACCTCTAGTCGGACGCTCTAACCACCAGGCCTGCGAGGCGTTCTGAAATGTTATTATGGCTAGTTATAACATGATGACATCAACGTGGCAATAGTAATGGCAGCCAAGGAAAATGTTGACAATAATAATTACGATGACGACGATAACAATAAAAATATTAACGACATTTTCCCTTTTCAAAGGGTTGTTTGTTGTTGTTGTTCACCTTCAGAAGTAGAATGTCGGCTTCAGACAGTGTGTTCTCTCCCTTCCCTTTGCCCTTTTCTCCCGCCTGGGGCGCAGGTGTTGTGGCTTGCGGGACGGACGTAGGCTTTGCGGATTTGTTTTTGTCAATATCGCCTAACTGTGTTGAGAACGAAAAGATACGGAAATTTAACAGACAGAGATAAAACATTATTGCCTGCGTCTTTTGCATTTAGTTGTTTTCTAACTTTTAATCTGTCAGTCTAGTCCTAGTTTGGGAAACAATGATATAAACTTGATCTTCCATGCCAGTCACATGCTGTGTTAAAAGTTTGAAATAGATGTTTCATTGAACTCTTGTAACTATTCCATTTGTGGAACTCATGATGACTCCTCATGGTGTTTCCCCACAGGCTATTATATCAACATATTATACTAAACATTTATTTATTTGATGTTTTTTTTTCAATGTAGCCTACTGAAGAACATTTCACTTCGGGCCTACGGCCTACATTATGGTGGGAAGGAAACCGGGCACAGCCCGGGGGAAACCCACGACCATGCATCTGCATGTTGCTGGTGCACCCTCCCACTTACGGCCGGAGAGGAAACCCGCATGAGCTGGACTACATATGGGTTAAATGCTCCTGGATCATTGTGCTGCGCTAGTAGGCTTGCGCTAACATCTGGGCCATGGCTTGAAATCATACACGGTTTGTGTACAAAAATTCTGTCTCCACAGTGACAATATTACATTCCAGTTAGCACCAAAGACCCAATATGGACCAAGTTAGTAGATAAAACGCGTAAGGGTTGGATCCAAAGGCCTTTTCATTTCATTGCATTCCTGGCAACCCCATATTGTGTGACGCATACCGTATAGTGCAGCTGAACACAGGTACTGACGATAATAACCTGCAAGTGTAATGGATGACAAGATACTACCAAAAGCATACAGAGCCTTGAATCGTGTTAATAAGAAGGAAGTTACTAAAGCCTGTTATATAGGAACACAGCGTATATAACAACAAAAAGCCCACCTCGGAGGCATTAAAGGATTTATGCCTGTCATGTAGGCTGACAAAAAGTAACAAGACATGCCAAGGAGATAATTCCGAAGCGAAGATTTGATAGCATGATAATATGAAGTTATGCAAAGCACGCACTAGTAAACAGAAAAGCAAGCAAGATGCATCTTTATCCCAATGATCTATTTATTTATTTATTTATTTATTTATAACACTACGGCCGCCTGTTTTCTGAATGAAGAAAACGGGTCGTACCCCACTAAACCACCAACTTTGGCAAGTAATACTGCATAATGACAGTGCCCTCCTGTGATATACAAGTCGTACTAATGGAGGGTTACTGATCTCCTGCAAACTTCATGTTCAACTACACAGGAGAACAGTGCCGACCTCTTGCTGCAGTCAAGACCCATTGGGCAGTGAGGGCAAGGCAACCCCGAAATTTCCATATCCCAGAATGGGGTTGAACCGTTGTAGCGTGTGTCTCGTTTGTCCTATCATGCATGTGTCTCGTGTGTCCTAAAGCGTGTCTCATTTGTCCTAGCGATTTTGAGATCGCCCATTAAGTACGTACGTTCATGGTGGCGGGAGGGAGGGGAGGGCATTACATACAAAGCGCGTGCCGGCGGGGCGGCGGTGGGGGGGGGGAGGCTTTATAAGTCGGTATAAGTACGAAAAAAAAAATTGCTATTTACAAATGTAAGTATATAGGATACACGCTACTCTACCCATGAGCAACATTCGCCTTACACGGTGTAATAATCTGTGTGAAAAAACAAAAGTGCTATGACGATTGTCAACAACTTTGGAACGAAGTGAAAACCAGTCTACTTCTAGGCGAGCATCAATCACCCAGAGAAGTCACAACATTCCCCAGTTTGACACTCCATTTGTAAAATCATATGTGGCTTGGTACATTGAACCCACGAGATGGCTTAAATATTAAATCTGTGATAAATCCGCAGCAAACCAGTCGAATCTGCCCTTTACTGTTTTAGGCATTGTTACGTCACATTAACTGGCTGACAATTGGTGGAAGTCAATCGCCTTGTGTGCCAGCCTATACACAGTTCTGTAGGCCATTTTTCGAACCCACATGACGGTTCAGCGTGCTACCTACAGGGAGAGAGCGGGTGGGCGTGGGGGGGGGAGGGGGTCAAGGTATTTCGCACAAGATGCAGACAGGCAGGGAGCGTTAAAAAGTTGGGAATTCGAGGCCACTTTACCCTTGTGTTTGACAAACTTCGCACGACCAAGTTGGTCGCCTGCAAGTGTTAGTACATTATACATGAAGATGGTATTTAGGAACGAGAAGGATTTATAAGGATGGAAGTGCCGTTAACCCACATTATACTCTCATAAGAACTCACCAATTTCTGGAGCTCCGACAACTGCAAATTTCAAATGAATGTTTCAAGAAAAATGCACAGTTTCATAAATTTCATTTCTTTGAATCGTTACAGTTTCTTACAACTTTCTAGCATATGCAAGGCCTTAAGTATTATATTTGTCTGAGCTATTACTGGTAGCTAAAACATCTACCTTGCCTATATATGTCGATGAGGTACACAAATTTTTTTGTTGGAATGCATTGTAAGGTAAAGTTAAAACAAATAATGACCAAAAGATGTAATTACTTTCGCTCAAGCAAATCCAATCACGAAACGAAAGCCTCGCTCGCAAAATCCCGTGGTTCTCGCGAGATTTCCGTAATAGTCGGAAACTGCTCATGAAATGAGGAAAATCTGGGAAGATTTCGTTGCTACATTTAATGTAAATCCCCTTCATCAGAAACCACTTTGATTTGCAAAACAATATAATGTATCTTTGCCATGTAATGTAAATATTGCTCCCAGATTCTAGTCACAAATGATGATTTCAACAATCGGGAACCTTTCCCGCTGATGCCATTCGAGTCCAAGCTGTGTTGTCTGTAGCTCAGTCCTGCTATTACGATCACGTTTTGTTCATTCCTGTCTTTGCGATCACGTTTTGTATCTTCCTGGCAATGTAATAACTTTTTGTTCATTCCTGGCAATGTGATAAATGATAACAATGGATCTGTTGTAGAGCAATGATCAATCCAGCTTGGACCCGTATCAGTTTGGTGTGATGAAAGGTACCCCATTCTGCTAAAAAGAAATGAAATTTCATTTTGATATGTTTGTATGCTTACATGTAGAACAATGGTGAGGTGCGCAAGAATATAACTTTGATCACTAAGACTGAAGATTTAATAGTGTACATTTTATGGAATTAAGAGAGCTATATAGATGAAACATACCTTAGCTTTAAGATCACTGATCTAAAGAAAAGCAAAAAAAGCAAATAAAATGAAACAAATTATGAAACAGACAAATAAGAAGCATATGACAGAATCAAGGCTATAGGCTCAAACTGATGTATAAAGAGTTTGAGAAACTCATTTTCGCGTCAAATAATTTGAGCTACATATATATTTAAATGATATTCGTCGTTGTACAGGCTGAAGCACAGTGACGTAACAGATTCTTTTCATACCTGTTTAACATCCTTTGATTGCTGTATGTCTACGTTCTACGTGAATACATAGGTAGTACACATATGTATATCTGTATTAATGTAGATATATAACAGTTACAGCATGTTTAGGCGCAAAAATAGAATTTGTGACATCACTGTGTATCCGTCTGTTCAGTTTGGTCCAAAACCTTGACCGCAGCACCTAAGTCTTTATTTCCATTTTAATCACTGTAAAAAAAAAAACATGACAAAAAATAACGAGGACCATATTTGGAATCCTCACGAAATGATCTGTTAGATGATGCTTACTATGTTGAAATGTGGTCTGTAAATTCCGACAGGCGGAAAGTTTCCAGAATATTTATAAACATGAGCACTAATAACACACTCGCGAACGTGGGCTATTTAAAAAAAACAAGAAACATTCATGCACACTCGAACAGAACATAACTGCTTCACAAAGAATGCACGAAACTGCCTGGGGTTTCCATGTCAATATTTGCTAACATCCTCGACCACGACAAGGTCAAACCTTGGCACTAAAGGACCATGACATTTTAAGTGCCAAAGATTCTTTGCCACTGCAGTTAAAGTAGGCTGGCGACAATCAGGATAAAATGTCATACCTTGTCGGCCGTCCTCTTATTTCTGACACCTGAAAACAAAACGGAAAAATAAATAGTATTGATATCATTATATTGATTTCTCACGATGAGGGCGTTAAGAAACGTTTCCACAAATTCCTGATAGCTTGGGGAATTCCCCCGCGTAAAGGAATTCCGGAGTCTGTCGTTTAATGCGGTGTGAAAGGAATTCTTTGTTTAAAGTACAAAGAGTGTATTGAGCCTTTGACTGTGTCACATTACCACCCAGGGTGCTGTTTCGCAAATATGTCGTAACATTATCATCATGTCTACGCATATTGGCGGCACATACAATGCCTTGATACTTGCGATCGGCGCAAAGTTACGACCTTTTTAAGGAACAGCCTCCTGGGCTGTTAGGCTGTCGAAATCATATCTGACAAATTAAAAAAAAAAAAAAAAAGGAAGTATGCACTCAGCACTACGCCAATAGTAATTGATGTGATGATACACATGGACAGAATGACGATGGCCTGATCGGGTTTCCATATATATTTGGTCAATCCTTCACCTTTTTGCTCTCAGCAATAAATCAAACGCTACAACGTCTAATCTAACATCCGGTGGGCACGATTTCCTCAGCTATTTATAAGTATGTGTTGTATATACAACAGCGTTATCCAAGGAGGTAGAGCTATTCAGACAGTGTTTGCATATCACTTGACCCTCGGGTTACTTCCCCTTTTCGCAGGCGTCTAACTCATTCACATTCAATGAGGCCCCTTTATACCGTTGTCTCAGATGTTAAATTAAATGCAGCCAAGGAAGTATCCACTGTCAAAACTTCTTAATGGCCATGTAACGGGGGTGGATATGAATTTACACTATATGCACTAAGTTCTCTATAAAAACGACCTTGTAACCACACGGGGAAAAAAAAGGTGAATACAGGCAACTTCTACGCGCTTGAGATATACAAATAGCGTGCTCAAAATAAAAAAATATGCATTGATGGTACACATGGTTGTGTACATCTAATAGATTAAAGTGTAGGTGTTCAGTGTACATTTTGCGCACCTGTGCTACACAGTCGTTTTTAGAGGGTATGGCTCACTCACCCTTTCGCCCTCACCACAGTGTCCCCCAGTACGTCAGTGGAATAAATATATGAAAAGGGGCATATATGTACATCACCTTAGTTTCCATGTTCGTTTTACATTTGTTGGCTTCGTTTGAACAAGCGCTCTATATCTATCCGTTTTCCAGTTTCATTTGAAACCGACAACTATCTATATTCGTTTTCCAGCTTCAGTTGAACAAGCGCCCTTATCTATCTGTTTTACACCTTCATCTGAACACGCGCCCTGTCTATTCTTTTACAACTTCATTTAATCTCCCGCCCTATGTACATCCAGCTATGTGTTTTACGTCTTCGTTTAAACTCGCATCTTACATCTATGCGCTTTTTTCAGTACGCCTTCAATGTTTAACTGTGTGATTTACACATGAAATCAAGAGGCACGAGAATCATTTGGTACACATTCAACGTCAGCCAAGGTATCAGGAAGTGTTTGATCAGGAATTTAAGGCCTGTTGATCATTTCTTTGTTTTCGGTTGTAAATTCAATAAACGCTTTTCTACTAATCTGCGTGACAAAACTTTTAAAATACGCCTTCATTATACAATAAACTAATCTGGCTGAACAGTTTGTGGGCGACATGAGGGAAAGTTCATCAGTTACTTAACAAAGTTTGGTGGTTTACTCCAGGCACTGTGGTTTGCTCTTTCCATTCAACTGAACACCCTGTATCATGTGAAAACTTTCTGAGTATGGCGATAAACTCAAAGGAATTGAAATAAATAATAATTTGTTATCACAGAGAGGGGAAGCGGGAGGGGCTGCGAGTTCGAATCCTATCAGCAACGACTATGACATGGCATTCGGCTAAACGTGAAAGGGTGTGTCAAGTACCATGTAAGATACGGTCACTTTCCTCAGGAATTTGCCCTGACAGTTCTACGCACCCATAACAACGTCAGCCTCAAATACCCGAGACATTCATTATCCCGGCGTATAATTTAAAACAACATTTCTCTTTTTTTTTTTGCAATATTTTCACTTAAACAATGAATATATTATGCATATCAACGTTACAAATTGCGCGTTGCAAAATCTGCGCACGTGTTCACATTGGTACACTGACTTGCGCAGACAGAGTTAAGTGTATGAATAGGCTAATTAGGCCGAGTGGAATGACTATTGCTTTTATGAAATGCTCCAAGCCCAGTACGAATAGTAGCGCTGGATAAGCTATCCATACACCGAGTACCGATACATTTACGAGATTTGATGTAAATTTCGTCACCGAGGCGTTTACTATTAACCAAGCGAATCACTTATGTGCATTTTTCTGCTTTTGTAAAACATGTATTTGCCCCATGGGTATGTATATACGTTAGAAAAGATATCTCTCGTGCAACAAATTCGTACCACACGGCCCATGAGCAGAAAATGCTGGTATGTGCACACAGAATTGTTTTTTTCATGCTGCGCTTTATACTTCTTCGGCCAAGTTTACGTGTATAGCATAAATTATCCAGCGTTTCCAGTGGACGGTGTACAAGTGTGTAGTGTCTGGCCTATTATGGAGCAATGGTAAACTCGCTTTTATAACGGACCTATTGCAGCCATAAATAATGCCATTACACCGTGGTTTGCTTTGCATCATGGAATATGAAGGGGGTAAGAGGGAACATATTACTACACTGGCAAGTTTAACCTTAGGCCAGCAAAATTCCATATGAAGCCGATTTTCCCTTGTGCCTAAAAATTCCGATCTTTAGGCCTATAGCTACAGGTGCCGGTTCCAGCCTCCATGTTTTTTTTTTCTCGAAGTTTACTCAAACGGCAAATGACAACATTTAACATATATTTGTAATATCTGCCGTCATTGTATTTATTAAAAATCTTCACACTATATTTGCAAGAAAAATATATGGAGCACTACATCTGGGATTCCTTTATAGTTTTATGACACTTTAGTGTAATTTAGTTTGCTCTGGACATTTCGTTACAACCTTTTCATTGTTCGTTATCCATTATTTTTTCTCCATTATTTTGGCCCGAACTGTGGAATAAAAGGTCTTCAGCTCTTGGCGGAAGAATATGGAACGCGATTTAACTTTGACAATATTGTAATGTAATCTTCAACAAGGGAAAGTAATCACCTTGAACGATCTGCGGAAGAATATGGAACGCGGTAAACATTTGGGTTTCGTCATAGGCTATAATTAAGTTACTCACAATGTCACACCTGTCACTTCAGAGGACTTTACCGTTTGATATTAACTTATTCTCACTTTATCAATCCCACAATGCGGCGCGGATGTATTGGTGTACAAGACTATATATGTATACTATATATATCTGAGACGACTATAACAGGTGGACAGAGAGTAAATACGTCCCCTGTATGACGGTGTACAAAAAGTGGACAGAGAGTGAATACGTCCCCAGTGTGACGGTGTACAAAAGCATGCCAGGCGGCAAATCTTTCCTTGCCGGATACATTCACATATATTTGGATAGGTCTTTGCACTATCCCACCCCCACCCCCGCAAGGCCTCTATATAGTTAGGGTCACATAGGTGCTCTTGGCCACCACTGCCCCCCCCCCCCCCGCCCACCTGACGAACGGTCTCATTACAATGGGCGCGTACTGGGCAGGTATTAGGTTACCTTTTGAGCTTTGTGGTGAATGTACATGGGGGTGTATGTATATTCCCATACACACGGGGATTGATTACTATCTGTCAATAGGTCCCAGGTGATTATTGTATATCCTTATATACGATGCATTAAAAGATTCGTGTAAAGTGCAAATGTGCAATCAGCTGAACACCTTTAGGAATGCCTCGGTGTATGTGCAAGATTTCTCACTAACGCTTGGGACTATAGATCGTATAATGAGCATTGGTCTGAAATTTCTGAAAAGAAGAAGTGTTTACTTCTTCCTTAGATTTCCGGCCAAAAGCTGGTGTCGGTGGTCTTAAACTGAGCATTTATACGCGTGGGAAATTTCTGAGAAGATAATACAGCATTAAAGACAGTGTGTTTTGAAGAAAAACTGGATTTCGGTGCGTATATACATATTACACACCAAACACTTCTGTCCAAAATTTGGTGGAATAAATGGTTTGGAATGGAATAAATCGTTTGGTCAAATGACTAAAAACAAGATTTAGTACTGTTGAAGAGCCGGTAGTTGAAACTTTCAACAGTCATTTGGTGTTGTTACGACGGTCGACCTTTAACTATATGGATAGGACCATATCAGCTTAACCTAATTTTTTTCATATCTGTATCAAGTATCAAAATATCTCAAAGTATTGCACTCAGTTCACACAGGGTCATTGAGTGTTATAAACACATGAAGTGGTATATGGGAAATTTTCCGTTATTACATCCCCAGCCGGCTATCTGGGGGTTTAGCTGAACTGAATTTGTTATTTAGTTTTCTGTTAACATTTAGCCAGAGAGGAAGATTTACGTGTTTTGTGTCTTAGTGATGGTAACGTGCATTAGATAGACACACTCTGCACCACAAAGACACAGGAACTACAAAACAAAATTAATTATTTTCATCTTTTGTGCCCTACAGGTGTACAAATCGTGTACTCGAGAGAAAATACGTGTGTATTGGTCGTACACAATCGCTCTTGTTTACAAAAGTAGATATTTATATTTTTTTACAATATGTGTACCTGTGTGGTACACAGTCGTTTTTACACTATAAATTTCGATTTTTAACTTATAAACACTTTTATTCATCAGATATTCAACACTAGCGAGATTATAGCACCGTAGTATAGGACTATATATATGTATTAGACACTTATGTTTAATATCTAAATACATGTGTATATTTATTAAACTCGCTTGTTTGAAGTTTAATCACTCATTAAACGCACCGGGTGTTGGTCACTTTGCAGTGTACAGAGATCGTATACCTAGAATTATACACGTTACATTCACAAAGAGATAACTTCTCCGTTGATTCAACGTAATGTGGCACACTGTGGTTTTAGACCGCATATACACACATCATATAACTGATACAGTTATCTGTGTGTAGCAATGTAAGGTTTATAACCTCGGAGTATAATTCCCATACCATTTTGACCCGTTGTATTCACATATGACGGCGTAAGCTACTGACGCGTATAAAAGCGTGTAGGCCTAAAATAGCTCTGAGTATAAAAAAGGAAACTTGTTAAAAAAACTTGTTAGAATACCATTCGTTCAGCACAGGCCTGGGAATCAGGACGTATACAATGTAATTACACACAAATAAAATTTATAATCTTCTCACCACCATGGTGCTTTATATGTATTGATACGGGGTAAGGGTTCGTGTGGCTACTTGATCCGAGCGCAGAGTTTGTAGAGGAAGCGTTTTGAGTGGAAGCGCCTTAGGGAAACCCTCACGATGGAGCCTATATAGTCTTTTCAGACACAACTAGGTAACACAACGTGCAGAGTGGAAATTATGCGCTGAGGTTGCCACTAACTATACCCGTAACCTTTATAAAACTATATAGTTTTATAGATAAACCTGTGGACAAAGTGACTACAACGACAAGGGGTTAAATAACAAGAAAAGAGTTCTTTAATATATACTTACTACTTATACTTACTATGTGCCGCTGTCCCGGGTTCAAAGTGGAGAGAGAGCGAACGCCAGCCAAAACAAGTCAATCCCAGTTCAATTTGGTAAAGTCCGAAAGCATAGGGTATCTCCAAAGGAGAGAAGTTATAGCCTTAGATCGGGGGTATCAGGAAGCACAGTAACGTAGCGTATGAGTGGCCAAAAGACTTCTGCTTCTCTTTAATTTGGGATTCGCTTATATAGCAGCGAACGAGTAAATCTTTTGTTTCTAAATTACCGGTCGTAAATTTTGAAGCCTGCGTTATCTCACTTAATGTATCGTCTGGAGGTGCTCTCTTTCCTCCTTTGGGTAACATTAATGGGGACCAACGGCGAGAACCATTTTTGACACATGTGCGGGAATTTCAGCTTGGGCCATGATGTAGCGTTGTCCCATCTGGACAATCAGCCACGCCAAACGAACTTAAACCCGACCGTGAATTTAATCACCTTGTGTGGGCCTTAAACTTACGCGGTTCCTAACCCGGACACATGTAATCACGACATGTGCCTCGTAACATTATGTTCGGTCTCAATACATAAGTAGTACGATGTATGGTACAATGTATTCACATGTGTATATATATAGATATGTATGCATGTAGTATATGAACGTCACACGTCTAAATTGTTTTGCCCTTACCTGTTTTGGCTGAGATTTTTTCCTCGGCTATTGAAGCTGACAGACACATAGTATAACTCAAAACAATCACGAAGAAAGCGCACAGATATTTGGCCATCTTGAATATTTTCGTAAACCACAACCGCGAAAACCAGACCGATATCAATCGCCTGTATACTCCGTGAAGACCGCACTCCACACTTGTCACTTTATGGCACGTGCTGAGTCCTCCAATCGTTATTTAGTGATGACGTCAGATGGTAATCAGCACGCGGCGTGTACAACCTCCGCAGCCTCGCTTGGACTCTTTAGCTATATGCGGTTGGAGGGCAATATGCCTGGACCTAGTTTACTTCGCCTTAACAAGAAATATTTGCTCGCTATTGGATGTCTTGCTGTCGCTTATACTGCTGTCAGCTGAAGTCGAGGTGTCCCGCTTTTCAAACTGACTCAGGTGTCCACTGAGCTTGAAGTTTTTGTTGGGCAAATGTTAAAGTTGAATTGCAGTTCCGGTCCGTGAACATCCGCATGAAAGAGATAAATTTATATATGTGTGTGTGTGTGCTTTATAGTCTCATCTGTAACGCTCCGCCGGGAGAGGTATTTCTGGTGACGTTTCCTTCGCTATGGTCTGCGGATTAACTTTGCTGGAGCGGCGCAATCAAACACAGGCCTACAGAAATCCGTACAGCGCAGTTTCTTCTCTTCGGCTTTTGCACTGTCCTTTACTATTGTCTCTATATAACTCAATTCACTCCTAACGAACCCTGATTTCCGGTGTGCCAGATTTAACCTCTCCTCCTGTCCCTGAGATTAAAGCACTAAGTTTTTTTCTCGCGGGATTATGTTGCTGTGTATGTCGTCACTGTATTTTGCAACCAATCAAAACTTAACCTGTGGAGATGCTGTGTGGGTAATGCCAGCGCGAGCACCTGTTTCCTGCACCTGCCACTATATTATATACGAGAGTCAAGTTTGGACAGGGCGTTTTTCCCCTTAGCCCCCCAACTCCTTAAAAAAACTACTATATCCTCTTCACGTTGTATACAGGACGTCCTTGTTTGGAGATTACATTTAAAACGTAACCTCTGCCGGCGCCAACATATAAGCCATGTTGCATAGGAACATTGTATAAAACAAGTACCGAGAACATGACACTTAACGATAACTTCTTCACTTAACCGAAAATGAACCTGCTTCTTTGAGAGGTAGAGATATTTGGATTAACCACAATCATTCCTCCACCCCGTCTTTCCTGCATAAATGAAAACTGTTTGAGTGCTCCTCTTTACAGAAATCCGTCCTCTAATATATACCTTGGCCGTATTATCATTATTAGATGACGTCTCAAAATGACCTCTACCAATTTCATATGTCAGTCCTTTTGGTGGTTTGTGTTGGATATTACTTTGGAAATTGGTTTGCGGCTATTGTCGGGAACATCCCTAATTATGGTTGACAATTGGTATAATACAAATGTCTGTTTGCACGCCTAGATTCAGTATACTCCATGTAAGCCATTAAGACTTGGATTCATCACAAAAATGTTCCCAACATGTTATTCCGTACGTCACACGTGCCGAAGTAAGGCGCCAAACACTAGTAGTCAATCAGTCAACCAATCAATCATCCAAACAATCAGTCAGTTATTGTTGGCGATTGTAGTTTTTTGGTGTCCGACCATTGTCGTGTGTCGATTTATGTTAGGCAATCCGACCCCCCCCCCCCCATAAAGTTTGCTTTGATCTTGCTCTTGTCATCGTTCATTGTCTCGGATTGTGGACTTTACTTGTTGCATGTTTCCTTTTTCCCATTGCACTGCCAATTTGAAAAATGTTGCGAGGCCATTTTAGTTTTCTAATCGGACATTTACTCTGTGTTTGTTTCACTGCTAGGCGGAACTATTTCCATCTGTCGGTTTCACTTCTGTTCTGACAATTTATTGTCACATAGCTGTGTGGATTTCACTCAGCTAAACAGGTCATTTTCAGTGGTCCAGCTATAGCGTCGCCTGCTATTCCCTGTTCCATTGTAATTCCAAATCTAATTTGGATATGTGTAAAGCCGGTGCATGCATTTGACGAAATAAAACCTGTGAGTATAAAACGGGTAACTGATATTCAAACCAGATTTCTTCCTTAGTAATATGGAACTATACATAGGTTCCCGTATATTTTAATAAACGATATCTTACAGAATGAATGAATGATTACGACTTCAGACCACATTGGCAATGTTTCAACCATATTCTAGCGAGATATATCTGACAGAAAAAGACACAAATAATATATGGAGAAAAAACACGTATTTGATCTTAGGAACGACGGCGCAACAATATGAAGACGAACACATTGCACTTACATGCAGTTCAACCGTTCACTCATATAAAAGTGTCGCACCAATGCTTTTGTACATTAAGTGCTGTATGGTTGGTTTCATTCAAACTGCTATCGCAAAACTTTATAAAAAGTATATTTAATAAGACGTACCAATGTGTGCACATTTCGACCACAATTTACAAGTCAGTATGATTTTTTTACAAAAGATTTATTGGTAACTTCCATAACTTTAAACCCCGTCTTTTGAGTGAAAACTTCTGAAATTCTTGAGTACACCACTGAACTTCCATTCATGCATGCAATATGCAGTTCTATGTTGAATTCGTCAGTGTGCTCATCGCCAGCCACTAAATACGTCGATATGCATTTATTTTTCGATTCTGCAAAAAAAAAATGTAGAGACCAGGAAAAACACTGGCCAAAACATTCCTGTGTAAGTGGTAACTAGTGGCAGAGTAGTATTTACAAGACTGTGTTGGTTCCATCGCTGCGAGCAGACTGTTGTCAGTACTTGACCTGCTGTACATTGGTATTCTATCTGTCCTAACATTGATCCTGAACAAATACTTCTGTAGGCAAGATCAACAAGACGATCGCATTTTGAGGTTCAAGGGGGTGTTGGTGTGGTTTTAACTTACTGAAATGAACACAAATTAGACCGAAAATCCTGTGAAGCATTTATTTTTGCTTTATTCCGAAGGCTCCTGTCACAGTATGTAGCGATTGTGTTAAATGTTGTGAATGTAAAAATTTTTATGCGATGAATACTGACCTATCACCCACAGGGCAATAGTTCTGAAATATTTTTAAAAGTTTGTCTATGCTCGTGAAGAATACAACACCTCGAAGGCTGCACCCTTTGTGTTGGACAGGAAACTGGGGGGGATCGCGAAGGGGGGTATCGCACGTGGTCCAAAAAGAAAAACAGACGAGCATTTGTTCCGATTTAATGATTGACGGATTGTTTATGACTCAACGCCACGTCGGAAATGCTTCAGGTGTACCTTGGAGACATTTCTGTCTGTTAGTTCTCCTTGAACAAACAAAGAAGACCGCTGAAACTGCTCTGACACTACTTTTCAAGTAAGTTACAATAAAATTTCACAACACATTTCAAAAAGTGACTTTCCCACGATATGGCTGCATTGTTGTCAGTGGGGCGTCATTGCATCAAAATCATTCATTCATTCATTCCAAAATTTACAGAACATACTATACATTACAAATTACAATATATATACTAACATAATGCTGGCCGTCGTCGCGTGAGTGAAATATTCTTGCACAAGGCATACAACACCAATGAAATAAATGAATAAAATAAATACAAAATATATCTCTACTTCATGACTTGTGAAGATGTGAATAATCTTTTATAATTTCTCATATGTAAATAATAGATAATATCAAACATTACAACATACAATATATCCAGAACTGTGACGACAGTGCGTTTGTTGGAAAATCATCCCATGTAACCGTTGAAATTGGCCTTCTCTAAGTTAATCACAGTTAGGGCTTTGTTCTAACTGTCCATGTAAATGTTTAACACGCTCTGGGATGAAACAGATTTTTATTCGTTTGCCTTGGGTTTAGCGTCACATCGAATGATTGCACTTTCAAAAGTTATTTCGCCATCAAATCTCTTATGCCGTTGTCTTCCTGGACCGCAGCCACTTCTAGCCTGGTGCCAGCATTTTGGGTTATAGTACCACGTCGCTGAAACACACTGCCGAGATTTTTTTCTCTTTGCTTGTTCAGGTTTGAACGTCTTTTTCAATAGCCGGAGGTCAGCATTATGGTGGGAGGAAACCGGGAGGAGCCATTGAGAACCTACGACCATGCGCAGGTTGCTGGCAGACCTCCTCACGTACGGGCAGACAGGATCATCGTCATGAATCAATACGAAACGGCCTTTTAAACAGATAATGTGTACTTTGCTTAAACGTGGTCTGTCTTTTTAAGATTATATACTGAGCAACCACAAGTTAAGTTTCCTGTAACTTGGCCACTGTTTGTGTTCTTAACAAACGAATACAGGTTGTTGTACACAGGACATTTCTTGTTTCCAAGATCTTCAGGGTCGTACTCACTGTCATGAAGATCATGAGGCTCTTAGAACCAAGATGTTTCTGTTATGGAAAATATAGCAAGGACAAATGAGAAGCCGTTTTACTCTTCACTCACAATTCACAGCCAGATGTCCTCAACTGATGGTATCATCGCAGTACTTATCACCACGATATGCCTTAAGAACACGTACATATTACTGACGTGGCGTTAATCCTGCATTAAAACCAGATACACATATCTCCAAATAATTTAATGACGTCTCTAAACGATTTAATGATATCCCCAAATAACGTTCAGACACCGGCAAAACATCTACTTAACCGTGTGTACCACCTAGTACACAATTTGTATGACTGAAAAGATGTATATGTTCAATTTTGTCACAGTTTGTGAATCTGTGGTATACAGTCGTGTTTAGAGAGCATGGCTATATCTACAGTTATGTCTAAAATTATTTCAGAAAAAGGGACCAAATTTACCCAAAGTACGTATCATCTAAAAGGTCATTTCACGCTTATTCCAAATATCGTGTTCATTATCTTCTGACATTCTCTTTTTACACTGATTGAAATGAAAATAAGGATTGAGGTGCTCCGGTGGAGTTTTTGGACCATATCGAACGGGCTAGAGCACAGTACATGACGTCACAGATTTTTTTTCAGTTACTAAATATGCTATAGCCGAAAAAAATCCATATACATTCACGTAGAACGTAAACATATATAAATCAGAGGATGTTTAGTAGCCAAAAAGAATCTCTGACGTCACTGCACGTTCTTCCATCGTAGCACCTCAGTCTTTATTTCCGTTTTAATCACTGGACCATATTTGGAATCGGCGCGAAATAACCTTTTAGATGAATCGGACTTTGTTTAAATGTGGTCTGTTCTATTAAAGTATACCTTCAAATATTTGAAGACATAATTAAAAGCTACATGCAGAGATAGTTAAGCGCGTCTTGCGCTGAACCCGCCTTCCCTCTTGATAAATATTACCCGGCTCCTCAGTACGTGACAGAGTTGTCTAAATCCAGGTGAATACCACGGCACACCTTTCGGGTGTGTCTGTTACAGAGATAAGGAGTACCGTGAGATATCTTGCGAAATTTATGCAGCTATGTTCACAGCGCGTACACACCTATATGCATATAGAAGTCTGGGAAACGTTTTTATTTCCCAGGTAACGATAAAAACTATGAAAAGGGTTTCCGGCTCAAGGTCTGTCATGACATAAGGATGGGTTATGGCAGATCACGAACTGGCCTGCATGAATGCACAAGTAGGCCTATTTGTTTTCCGACGATCATCATTTACATGAAGGTTTCACAGCAGTTACAGCGGTTAACTGGAGTTTGTTCTCGTCGTGCAGTATTCAGGTGATAGTTTTTTCTTTTAAATGTTGTCTTATATCATATTGGTGTTTTTGCTTTCCACAGTTATGGCTGGTACTTGTCACAGTGGTGGTGGGGGTGGTTAGGTGGGAGAGAGGGCGGAAATAAGTCTAAATATTTCAAAAATGAGAAAGACAAAAAGAAAAAAAAAGAACAAAAGAGAAGACAAAAAAAAAACAAAAAAACAAACAAACAAACAAACATGTCCTACCAATATTTTCATAGACAATATTTAAAAAATCTCCATTCGAAGGAGTACAATTGGGATATTGGACAAAAGTTCCGCACAGCAGTGTTTGTTTACGCGGATTTGGTTAACATCACCAAGACAGCATATAAGATCGGAACGAATACTTTAAGCCATCTAGGTAGAGTGAATTAAACAATTCTGATGGACCCCTTATGTATGAAACGATTTCTGACGTATTGGCTATCAACAAAGTACCTTCCACAGAAAATGGGGAGAGAATTTACCGACACTGTATGTATATTGAGTTTCAACGTTATTGCCCTGAAACATTACAACAAACAAACAAAAAAACAAACAAACAAATAAATATATCGTTTATTTATTTATTATCATTTCTTATGATTGTTATCGGAAATCTTCCGATCAACTCCCTTTTCTGGTGTAAAAAATGCACTTGTGCTCACGGCCTATAAACCCTACATAGACCTGTATGCTGGGAAAATAGCTGACCCTCTGTTTCCAAAGGGAACTAACCCATTAATAAACATTGCTGAGCCCATTCTCTCAGGGTCCAGTGGCCATGGGGTCTTAAGACAATAAGAGGTCAACTGTGCGGCCTTTCTAATTAACGCCCGTCCAAGACCACTTGTTTGCCATCACAATATGGCGTGCGCACCTGTAGGCTAGACCTTCATGTTTACCGCAGGTGAGAAAGCTCATCCCTGACTTGCCAAGTGTCGGTGGTTTATGCCAGGCACTCCTATTTCAATTCCCTGTAAAACTGATTGACATAGGCCTGTTTCTTGCAAGTAGAAAATTCTTGAGTGTGGCTGTAAGCGACAACATCAAGTTAATAAATAATTTAACGTAAGGCGGTCACATTATTAGATATGTGGGCATAGATTAAACTAAAGGATTAGTCCTTGGGTGTTGACGATAGTTTGTACTTAACGCCTGATTCAGTAGGCTAGTCAGTGTTGTAGGCCTATTGTAGATCTCAGGTTTGAATGTTGTACAGTAGGCCTGCATGAAGAGAATTTCCCTTCCTCTTGACCCTTTATAAGCCGTATAAATAAAATATATCCTAGTTTCTCTTACATATGATCTACGAAACAGATTTGCCTTTTTTATCTTTCCAATCCAACTACGCGAAACAAGAGTCGTAGTCCCTGTCAGTAGGTCTACTGACAGAGCCTGTCTACTAACAGTTGATAGGCCCTGGTATTGGTAATCCGCTTTCAAGGGAGCTAATTCCTCTCATTAAGATCATAACAACCGGTAGGTGGCGTTGTCGCTAGCTTGTGCGTGCAAAATAAGTTTTCGGAGATTTGCTTTTGAAAGATGTTTCTGTTCGTTTGTTAAGATATTTTAAGACTTTTGTTTACGCTATGGATGATACAACATATCGAGTCTATGAAGGTAAGCTTCAATACAACCGCTAACAAACATCGCAATCAAATGTCAGGTTTGGCTGATTAACCTTTAGTTTTACAAGTGCAAGAACAACCACACCTTACTTTTGTGTGATTAAAATTTATTGAAATGTTGGTGACTTCCGGTGAATATCCTCTCGTTAGTAAGTCCACCTTTCATTCAGAAAATTTGGTGGCACACACATCTCAGATTTTACATCTGTGAAATAAAGTCAAATGTTTCTGTTGTCAATAATATGTGAATAAATCATTAAATTATAATTATAATAAGACTTAATATTTTTTTGGCTGTTGTGAAACGCAAAGTTGCTTTTTAGGACAGGTATATAGTTTAGCTTTAAACGTGTCTTCACACTTTCCGAACTTTGGTTACAGAGGCATCAAGATGGTAAGTATGTCATTTATTTTCAAGTAAGTTAAAAAAAAAAAATAACAAGACACTTTACTTGAAAGTAAAATAGAAATACTTCGTATTATTTCAGTGTTTATATTTACTTCCGTTCTACTTAGATGTCTGATCCACACTTTAACATGCAATATTATATATATGTAAGTTCAGGTTGTATGACAATTTCTGTCAAAAAATGAAAATGAGTTCCGGTGTGGGCGAGGCGGGGAGGGGAGGGTTAAAATAGTGTGTGGGTGGTGATGGGCAATAAGGAATCAAAAGCGAATCTCAAAACCCAGAGTAATGACTTGAATTTACCTCTAAAAATGCAGTTTTCGGGATGAAATTTTAGGTCACTGTGATAACTGTGTTGAAATAAGAGTACAGTACTACCTTCTTCATTACCTCTTGAATCCACAGTTATAAATTGCTAAAATTGTGTTGCATCATGGAACAGTGTTACTGTAAGCATATGTGAATGAAGTTTGTATTTGGTAAGCCTTGTAATTTGTAAAATGAAGCAGCCTTTCCTGTTTTCAGAGTTGATTACATATTTGCACCAGCATGCTACTTTTGTAATGTATAAATCCTGACTAAAAACAACCAAGTCAAGTTTTCAGCTTGTTGATTGTGTGCTTTACTGATTTCTTTGTTCACACCATGTTTACTGATCATTTCTTTGTTCACCACCAAGTTTACTGATCATTTCCTCATTTACACCAAGTTTACTGATCATTTCTTTGTTGACACCAAGTTTACTGATTATTTATTTGGTCACACCAAATTTACTGATCATTTCCTCATTCACACCAAGTATACTGATCATTTCTTTGTTCACCACCAAGTTTACCGATCATTTGTTTGTTCAAACCAAGTTTACTGATCATTTCCTCATTCAGACCAAGTTTACTGATCATTTCTTTGTTCACTCCAAGTTTACTGATAATTTCTTTCTTCATACCAAGTTTACTGATCATTTCTTTGTTGACATGAAGTTTACTGATCATTTCTTTCTTGACACCAAGTTTACTGATCATTTTTAGTTCACACCAAGTATACTGATCATTTCTTTGTTCACCACCAAGTTTACTGATCATTTCTGTGTTCACACCAAGTTTACTGATCATTTCTTTGTTGACACCAAGTTTTCTTATCATTTCTTTGCTCACACGAAGTTTACTGACCACTTTGCTCACATCAAGTTTACTGATCATTTCTTTGTTCACCACCAAGTTTACTGATCATTTCTTTGTTGACACCAAGTTTACTGATCATTTCTTTGTTCACCTCCAAGTTTACTGATCATTTCTTTGCTCACTTGCAAGTTTACTGATCATTTCTTTGTTCACACCAAGTTTACTGATCATTTCCTCATTCACACAAAGTTTACTGATCATTTCCTCATTCACACCAAGTTTACTGATCATTTCTTTGTTGACACCAAGTTTACTGATCATTTCTTTGTTCACCTCCAAGTTTACTGATCATTTCTTTGCTCACTTGCAAGTTTACTGCTCATTTCTTTGTTCACACCAAGTTTACTGATCATTTCCTCATTCACACAAAGTTTACTGATCATTTCCTCATTCACACCAAGTTTACTGATCATTTCTTTGCTCACGTGCAAGTTTACTGAGCATTTCTTTTTCCACACTAAGTTTACTGATCATTTCTTTTCTCACGTGCAAGTTTACTGATCATTTCTTTGTTCACCACCAAGTTTACTGATCATTTCTTTGCTCATACCAAGTTTACTGATCATTTCTTTGTTCACCACCAAGTTTACTGATCATTTCCTCATTTCCACCAAGTTTACTGTTCATTTCTTTGTTCACAGCATGTTTACTGATCATTCCCTCATGCACACCAAGTTTACTGATCATTTCTTTTTTCACCAACAAGTTTACTGATGATTTCCTCATTCACACCAAGGTTACTGATCATTTCATTGCTCATACCAAGGTTACTGATCATTTCCTGATTCACCCCAAGTTTACTGATCATTTCTTTGTCCACACGAAATTTACTAATCATTTCTTTGTTCATACAATGTTTACTAATCATCTCTTTGTTCACACCAAGTTTACTGATCATTTCTTTGTTGATCCCAAGGTTACTGATCATTTCTTTGTTGATCCCAAGGTTACTGATCTTTTCTTTTTGACATGAAGTTTACTGATGATTTCCTCATTCACACCAAGATTACTGATCACTTCTTTGCTCCCACCAAGTTTACTGATCATTTCTTCGTTGACACCAAGTTTATGGATCATTTCTTTGTTCACACTAAGTTTACTGATCATTTCTTTGTTGACACCAAGTTTACTGATCATTTCTTTGGTGACACCAAGTTTACTGATCATTTCTTTGTTGACACTAAGTTTATGGATCATTTCTTTGTTCACACTAAGTTTACTGATCATTTCGTTGTTGACACCAAGTTTACTGATCATTTCTTTGTTGACACCAAGTTTACTGATCATTTCTTTGTTGACACCAAGTTTACTGATCCTTTCTTTGTTGATACCAAGTTTACTGATTATTTCTTTGTTCATATTGAAGTTTACTGATCATTTCTTTGTTGACATCGAAGTTTACTGATCATTTCTTTGTTGACACCAAGTTTACTGATCATTTCTTTGTCCACACCAGGTTTACTGATCATTTCCTAATTCACACCAAGTATACTGATCATTTCTTTGTTGACACCAAGTTTACTGATCATTTCTTTGTTCACATCCAAGTTTACTGATCATTTCTTTGCCCACACCAAGTTTACTGATCATTTCTTTGTTCGCCACCAAGTTTACTGATCATTTCCTCATTCACACCAAGTATACTGATCATTTCTTTGTTGATCCCAAGGTTACTGATCTTTTCTTTTTGACATGAAGTTTACTGATGATTTCCTCATTCACACCAAGATTACTGATCACTTCTTTGCTCCCACCAAGTTTACTGATCATTTCTTCGTTGACACCAAGTTTATGGATCATTTCTTTGTTCACACTAAGTTTACTGATCATTTCTTTGTTGACACCAAGTTTACTGATCATTTCTTTGTTGACACCAAGATTACTGATCATTTCTTTGGTGACACCAAGTTTACTGATCATTTCTTTGGTGACACCAAGTTTACTGATCATTTCTTTGTTCACGTTGAAGGTTACTGATCATTTCTTTGCTCACACCAAGTTTACTGATCATTTCTTTGTCCACACCAGGTTTACTGATCATTTTCTGATTCACACCAAGTATACTGATCATTTCTTTGTTGACACCAAGTTTACTCATTATTTCTTTGTTCATGTCCAAGTTTACTGATTATTTCTTTGCTCACACCAAGTTTACTGATCATGTCTTTGTTCGCCACTAAGTTTACTGATCATTTCCTCATTCACACCAAGTATACTGATCATTTCTTTGTTCGCCACCACTTTACTGATCATTTCCTCATTTACACCAAATTTACTGATCATTTCTTTGTTGACACCAAGTTCACTGATCATTTCTTTGTTGACACCAAGTTTTTTGATCATTTCTTTGTTGACACCAAGTTTACTGATCATTTCTTTGTTGACACCAAGTTTACTTATCGTTTCTCTGCTCCTAGCAAGCTTACTGATAATTTCTTTGTTGACACCAAGTTTACTGATCATTTCATCATGCACACCAAGATTACTGATCACTTCTTTGCTCCCACCAAGTTTTCTGATCATTTCTTTGTTGACACCAAGTTTACTGATCATTTCTTTGTTCACGTTGAAGTTTACTGATCATTTCTTTGTTGACATCGAAGTTTACTGATCATTTCTTTGTTCACACCAAGTTTACTGATCATTTCTTTGTCCACACCAGGTTTACTGATCATTTCTTTGTTCACGTTGAAGTTTACTGATCATTTCTTTGTTGACATCGAAGTTTACTGATCATTTCTTTGTTCACACCAAGTTTACTGATCATTTCTTTGTCCACACCAGGTTTACTGATCATTTCCTCATTCACACCAAGTATACTGATCATTTCTTTGCTCACACGAGGTTTACTGATCATTTCTTTGTTGACACCAAGTTTATTGATCATTTCCTCATTTACACCAAATTTACTGATCATTTCCTGATTCACACCAAGTATACTGATCATTTCTTTGCTCACACGAGGTTTACTGATCATTTCTTTGTTCACACCAAGTTCACTGATCATTTCTTTGGTCACAGCAAGTTTACTGATCACTTGTTTGTTCGCATCAAATTTACTGATCATTTCTTTGTCCACACCAAGTTTTTTGATCATTTCTAAGTCCACACCAAGATTATTGATCATTTCTTTGCTCGCACCAAGTTTACTGATCATTTCCTAATTCACACCATGTTTACTGATCATTTCTTTGTTCACACGAAGTTTACTGATCATTTCTTTGTTGACACCAAATTTACTGATCATTTCTTTGTCCACACGAAGTTTACTGAACATTTCCTCATTCAGACGAAGTTTACTGATGATTTCCTCATTCACGCTAAGTTTACTGATCATTTGTTTGTTCAGGACCAACTTTACTGATCATTTTTTTGTTGACACCGAGTTTATTGATCATTTCCTTATCCACAGGAAGTTTCCTGATCATTTCTTTGTTGACACCAAGTTTACTGACCATTTCTTTGTTGACACCATGTTTACTTATCATTTCTTTGTTGACACCAAGTCTACTGATCATTCTTTGTTGACATGAAGTTTACTGTTGATTTCCTCATTCACACCAAGATTACTGATCACTTGTTTGTTCACGTCGAAGTTTACTAATCATTTCTTTGTTGACTTCCAAGTTTACTGATCATTTCTTTGCTCACACCAAGTTTACTGATCATTTCTTTGTCCACACCAAGTTTACTGATCATTTCCTGATTCACACCATGGTTACTGATCATTTCTTTGCTCACACCAAGTTTACTCATCATTACCTCATTCACACTATGTTTACTGACCATTTCTTTGTTCACTCCAAGTTTACTGATCATTTCTTTGTCCACACCAAGTTTACTGAACATTTCCCCCTTCAGACCAAGTTTACTGATGATTTCCTGATTCATGCCAAGTTTACTGATCATTTGTTTGTTGACACCAAGTTTACTGATCATTTGTTTGTTGACACCAAGTTTTCTGATCATTTCTTTGTTCACGTCGAAGTTCACTGATCATTTCTTTGTTGACATCCAAGTTTACAGATCATTTCCTAATTCACACCATGTTTACTGATCATTTCTTTGCTGACAACAAATTTACTGATCATTCCCTCATTCACACCAAGTTTACTGATCCTTTCTTTGTTCACGTCGAAGTTCACTGATCATTTCTTTGTTGACATCCAAGTTTACTGATCATTTCCTCATTCACACCAAGTTTACTGATTATTTGTTTGCTCACAACAAATTTACTGATCATTCCCTCATTCACACCAAGTTTACTGATCATTTCTTTGTTGACACCAAATTTACTGATCATTTCTTTGTACACACGAAGTTTACTGAACATTTCCTCATTCAGACGAAGTTTACTGATGATTTCCTCATGCATGCTAAGTTTACTGATCATTTGTTTGTTCACCACCAAGTTTACTGATCATTTTTTTGTTCACACCAAGTTTACTGATCATTTCCTTATCCACAGGAAGTTTCCTGATCATTTCTTTGTTGACACAACGTTTACTGATCATTACTTCATTCACACCAAGTTTACTGATCATTTCATCATGCACACCAAGTTTACTGATGATTTCCTCATTCACTCCAAGGTTACTGATCATTTCTTTGTTCTCACCATGTTTACTGATCATTTGTTTGTTGACACCAAGTTTACTGATCATTTCTTTGTTCACACCAAGTTTACTGATCTTTTCTTTGTTGACACCAAGTTTACTGATCATTTGTTTGTTCACCACCAATTTTACTGATCATTTCTTTGTTGACACCAAGTTTACTGACCATTTCTTTGTTGACACCATGTTTACTGATCATTTGTTTGTTGACACCAAGTTTTCTGATCATTTCTTTGTTCACGTCGAAGTTCACTGATCATTTCTTTGTTGACATCCAAGTTTACAGATCATTTCCTAATTCACACCATGTTTACTGATCATTTCTTTGCTGACAACAAATTTACTGATCATTCCCTCATTCACACCAAGTTTACTGATCATTTCTTTGTTCACGTCGAAGTTCACTGATCATTTCTTTGTTGACATCCAAGTTTACTGATCATTTCCTCATTCACACCAAGTTTACTGATTATTTGTTTGCTCACAACAAATTTACTGATCATTCCCTCATTCACACCAAGTTTACTGATCATTTCTTTGTTGACACCAAATTTACTGATCATTTCTTTGTACACACGAAGTTTACTGAACATTTCCTCATTCAGACGAAGTTTACTGATGATTTCCTCATGCATGCTAAGTTTACTGATCATTTGTTTGTTCACCACCAAGTTTACTGATCATTTTTTTGTTCACACCAAGTTTACTGATCATTTCCTTATCCACAGGAAGTTTCCTGATCATTTCTTTGTTGACACAACGTTTACTGATCATTACTTCATTCACACCAAGTTTACTGATCATTTCATCATGCACACCAAGTTTACTGATGATTTCCTCATTCACTCCAAGGTTACTGATCATTTCTTTGTTCTCACCATGTTTACTGATCATTTGTTTGTTGACACCAAGTTTACTGATCATTTCTTTGTTCACACCAAGTTTACTGATCTTTTCTTTGTTGACACCAAGTTTACTGATCATTTGTTTGTTCACCACCAATTTTACTGATCATTTCTTTGTTGACACCAAGTTTACTGACCATTTCTTTGTTGACACCATGTTTACTGAGCATTTCTTTGTTGACATGAAGTTTACTGTTGATTTCCTCATTCACACCAAGATTACTGATCACTTCTTTGTTCACGTCGAAGTTTACTAATCATTTCTTTGTTGACTTCGAAGTTTACTGATTATTTCTTTGCTCACACCAAGTTTACTGATCATTTCTTTGTCCACACCAAGTTTCCTGATCATTACCTCATTCACACCAAGTTTACTGACCATTTCTTTGTTCACTCCAAGTTTACTGATCATTTCTTTGTCCACACCAAGTTTACTGAACATTTCTTCATTCACATCAAGTTTACTGATGATTTCCTGATTCATGCTAAGTTTACTGATCATTTGTTTGTTCACCACCAGGTTTACTGATCATTTGTTTGTTCACACCAAGTTTACTGATCATTTGTTTGTACACACCAAGTTTACTGATCATTTCCTTATCCACAGGAAGTTTCCTGATCATTTTTTTGTTGACACAACATTATACTGATCATTACCTCATTTACACCAAGTTTACTGATCATTACCTCATTTACACCAAGTTTACTGATCATTACCTCATTTACACCAAGTTTAGTGATCATTTCTTTGTTGACACCAAGTTTACTGATCATTTGTTTGTTGACACCAAGTTTGCTGATCATTTCTTTGCTCACACCAAGTTTACTGATCATTTCTTTGTTGACACCAAGTTTACTGATTATTTCTTTGTTGACACCAAGTTAACTGATGATTTCTTTGTTCACCACCAAGTTTACTGATCATTTCATTGCTCACACCAAGGTTACTGATCATTTCCTTATTCACACTAAGTTTACTGATCATTTTTGTGCTCACACCAAGTTTACTGATCATTTCTGTGCTCTCACTAAGTTTACTGATCATTTCTTTGTTCACACCAAGTTTACCGATCATTTCTTTGCTCACCACCAAGTTTACTGATCATTTGTTTGTTCACACCAAGTTTACTGATCATTTCTTTGCCCACACCAAGTTTACTGATCATTTCTTTGTTCACACCAAGTTTACTGATCATTTCTTTGTTCATACCATGTTTACTGATCAATTCTTTGTTGACAAGAAGTTTACTTTTCATATCCCCTTTCACACCAAGTGTACTGGTCATTTGTTTGTTCACACCAAGTTTAGTGATCATTTCCTTGCTCACACCAAGTGTACTGATGATTTTTTTGTTTGCCACCAAGATTACTGATGATTTCCTCATTCACACCGTTTACTGATCATTTCTTTGCTCACACCAAGTTTACTGATCATTTCTTTGTTCACACCAAGTTTACTGATCATTTCTTTGCTCACACCAAGTTTACTGATCATTTCTTTGCTTACACCAAGTTTACTGATCATTTCTTTGTTCACATAAAGTTTACTAATCATTTCTTTGTTCACACCAAGTTTACTGATCATTTCGTTGTTCACACCAAGTTTACTGATCATTTCTTTGTTCATGCCATGTTTACTAATCAATTCTTTGTTGACAAGAAGTTTACTGATCATATCCCCTTTCACACCAAGTGTACTGGTCATTTGTTTGTTCACACCAAGTTTACTGATCATTTCTTTGCTCACAACAAGTTTACTGATCATTTCTTTGTTTGCCACCAAGTTTACTGATCATTTCCTCATTCACACCAAGTATACTGATCATTTCTTTGCTTACAGGAAGTTTACTGATCATTTCTTTTTTCACACCAAGTTTACTCATCATTTCTTTGTTGACACCATGTTTACTGATCATTTCTTTGCTCACATGAGGTTTACTGATCATTTCTTTGTTCACATAAAGTTTACTGATCATTTCTTTGCTCACACTAAGTTTACTGCTCATTTCTTTGATCACACCAAGTTTGCTGATGATTTCCTTGTTCACATAAAGTGTCCTGAACATTTCTTTGTTGACACAACGTGTAGTGATCATTACCTCATTCACACCAAGTTTACTGATCATTTCTTGGCTCACATGAAATTTACTGATCATTACCTCATTCACACCAAATTTACTGATCATTTCTTTGTTCACACCAAGTTTACTGATCATTTCTTTGTCCACACCAAGTTTACTGATGATTTCCTCATGCACACCAAGTTTACTGATGATTTCCTCATTCACACCAAGTTTACTGGTCATTTGTTTGTTCACCACCAAGTTTACTGATCATTTTTTTGTTCACACCAAGTTTACTGATCATTTCTTTGTTGGCAACAAATTTACTGATCATTACCTTTTCACACCAAATTTACTGATGATTTCCTCATTCACACCGAGTTTACTGGTCATTTGTTTGTTCCCCACCAAGTTTACTGATCATTTGTTTGTTCACACCAAGTTTACTGATCATTTGTTTGTTCACACCAAGTTTACTGATCATTTCTGTGCTCTCACCAAGTTTAGTGATCATTTCTTTGTTCACACCAAATTTACTGATCATTTCTTTGTTCACGTCCAAGTTTACTGATCATTCCTAATTCACACCAAGTTTACTGATCATTTCCTCTTTCACACCAAGTTCACTGATCATTTCTATGTTCACGTGCAAGTTTGCTGATCATTTCTTTTTCCACACTAAGTTTACTGATCATTTCTTTTCTCACGTGCAAGTTTACGGATCATTTCTTTGTTCACACCAAGTTTACTGATCATTTCCTCATTCACACCAAGTTTACCGATCATTTCTTTGTTCAAACGAAGTTTACTGATCATTTCTTTGTCTACACCAAGTTTACTGATCATTTCTTTGTCCACATGCAGTTTACTGATCATTTGATTGTTCACGACTAAGTTTACCGATCATTTCTTTGTTCACACCAAGTTTACTGATCCTTTCTTATTTCACACCATGTTTACTTATCGTTTGTTTGGTCACACGAAGATTATTGATCTATTCCTTTGCTCACACCAAGTTTACTGATCATTTCTTTGTTCAAATGAAGTTTACTGATGTTTTCCTCATTCACATGAAGTTTACTGATCATTTCGTTGCTCACATCAAGGTTACTGATCATTTCCTCATTCACACTAAGTTTACTGATCATTTCTGTGCTCACACCAAGTTTACTGATCATTTCTGTGCTCTCACCAAGTTTACTGATCAGTTCTTTGTTCACCCCAAGTTTGCCGATCATTTCTTTGCTCACACCAAGTTTACTGATCATTTGTTTGTTCACACCAAGTTTACTGATCATTTCTTTGATCACATCAAGTTTACTGATCATTTCTTTGCTTACACCAAGTTTACTGATCATTTCTTTGTTCACCACCAAGTTTACTGATCATTTCTTTGTTCATACAATGTTTACTGATCATTTCTTTGTTCACACCAAGTTTACTGATCATTTCTTTGTTCATACAATGTTTACTGATCATTTCTTTGTTCGCCACCAAGTTTACTGATCATTTCTTTGTTCGCCACCAAGTTTACTGATCATTTCTTTGTTCGCCACCAAGTTTACTGATCATTTCTTTGTTTCCACCAGCTTGGAAGAAGCTGTGAAAGAGGCCGAGAAGCCTTCCAATGTGGACATCCAGTTGTTGTTGTCAAATGTTCAACATTCCCAGAGTATGATATTAACACTGGCAGAGGATGAGCCCAATGAACCATACAGGGTAAGGTTGTAGAGGTGGTTACAAAAGAGTAGCCCTTAAAGTTGTGTGTCTGGATTACAGGTACAAAAATTACATGTATAGTGCAGCGTAATAACCCAGGTGCCTCTCGCTGATGCGGTCAGTATGAGTTCAAGTCCAGCTCAAGCTAGCTTCTACTCTGATTGTAAGCGAGAAGATCTGTCAGCTACGTGCAAATGAGTTTCCCTTGAGTTCTGTCTGGTTTCCTTCCACCATAATGCTGGCCGCCATTGTATAAGTATCAAAGAAATAAATAAAAACATATATAACATTGACGTGTTTTAAGACATGTTTCAGTTCAGTTGATACATTCAGTATGAAGGAATTTGAATATTCTTGAGCACGGTACAGCATACAAAGCAATCAAATAAATAAATAAATAAATAGTACAAGTAATTTACAAGTATGAGTTTTGTGGGACGCAAGTTGTTTTTTTCTTTTTTATGTTATTTATTAAATTTTCTCTATCAGGTAAATGAAAAGCTGGAAAGCTAAAAGTATGTTGGTTAAAGAAATGGGGAAAGTTGGGGATACCAGAAGAAGGTGAAAAATATAACATCACAAGTAAAGTAGATTTTAGCATAAGCTTTTAAATAAATCCTTTGTTAGCAGGTTTGTTATTGTGAGATTAAATGATAAATGTACTTCTAGTCTAATTAGTCTGTCTAGTGGTTCTTAGGTTACTTTTTTCTGCAATTTTCTTGCCACCATTAATTGTTGTTTCTGTAAGTCTGTAAAACACATGCATTGTGTTCTGACTGTTTAATTTATGCTCAAATTATGACTAATAAATTAAATAAATCCTTTGTTAGCAGGTTTGTTATTGTGAGATTAAATGGATATCTCATTATTTTATTATTTAATAAAATATATTTTATTATTATTCATTATCTCAATATTTCGTTACCAATGAAAGTATGTATGTGTTCTAACTTTTTAACTTATGTTAAAATTATGACTAATTTTTAGAAGTTTTCGTCTCTTTTTCATGACCAATATGTCATGTAGACAGCGTTACATCAGTTAGCTCAGACGCTGGAGGGACAGAGCAGCCTACTCTTTGCAAAGATGAGACAACTTGATCACCAACAAAATGAGCAGAAGAAGACGCCAAAGAGACGCAGCAAAGAAGAAGGTCCATATCAGAACATTTGATACCATTAAATTTTTGACTTGTTGCGAGCATTGATATCATTTCTCTTTCCTGCCTGCCATAATGCTGGTTGCTGTCGTATAAGTGAAACATTATTGAGTAGGCCTGTGGTGTAAAACACAAATAAAGTAAATGAATAAATTCCTCTTTAAAAACAGAACAGCCTTAAATGGTGAGCGTAAACATTTTTACTGGAAAACTGGAAATGGTCCACCATCCATAGTGATTCCATTTTCAAAAGTAACTTGTGATTTATAACTTCATCCAAGGATATCCTTAAGGAACACAAAACTTGTTAAAAAAATTGTTGAGATTTTGTCAGTACTGATAAAACGCTTACTTTAAAAATAAAGGGCTGAATACTGTGTACTCTGAGTAATAAGGAGAGTTCTCATGACAACCGAACATACTTGTAAGAATTAATGTTATGACATTCTCTTATATGACATCCTTGAGTGGGAAACGATCAAGCACAACACGTGAACAACGAGAACTCCAAATCTGACATCCTGAAGATTTTTTTTTCTTCTCAAAATGTTTGCAAACAGCTATATGAGCCATAAATCAGTTGCTGTATCGAATCAGGATTATGTAACACTGAATGTCTTGTGCCCTGGTATCTGTCATAGATACCGAGTGCAGTGCCCATGCCAGTGGAGACAGTGCTGAGAAGTTTAACAGATCCCTGGCTATAGAGGAAACCATTGTGAGGAAGAGCAGCGTCAAATTCAGTGACGTTGCGGGGTTGGAAGAGGCCAAACAAGCACTGAGAGAAGCCATCATCATGCCACTACAGTATCCTCAGTTGTTCACAGGTAATTTGCACCTAAGACAGGAAAACCAAGGTAGAGTAAAACTTAGGCTGTTGAACTTAAAATTCAGTCCTGATGTTGGAAACTTGCTGATTTGTTTGCAGCATTTAGAAGGGCTCATCAATTTAAATCACACAAACTGTGTTCATTCATAATGCTGATATGCTGTAGGCCTACATGTACGTGGGAAGGTCAGCCAGCAACCTACCGATGATCGTGGGCTCCCCCCCGGGCTGTGCAGATTGCTCACACCATAATGCTGATATGCTGTAGGCCTACATGTACGTGGGAAGGTCAGCCAGCAACCTACCGATGATCGTGGGCTCCCCCCCGGGCTGTGCAGATTGCTCACACCATAATGCTGATATGCTGTAGGCCTACACGTACGTGGGAAGGTCAGCCAGTAACCTGCCGATGATCGTGGGCTCCCCCCGGGCTGTGCAGATTGCTCGCACCATAATGCTGATATGCTGTAGGCCTACATGTACGTGGGAAGGTCAGCCAGTAACCTGCCGATGGTCGTGGGCTCCCCCCGGGCTGTGGAGATTGCTCACACCATAATGCTGATATGCTGTAGGCCTACATGTAGGTGGGAAGGTCAGCCAGTAACCTGCCGATGATCGTGGGCTCCCCCCCGGGCTGTGCAGATTGCTCGCACCATAATGCTGATATGCTGTAGGCCTACATGTACGTGGGAAGGTCAGCCAGTAAACTGCCGATGGTCGTGGGCTCCCCCCGGGCTGTGCAGATTGCTCGCACCATAATGCTGATATGCTGTAGGCCTACATGTACGTGGGAAGGTCAGCCAGTAACCTGCCGATGGTCGTGGGCTCCCCCCCGGGCTGTGCAGATTGCTCGCACCATAATGCTGATATGCTGTAGGCCTACATGTACGTGGGAAGGTCAGCCAGTAACCTGCCGATGGTTGTGGGCTCCCCCCCGGGCTGTGCATATTGCTCGCACCATAATGCTGATATGCTGTAGGCCTACATGTAGGTGGGAAGGTCAGCCAGTAACCTGCCGATGGTCGTGGGCTCCCCCCGGGCTGTGGAGATTGCTCACACCATAATGCTGATATGCTGTAGGCCTACATGTACGTGGGAAAGTCAGCCAGTAACCTGCCGATGATCGTGGGCTCCCCCCGGGCTGTGCAGATTGCTCGCACCATAATGCTGATATGCTGTAGGCCTACATGTACATGGGAAGGTCAGCCAGTAACCTGCCGATGATCGTGGGCTCCCCCCGGGCTGTGGAGATTGCTCACACCATAATGCTGATATGCTGTAGGCCTACATGTACATGGGAAGGTCAGCCAGTAACCAGCCGATGATCGTGGGCTCCCCCCGGGCTGTGCAGATTGCTCGCACCATAATGCTGATATGTTGTAGGCCTACATGTACGTGGGAAGGTCAGCCAGTAACCTGCCGATGGTCGTGGGCTCCCCCCGGGCTGTGCAGATTGCTCACACCATAATGCTGATATGCTGTAGGCCTACATGTATGTGGGAAGGTCAGCCAGTAACCTGCCGATGGTCGTGGGCTCCCCCCGGGCTGTGCAGATTGCTCGCACCATAATGCTGATATGCTGTAGGCCTACATGTATGTGGGAAGGGCAGCCAGTAACCTGCCGATGGTCGTGGGCTCCCCCCGGGCTGTGCAGATTGCTCGCACCATAATGCTGGCTTCCATTGTAAATGTGAAGTATCAAAGAAATAAATAAAAACATATATAATATTAATATGTATTTTGCGATGTACTTCAGTTCAGCTCATACATGGAGTTTGTCATGGAGTTTGAATGCATCAGCAGGGCGTTTTTTAGACGCTTGATGCAAGAAACGAGTGTAAATTCAGTTTCTGGCACATTTTGAAATTGAGTTTTTCAAAATAAATTATGGCCTGATATGTTATTGTTGAGCGCACCTCCTACCTCTCCAGCACAGTTGGGCCATTGTTGAGCGTACCTCCTACCTCTCCAGCACAGCTGGGCCATTGTTGAGCGTACCTCCTACCTCTCCAGCACAGCTGGGCCATTGTTGAGCGCACCTCCTACCTCTCCAGCACAGCTGGGCCATTGTTGAGCGTACCTCCTACCTCTCCAGCACAGCTGGGCCATTGTTGAGCGCACCTCC
>JABBOT010000052.1:0-180217 GCA_016165875.1 Acanthopleura granulata
GTGAATAGAGCACCTTTACCTTCTTCAGGTTTCTCAGAGATGGATTCTGATGGTAAAGACCTTTAGCCTGTGACCAGGTACCATCTAAAATAACCAGATTGTGAGGAGAGGAGAGTGAAGAAGAAGGGAGAGAACTCAGGTCAGAGGCATCACATCCAGGGTAGAGAAGCAGTGTTTCCGGGTCCTGCAGGATTCTCCATACCTCAGGGTGTCTGGAAATATCCATTTTGCACTACCAGTATATGAATACACCATATGTACAATACTAATCTAAAACAATCAAGCACAAATATTCCAATAGCTGTCACATCCCACTGATCATCATCTTGGGACATCTTCTTAAAGAAAAAGGCGACAATAAAACGAAGTCACACAAATAGCATTAAAAACTGTATATGAAAATACCGTCACTGATTTTTTTTTTAGATCTTTTTTTCCCACAAAATAAACACAGTGAAATATTTTGCTTGTATGGTGGACTTTATGAGCCATATTGAAGTCACACATATTTCTTTTAGCTACTGAACAGCCTCTGATTGTTATATTTCCACATTAAATACAGATACACAGTTTACCACATGTATCTTCATGCAGAATGTAAACATATACATGTAACAGAGGCTATTCAGCTGAGCTGCTAAAAGGAATGTGTGACGTCATGGTGTTTCAACCTGTTCAATATTGTTCATATAAACATTCAGTGAACGTATTTTCAGATACAGCTTTTAACAGTCTTTTCACTCACCAAAACTTAATTCTTGTGTGGTGCTTCCCTTTAACTTAATGGCCCATCTCAAAAGATATAATCTCCAAAAATTCAACCGGGCCACCAACCCAAATATCACAGCCAAAAGTCACAGCAGCGACAACGGAAGTCTTAATGAATATACAGCTCATCTAATAATAATAATTCTGTCCGATGACATTTTTGGCTAAACATCATTTTTTCTTTATCTATGGTATGTAACAGATGCCTGTAGAAGTGAATCATATACAGAGGTGACCGATAGATGAAATCATATAGAGAGGTGACCGATAGATGAAGTCATACAGAGAGGTGACCGATAGATGAAGTCATATAGAGAGGTGACCGATAGATGAAGTCATACAGAGAGGTGACCGATAGATGAAGTCATACAGAGAGGTGACCGATAGATGAAGTCATACAGAGAGGTGACCGATAGATGAAGTCATACAGAGAGGTGACCGATAGATGAAGTCATACAGAGAGGTGACCGATAGATGAAGTCATACAGAGAGGTGACCGATAGATGAAGTCAAGGCTGGTGTAGAGGTGACCGGAGCAGATGAAGTCATACAGAGAGGTAATCTATAGATGAAGTCATACAGAGAGAGGTGACCGATAGATGAAGTCATACAGAGAGGTGACCGATAGATGAAGTCATACAGAGAGGTGACCGATAGATGAAGTCATACAGAGAGGTGACCGATAGATGAAGTCATACAGAGAGGTGACCGATAGATGAAGTCATACAGAGAGGTGACCGATAGATGAAGTCATACAGAGAGGTGACCGACAGATGAAGTCATACAGAGAGGTGACCGACAGATGAAATCATATAGAGAGGTGACCGACAGATGAAATCATATAGAGAGGTGACCGACAGATGAAATCATATAGAGAGGTGACCGATAGATGAAATCATATAGAGAGGTGACCGACAGATGAAATCATATAGAGAGGTGACCGATAGATGAAATCATACAGAGAGGTGACCGATGAAATCATAGAGAGGTGACCGATAGATGAAATCATATAGAGAGGTGACCGATAGATGAAATCATATAGAGAGGTGACCGACAGATGAAATCATATAGAGAGGTGACCGAAAGATGAAATCATATAGAGAGGTGACCGATAGATCAAATCATACAGAGAGGTGACCGATAGATGAAATCATACAGAGAGGTGACCGATAGATGAAATCATACAGAGAGGTGACCGATAGATGAAATCATACAGAGAGGTGACCGATAGATGAAATCATACAGAGAGGTGACCGATAGATGAAATCATATAGAGAGGTGACCGATAGATGAAATCATATAGAGAGGTGACCGATAGATGAAATCATATAGAGAGGTGACCGGTAGATGAAATCATATAGAGAGGTGACCGATAGATGAAATCATATAGAGAGGTGACCGATAGATGAAATCATATAGAGAGGTGACCGACAGATGAAATCATATAGAGAGGTGACCGACAGATGAAATCATATAGAGAGGTGACCGATAGATGAAATCATATAGAGAGGTGACCGACAGATGAAATCATATAGAGAGGTGACCGATAGATGAAATCATACAGAGAGGTGACCAATGAAATCATACAGAGAGGTGACCGATAGATGAAATCATATAGAGAGGTGACCGATAGATGAAATCATATAGAGAGGTGACCGATAGATGAAATCATATAGAGAGGTGACCGATAGATGAAATCATATAGAGAGGTGACCGATAGATGAAATCATATAGAGAGGTGACCGATAGATGAAATCATATAGAGAGGTGACCGACAGATGAAATCATATAGAGAGGTGACCGATAGATGAAATCATACAGAGAGGTGACCAATGAAATCATACAGAGAGGTGACCGATAGATGAAATCATATAGAGAGGTGACCGATAGATGAAATCATATAGAGAGGTGACCGACAGATGAAATCATATAGAGAGGTGACCGACAGATGAAATCATATAGAGAGGTGACCGATAGATGAAATCATATAGAGAGGTGACCGATAGATGAAATCATATAGAGAGGTGACCGATAGATGAAATCATACAGAGAGGTGACCGATAGATGAAATCATATAGAGAGGTGACCGATAGATGAAATCATACAGAGAGGTGACCGATAGATGAAATCATATAGAGAGGTGACCGACAGATGAAATCATATAGAGAGATGAAATCATATAGAGAGGTGACCGATAGATCAAATCATATAGAGAGGTGACCAATAGATGAAATCTTATAGAGAGATGAAATCATATAGAGAGATGAAATCATACAGAGAGGTGACCGATAGATGAAATCATACAGAGAGGTGACCGATAGATGAAATCATACAGAGAGGTGACCGATAGATGAAATCATATAGAGAGGTGAAATCATATAGAGAGGTGACCGATAGATGAAATCATACAGAGAGGTGACCGACAGATGAAATCATATAGAGAGGTGACCGACAGATGAATTCATATAGAGAGATGAAATCATATAGAGAGGTGACCGATAGATCAAATCATATAGACAGGTGACCGACAGATGAAATCATATAGAGAGATGAAATCATATAGAGAGGTGACCGATAGATCAAATCATATAGACAGGTGACCGACAGATGAAATCATATAGAGAGGTGACCGATAGATGAAATCATATAGAGAGGTGACCAATAGATGAAATCATATAGAGAGGTGACCGATAGATGAAATCATACAGAGAGGTGACCGATGAAATCATACAGAGAGGTGACCGATAGATGAAATCATACAGAGAGGTGACCGATAGATGATATCATATAGAGGTGATCGATAGATGAAATCATATAGAGAGGTCACCAATAGATCAAACCATATAGAGAGGTGACCGATAGATGAAATCATACAGAGAGGTGACCGATAGATGAAATCATACAGAGAGGTGACCGATAGATGAAATCATATAGAGAGGTGACCGACAGATGAAATCATATAGAGAGATGAAATCATATAGAGAGGTGACCGATAGATCAAATCATATAGAGAGGTGACCGATAGATGAAATCATATAGAGAGGTGAAATCATATAGAGAGGTGACCGATAGATGAAATCATATAGAGAGGTGACCGATAGATGAAATCATATAGAGAGGTGACCGACAGATGAAATCATATAGAGAGATGAAATCATATAGAGAGGTGACCGATAGATCAAATCATATAGACAGGTGACCGACAGATGAAATCATATAGAGAGGTGACCGATAGATGAAATCATATAGAGAGGTGACCAATAGATGAAATCATATAGAGAGGTGACCGACAGATGAAATCATATAGAGAGGTGACCGATAGATGAAATCATATAGAGAGGTGACCGATAGATGAAATCATACAGAGAGATGAAATCATATAGAGAGGTGACCAATAGATGAAATCATATAGAGAGGTGACCGATAGATGAAATCATACAGAGAGGTGACCGATGAAATCATACAGAGAGGTGACCGATAGATGAAATCATACAGAGAGGTGACCGATAGATGATATCATATAGAGGTGATCGATAGATGAAATCATATAGAGAGGTGACCAATAGATCAAATCATATTCTAGATTTCAAGTCACTTTCAACTGGCTTAAAAAACACAGATTTCTCTGAAGCTCTATTAAATTAAATTACCACTAAACAATAAGTAGGTTTCACATGTTTATGCCGTAAATGTTTCACCTGTACAGCTGTTCAGTAAATAATCATTAAAGTGTAAATGAGGCGTACTAAGGTGAAGGGACTCGGTTCACATCTGCACCCCCTGACCAGTGGTCCACTACAAAGGGTTAACAAACACGATACCTTTCTTTGGTAAACCTCTTTCCCCTGACGATATTACACTGGCCTGGCTTCAGACTGTGGTACAGTATAGGGACAGTGCGGAGAACCCGACTCTCCTGTAGAGCAAACACAATGAGGCATGACAAAGCCCAAAGTTACCAACATGTAGTACAAGAAGATGCCATACAAACTTCTTTTTGATGGAATCAATCTGACTACAACATATTCACACAAGATCACAGTAACCATCAAGTCTGCCAGCAACCTGTGGATGGTCGTGTGTTTCCCCCAGTCTCTGCCTGGTTTCCTTCCACCATAATGCTGGTCACCGTCATATAAGTGAAATATTCTTGAGTACATCACAAAACACCAATCAAAGAAATAAGTAAATAAGTAACCATTAAGATCTTGAAACCTATAATTAGAAGCCAGAGTGCTGAACTTTACAGAAACAGGTGTGGGTTAGATGCCTGACGTTCAGTGACTTGGGACTTGGTTAATGCCCTTGATGGCTCAGCCACTTCAATGGGTGTTCTCACCACAGCCAAGCTGATCATTGGTTTTCACTTCCCGCAGGTTCAGCTGTGGTTTTAAGTCAGGAGATTTGTCAGACAGGTACCAGTATATGGCATAATTAAACACCAATAAATAAATGAAAGACTCATTTAGGTCAGCTGATGCTAGGATAAAGGCAAAGGTGCAATCCAGGGATGTAATTATAACAATGGATCATGAGAGTAACCAAAGCAGAATGCTGTGAATATCCATGTACCTCTAACGGGTGTTGAAGGATCCAAACGGTTGTTGACACATCTATCGGCTCCTGGGGGAGATATGGACACCAACACACCGTCAGGGGGCGACTGAAATTCACAAAAGGCTGACTGGCTCATGCAACAGGGTTGCCTTAACAGCTGCAATACTTTAGCCTAAAACTAAGGAATATATTATTCTACTGTACGGTTCTGTGGCACAGTCTTACATTAGAAGTATTTAAAACCCCTGCACTGTGCAATCCCCTGGGCTAATCATTGGTGACTGAGGAACATACATATTTTAAAGGTTAGGCAGCCTCTAGATAAGGATAGGAAAATACCCATGGTTTGGGGAACGGGCCTCTGTCAGACGCTGTATCGGTAGTGTACATTTAGTCCAACGTTATTTAGGAAGGTATACGTCGTTATGTACTTCACCTTCCCTGTACGGAATATGCCCTGCTCCTCGGTACGGTGACGCCAAGAGTATGCAATGAATGCATACTGTGATACATCATGTACTCCATACATACATCGGTACAACAGAATTTGTTCCCCTTGTTGTTGTTGTTGTTGATAACGAGTACTCAATGACAGCATTACATGCATATGGTCACACTATATTCTTACCTACAACGTTTACAAAACGGCCTTTTAGCTCTAGGTGTTGCCTCTATATTGGTTAACTCAGAGAAAAAATCGGTCATGGGCTCCTCTTCGACATAGTTTTCTTGTTTTGAAGACTTTTCAAAACACTCGTAATGTTGTTCTGTAGCCATTACACGGGAAGATAACTCTAAGTAAGTTAACTCTAATCAGCCGCCTATCTGAAGCCAGAACCTGTTAAGAAGAGGACTTTTCTAACGCGGTAACAAAAGAGGGGACATAACTTTGGTTTGTCCAATAAACTGCTACAAGGTTTCTGTTAGGCCATATCCCACCTCCGTATCCGGCCCGTTCAAAGGAGACTGCCCCCTTTCAGCCAATAACACTTTACGCAGCCCAGTATTGTAAAAGTTTATTCTAAAATATTAAACTTAAGTAGACCTAACGGTATGTTTTAAAACTGTTCGCCTACATTACTCGCTTTGAACTATAATACCCTCTGATATTCCTTGTATATTTGTTTTAGTAAACCGAGCCCCGTCAGGTGAAAATATGAACATTTTCCTCCAGTCGATTTTCAACGTCAGGCCTTAAAAAGGCCTAGTTCAGGAGGTTGTGACGTTATTTAAAACCGTTCGACTAGTTCCATCATCTTATGCGCACAGTTAAATTAATAACCGTTTATGAAGAGAGTCGACAAATCAATAAGAAAAAATCTGTAAAATAAGAAAACATCCATATTTTGGAAGATCATAATCAAATCTACTCCTTTTCAAAACCAACTGAACATAAACATTAAATATGCAGTTAGTTTAACCTAGCAGATATACAAATTTAATCAATCTCACGGGACATTCTGACCAGTATAACGAGACATAAATACTATTCTTTAGTTAAAATATCCTTCAGAGGCATCAAAGCTTATCTGTTCAATCAGTTCGTTCAGATGCTTCAATACTCCCCAGGGCGGGGAAAAACTAGTCAGATTTGACAAGTTAAGAGCATATCCCTTTAAATGACCACATGCACATATAGCTAATTCCCACCCACCAGTTCTGTACAACCGATTGCCAAACTTCCACTTGACACGTACCGGTAGGCCAAAGTATTAAATGTGCTTGTCGTATGACTTACAGTAGGCCCAGGTCGCTATTCCAACCCCTGTTTTATATACTGGATTGACGTGATTTCATATGAAATTCCGTCAGTCCAGGGGCCTATATAAAATAGGGGTTGAAATAGCAACCTGGGGCTAGACTTACAGTGTGTGTTGTCACTCTCTACTTTTGCTGATCCCATGTAGCAGCCACATGTTCTTAACACTTAGTTGAAATTAAAAGCTTGACACTTGTTCACGCTTTTCATTATGTATGAAATGTTTGTGTAATATTATGAAAACACCTTATGTTTATCACACTGTTATCACCCTAGTAACAATGCAGGAGAAGGCAAGTGGATCACGGCATGTATTTACAGCTCATCAGTAGACTGTGCAGCAATTAAAAATGAAATAATATAATACTGAGGCCTCTCGTGTTTTATTTTTTAATATCTTTACCGGGTCACCAGATAATGCCGATTCTACGTAAGTAAACAACCAAACCGCATGCTTACTTTTGAGCTGTATCCGACGGGTAAATCTTAGATTTACTGTCGATCATTTCTTTGACTTAAATTATCAAAGTTTTCCCGCCATTCAGACCTCAACTAATTAGAGTGTCGATGTCGTATGCTTGAAGCGAAATGGAATAAGACTGATATTATTTTGCTCTATCTACATAACCGGTATATGTAATGATTTTAACAAACACGTCGTGAGCTCATTCAGGGGACATAACTTTCAGCCGGAAGTGTGGTAGTCTCTGTTTGCTGCCCGGTGGCCGTCACTGACGGTCCGTGAAGTGATTGTTTACCAACCGTCACCGTCCCTTTGACCCTTGCGCTGGACTTGGCCGGATGGTACTCGTCCAGTGTGTGTTCTAAACTTTAGACCAAAGGCACAGATTTGCACAAATCACCGACATTTTTTCAGCTTCAAAAATGTCAGGTTTGAGAGTCCTTGTTGGTTGTAAGCGGGTTATTGACTATGCTGTGAAAGTTCGCGTGAAGCCGGACAAAACTGGCGTGGTGACGGATGGAGTGAAGCACAGCATGAACCCTTTTGACGAGATCGCCGTGGAAGAAGCCGTCCGTCTGAAGGAGAAAAAGATTGCTAGTGAGTTGCTAGCGGTGTCGTGCGGTCCTAGTCAGTGCCAGGAGACCCTCAGGACAGCTCTGGCCATGGGTGTGGACAAGGCTATCCATGTAGAAATCGGGGCAAAGGAATATGAAAGTCTGCAACCAATTCATGTTTCCAAAATCCTTGCCAAGATAGCACAGGAAGAGAAGAGTGACTTGGTCATTCTGGGCAAGCAAGCCATCGATGATGATTGCAACCAAACTGGCCAAATGACCGCAGCCATACTTGACTGGCCGCAGGCTACCTTTGCTTCCAAACTTGAGAAAAACAACGGCGGCCTCACAGTAACCCGTGAAATTGACGGAGGGCTGGAGACCATCAAAGTGAAATTGCCTGCGGTTGTCACATCTGACCTGAGACTGAACGAGCCGAGGTATGCAACGCTGCCTAATATCATGAAAGCAAAGAAGAAACCACTGACCAAGAAATCTGCGGCAGATTATGGCGTGGATTTGACCCCTAGAATAGAGCAGATCAGTGTAGAGGACCCACCAGTGAGAGAAGCTGGCTCCAAAGTGGAGAGTGTGGAAGAGCTGGTAGCAAAACTGAAGGAGAAGGGACTTGTAGGATCCTAGTGACTGTAGATAAACAAAATGTTGTTGTTGCTTTTTTTTTTTTTTCTTTTTTTGATACTGTGCATCATTAATTGAAGACTCAGTAAAAATGTTATGCAAGCAAGGAGCAACCAGTCATCAAATACAGCATCTTGTGGGAGAGAGAATTGACCATGTCAATGTAAGCAATGATCACAGCGTAATGTTCTGCCAGGCTTCATACCTAATTGATCAATCTGCATCTATATTGGCATATCACTGACTTTAATTTTACGACAGAAATGAGATCAGTGTTTGCATGTTTTGAGGAATAATTGTTTTGTGTCACCTGGAAATCCTTACAACAGTTTGCCCATCTGTGCAAAGTCACAGTACAATTGTCAAATAAACCTCATCTGTGTCCGTATCGACAGGTGAAGGGAAATAACATTTTACTGTAGAAAATTATAACCAAATTTAGAGATATTGCATTGCAAATACAGTTGATTCAATCATTCAGGGAAATGGAAATAGCTTGTCATTTACTTCAGATATATACATTTATTGGAGAACCAGGAAGAATGCTATTGAAGGGAGACAAAGCAGGGTAAGAAATAAGGGTTTTGTCCCTTGGATCGTCAACTCTTGAAACAGAGCTCAGCAAACAGTAATTGCTCAGCAGACACGACTTTCAGTGCATTTCAGTGAAGGTTTCATTACTAAGTGAATTTTATTTATTTGATTTGTGTGAACAACACATGCACTGCTGAAAAATATATTTGATGACTGCACCACACTCATCAGTGGAGGTGACATGGTTGAAACTGAATTGTCTTGACAATGTAGATGAAATGTGTGTCATTGTCTAACTGAACTTTGCAATAACAATTGTTTGCCCAAACTGCATTCAGTCTTGAATGAATTAGTTCATTTCGGAAATTGATAGTGCGACAAATGGGTCCCTGTTGCCCTAAGAATTCCCCTACTGCACCAAGATTGCAGAAGTCATTTGCATGAGGCCAATTTTTTTCATGTATCAAAATTTAAAAGTTTATCATAGCATCATTCGTGATAGTTATTTCATGGTATGGTACAAAGGATCACATTGTGAAAGCTTAATTTCACTTAAATATTAGACAGATGTTCATCAAATGCTTATCAATCGACACCACATCTGTTGTAAGTAATGTTACTATATTCATGTTTTTAGTAATGATAGCAATTCAAAATGTTTTAGCTGGAATTTGCAAGGCCTTATCCATGTGTTCTGAGGGTCTGCCTGGTACATTGCCAGCACATGTACTCAAGTTTTGTAGATTACAGTGCATGTGAGGATTACCCTATTTCTGCGAGCTCTAATCTCCTTAATTTGACCCTTGGCACCCTTGCGTAACTACTGGGACAGTGAAGCAGAAAACATGGCCATGATCACAAGGGGTCATGGCTGAGTGGCTTCAGACTTCTGTGGCTCAGTTACCAGGACATGCAATTGTGAGTTTACTCTCAGCCTTGTGCGGGGGATTGGTGGGATCTGTTGCTCTCATTGTGAGGCTTTTGCGACAAGTGGTCAAAGAAAACGGCTGTCTTTCACAGATATGATGTGTCCTTCACATGGGCACTCAGGTTTCCGCCACCCACAAAACTGACTGTTATCATATCACCTGGGAGGAGAAAATTCTAGAGTATCATCATGATATTAAACACCAACCAAACAAAGCATTAAAAATATAAAAAATTATCAGTAACGTATCATTACAGCCTTTAATCTGCACTACACAGCATGAAAGGACTCCTTGGAACAAAGTGGGAAATCGTCCCCCAGTGTTGCAGGAGAGGTGTAATTTTTAAGAGGGAAAATCTGCCTTGCAAGAATTATGTAACCACAAGTGTTACTGATTGATTGTTTAATGCCATACAAATGGGAGGAAGAAAAGGGAATGCCATGGGTAAACCACTAACCTTTGACAAGTTACTAATGACCTTTCCCAAATGATGTGAAAACTTGCACATCATGTTGTTGAAAGACAAGTGATCAACAAACCTCAGAAGAGTACCATTAACCACTTACTTCCACCAAAGCCCCTTTGAGCAGTGAGAGTGCAGGGGAAATTTGCAAATTCCCTGATTGAAACCCCACTTTATTTATGCCCTGGTTGGGAACTGTGCACCTTATTCACTGTCTGTATCCTACATGATACATTATTTGATTGTTGCTCAACACCCTCCTCCTGAGTCTTTCACTTCTACGATGGCATAATTGTTGCTTACCATCATACTCCATCGTTTTTCACTTAGGTGATGGCTGTCAGTTATGTGTGGTGAAAACCAAAGTGCCTGGCATAAACCATCGACTTTGAGGTAAAGCTGAAAAATTATCTTAAATGTGATGTGCACATACGCTCACTTGTGACACAGAAGTGATGTTCACCGCATGTTACATTGTGCAAATGAGCGCACAAGTATTGTTGATTGCATATTGCCACCAAGGCCCCACAAGTAGTGAGAACAGGAGAACATATTGCCAGCAAGGCCCCACAAGTAGTGAGAACAGGAGAACATGTTGCCACCAAGGCCCCACAAGTAGTGAGAACAGGAGAACATATTGCCACCAAGGCCCCACAAGTAGTGAGAACAGGAGAACATACAAATCCCCAGTCCAAGGCCAGATGTGAAGGCACAACTCGTGCGGCACGGCCAGATGTGAAGGCACAACTCGTGCATCACGGCCAGATGTGAAGGCACATCTCATGCATCACGGCCAGATGTGAAGGCACAACTCGTGCATCACGGCCAGATGTGAAGGCACAACTTGTGTGTCAGGGCCAAATGTGAAGGCACAATTTGTGCGTCACGGCCAGATGTGAAGGCACAACTCGTGCATCACGGCCAGATGTGAAGGCACATCTCGTGCATCACGGCCAGATGTGAAGGCACAACTCGTGCATCACGGCCAGATGTGAAGGCACAACTTGTGTGTCAGGGCCAAATGTGAAGGCACAATTTGTGCGTCACGGCCAGATGTGAAGGCACAGCTCGTGCATCACGGCCAGATGTGAAGGCACATCTCGTGCATCACGGCCAGATGTGAAGGCACAACTCGTGCATCATGGCCAGATGTGAAGGCACAACTCGTGCGTCACGGCCAAATGTGAAGGCACAATTTGTGCGTCACGGCCAGATGTGAAGGCACAACTCGTGCATCATGGCCAGATGTGAAGGCACAACTCGTGTGTCACGGCCAAATGTGAAGGCACAATTTGTGCGTCACGGCCAGATGTGAAGGCACAACTCGTGCATCATGGCCAGATGTGAAGGCACAACTCGTGCATCATGGCCAGATGTGAAGGCACAACTCGTGCATCAAAGTGATTGACAGGCAAGTATCTCTAACAGACCACTGCCAACTTACCCTACTGCCCACAAAGATAGAGATGGAAGGAAACCAGAATCAGATAGAAGGAAAACTACAGCAACAGGATTAGAATAATTGAATTGCAAGCTGAGGCAAGCGGAGATTATCGTAGGCTGCAAACCCTACGATCTGATAATAATTAGACCTTCTAAATATTACACCCTGTAATAAGTGTTACCGCTGTGGTACAAGATCAGGGAAACCAGATGTAAATTTAAGGAAAAGCATATGTTGCTCTTTCCTTCCCAACTTTCCCATTTCTCACCAATAAATGGTTTAAGTCATAGCACTGGATGAAGATGAGCAGTGTGTGGAAAAGCACCCTAAGTTGCTAACTCCTTAGGAATAGCTTGCACATTTCCTGCCAGTTGATGTTTGAAGTCAACCCAAGAGAGCTTGGGGAGAACCTTTCAATTTACCACCAACTGAAATCAGACCTTAAGGAAACCAACCCTCTGCCCTTTCGTTCACAAGACGTCTCTTGGACACAAATACATGTATTCGACTAGTTTTCTACACATTACTGAAACATAATTCATTTCTTTTAATACATTTATTTGACTGCTGTTTAAACACCATGCTCAAGACTATTTCACTTATGTAATGACAATGTAATGACAGTCACTGCCATGGTGGGAGGATACCAGAGTGTCCAGCTTAAACCCACCTTTAGCAAGTTGCTGACGGTCACTGCCATGGTGGGAGGATACCAGAGTGTCCAGCTTAAACCCACCTTTAGCAAGTTGCTGACGGTCACTGTCATGGTGGGAGGATACCAGAGTGTCCAGCTTAAACCCACCTTTAACAAGTTGCTGACGGTCACTGTCATGGTGGGAGGATACCAGAGTGTCTTGCTTAAACCCACCTTTAACAAGTTGCTGACGGTCACTGTCATGGTGGGAGGATACCAGAGTGTCCAGCTTAAACCCGCCTTTAACAAGTTGCCGACGGTCACTGTCATGGTGGGAGGATACCAGAGTGTCTTGCTTAAACCCGCCTTTAACAAGTTGCCGACGGTCACTGTCATGGTGGGAGGATACCAGAGTGTCTTGCTTAAACCCGCCTTTAGCAAGTTGCCGACGGTCACTGTCATGGTGGGAGGATACCAGAGTGTCTTGCTTAAACCCGCCTTTAGCAAGTTGCCGACGGTCACTGTCATGGTGGGAGGATACCAGAGTGTCCAGCTTAAACCCGCCTTTAGCAAGTTGCCGACGGTCACTGTCATGGTGGGAGGATACCAGAGTGTCCAGCTTAAACCCGCCTTTAGCAAGTTGCCGACGGTCACTGTCATGGTGGGAGGATACCAGAGTGTCCAGCTTAAACCCGCCTTTAGCAAGTTGCTGACGGTCACTGTCATGGTGGGAGGATACCAGAGTGTCCAGCTTAAACCCGCCTTTAGCAAGTTGCTGACGGTCACTGTCATGGTGGGAGGATACCAGAGTGTCCAGCTTAAACCGGCCTTTAGCAAGTTGCCGACGGTCACTGTCATGGTGGGAGGATACCAGAGTGTCTTGCTTAAACCCGCCTTTAGCAAGTTGCCGACGGTCACTGTCATGGTGGGAGGATACCAGAGTGTCCAGCTTAAACCCGCCTTTAGCAAGTTGCCGACGGTCACTGCATGGTGGGAGGATACCAGAGTGTCCAGCTTAAACCGGCCTTTAGCAAGTTGCCGACGGTCACTGTCATGGTGGGAGGATACCAGAGTGTCTTGCTTAAACCCACCTTTAGCAAGTTGCCGACGGTCACTGTCACGGTGGGAGGATACCAGAGTGTCTTGCTTAAACCCACCTTTAGCAAGTTGCCGACGGTCACTGTCACGGTGGGAGGACACCAGAGTGTCTTGCTTAAACCGACCTTTAGCAAGTTGCCGACGGTCACTGTCACGGTGGGAGGACACCAGAGTGTCTTGCTTAAACCGACCTTTAGCAAGTTGCCGACGGTCACTGTCACGGTGGGAGGACACCAGAGTGTCCAGCTTAAACCAACCTTTAGCAAGTTGCTGACGGTCACTGTCATGGTGGGAGGATACCAGAGTGTCCAGCTTAAACCCACCTTTAACAAGTTGCTGACGGTCACTGTCATGGTGGGAGGATACCAGAGTGTCTTACTTAACTGACCTTTAGCAAGTTGCTGACTGTCACTGTCATGATGGGAGGATACCAGAGTGTCCAGCTTAAACTGACCTTCAGCAAGTTGCTGACAATCACTGCCATGGTGGGAGGATACCAGAGTGTCCAGCTTAAACCGATCTTTAGCAAGTTGCTGACAAACTTTCCCACATTTGACACGCCCAGTTACAAAGGCATTGTTGACCGTTTACTGTCACCTGGGCCCCTCAAGCAGTGAGAGTGGGAAACATACATGTACTTCATTCACACGACACCTGCAATGATGGGGCAGGGAAAGACAGGTGGTAGAGCTAAGGAAAACCACTGCACTACAGCCAGTCACCAGAAAAATCCCAAACCACAGCTGATCCAGCCAGGCTTGAATATGTGCATGAGCTAATTGTCTTCTGGGAAAACCTGATTGCATGTAAATTACAACAGTGATTTTTGTTTCAGACATTTTTCCATGACACCTATAACTGCAGTAAATATATTTCACACTTAGACACATAAAAATCCTACTGGTTGAGATACAAGAGCATAAGTCTACCTTCACAATTTCATATCTGACAGAAATAAAGCTATTGTATGGGTTACAACAAACAGTTGAATGGTTTTTGCGTCGTTTATTTCGGAGGCATAAAATCCAAAAAGGCGCAAAGAACGGTCTTCACGAGAAACACGAAATAAAATCCACCGACCTGAGACCTAGTGCAAGACTGTGACACAACGAGAAGAAATTTACAAAATGAAGAAAACAAAATGGTACAAAATGAGGATACACGATAGGTCGCCCCGAGAGAGGATCCCTGAGTGGCAGAGTTGTGATTGGTGCATGTGCTGGAGAGGAGGGGCAGAACACACACCTGTAGAACAGTGATAACCTTTGACCTTGTGGGCTCGCATGACTAATGTCCAATGAAATGTTAACGAATAGACAAGGCATAATCCTGCACAAACTGAACATACCACACGTCATTCACGTAGCACTGGAACGATACAACACCACGTAGTCAACAAGGAGAGATTTTGTAGGTCAGATTAAAACGACGCACAGTTCATCGGGTTTCAATGTTCTGCCGATGACAAACACTGAAGATGTCCATCCATGTTGAGCAGTGATAGGTCAGTGGGAACTGAAATCCTGTCAATCCATGAGTGTTGTGACGCAAACTCCTCTCGCTCTCTCACCCTCTCTGATGTTCCACACAGTCAATGTCATAATTTCGTATATAAAAAAACTGACACGGGTCCCTTTCCGCTCACAGCAGTAATGACTTCAGTGAGACAAATGATCCTTCGGACAAACGACTCAAATCAAGACCATGGGCAAAACGTAACGAGTGTCAAAGTTCAACAGTCTACACAGAGACCCAATTAAAGAAGTCCACATACATCTGCAGATATCCAAAAAATAACAACTGACCCACAAAAAAACGACCAGTTGCCATGACAACATGATTATGTCTGAGGGATTATTTACATCATGACAAGTCCAGCCACATGTTGCCTTGGCAACCATTCCACAAAATGAGATTTGTTCATCATACTTGAGTTTATATTTACAAGTCATTCTCAACTCTGAACATCTGCAAGAAGGCTACTCCCATACTGAGAGCACTTTATACATATGTGTGTGTGTGTGTGTATATATATACATATATATATATATATATATATATGTATATATATATATATATATATATATAATAGGTCTCTGAAACCTCGGGTCCCACGATCTCTGTACAACAAAGGGAGGCAATTCCTGGTGAAATATTAAGAACCACACACTTCAGACAATAAGTTTATAATACCAGTTTTGGGTATGTGGTCCAAAATAGCACAGAATAACACAGCCCTACAAGATCACTAGCTGCCAATCATCGCTTTACAATTATGTTAGTCCAGTTTGTTTATCATATATATATATATATATATATATATATATTTATCTATATATTTCACATTTATGTATGCCTGTAAAGGGTGCGGAGCAGTAATGATGGCAGAGTCAACCATCAAGTGAGGCCGATGACGAGACATAAGATCTGTTACCACATCTGTCACAGTACAGACTCCCACAACACCAACACTCTGCCACACAGACACAGTTCCCCCATCCGGCTCTGGAGCAGAAGACTGTCTGAATACGAACACATCAACAGTGGAAATGAAGACAGTCCAGCACTTAGCGCCTCACTTGACCATGTCAGCCCTTCTGAAAGAGGGGTCAGTTCCTGGGTCTGCTCAGAAGATGACCTCATACAGTGTTGCTTTCTTGTCCCCTGACCCAGTCACGATGTATTTGTCATCTATGGAGATGTCACAGCTTAAAACTGAGGAAGACTCTTTTGACTGCAAAATAGAAGAACAGCAAGAATTAAGAAATGAATGTACACCTTTTGTTTTCTTCAACAGTCCCAATGAGTGATGGCTGGATTGGAATGAAGGGCTAGAGGTCCAGAGTCAAACACCTTGAACAAGGCAGCCAGCATGGGTCCCACTGTGCTTACTTACTTATTAATTTGATTTGTGTTTCACGCTGTAGTCAAGAATCTAATACTAATACAAATGGCAGTTAGATGTAGCAGAGCCAACCAGAGTTAATAAGTGCCTGCCATCTCACTGGCCAACAGAAGAATGAATCCAACAGACTCAAAGCCTGTTAGAATTTACAGTAATAACTATTAATAAGGAAATATTTTCTACAATAACTGTAAACTGTTTTTGTTGCTTAACACTAATTAAACTTTCTACCTACCTGGAAGATACTGGCTCCATATGGGGTCCTCCAGGCATTTAACAAGTTGTCTTTCCCTGTGCTGACAAACCACTTTCCGCAGTATGCAAATTTGAGTGATAACACACAGCTTTCGTGCAGGTGAAGTTGAAATTTTTCAGGTTTGGTGTGGTGTAACACCTCCACATTACTACTCTCCATACTGAAACAATATTATAACTTATAAATCACATCTGCTTTACTCCTTTACACAGCAAACTCTTACCCACATATGCAAAATCTGATGAGTTTCACAAAACAAAATAATCAATCCAGTGAATGATTCAACGTAAGCAAATCTTATCTCAGAAGTTTTCCAAACCAATTTGAACGAAAACAATGATTTAGAAAAACATTGAAATTCCAGTAATCAAGCAGGTTAGGTAAATTTTTAAATCTGTACAACCCGGACACTGAAGCGAACTTTTATACAACTGAAACATTTAATCACTATTTCTATACAAAAATATTGACTTACAAAAAAAAAATGGACTTACCCAACTGCTAACCAATCCCCTGTTGGGCAGTAGCCAAGGGAGAATATCTGGGAGGTAAAGTCATGCTGCTTGAGTTGCTTCCCCTGAAACATAAACCACTCACAATTAGCATGTAATCTGTCTAATCTGACTATCCCTATAGAGCTATTGTGGAAAAAAATATCTATGTGACATTATCTGTTCACAGCATTTTCCTGTGTGATTATGACCCAAAACAGCAACAGAGATGTCTCAGAAATTACACCAGCTTAGCCAGTTTGAGTTCACAGAAGATGAAGTCCTAACCATGTGAACAAAATACATGGCGTTACCTCTCTCAAGTCCCATGAGCGGACAGTATTATCCAAACCGCCCGTCCACAGTTTGGTGCCATCTGGAGAAATGTCTATGCAGCTAGCGCCATCAGTATGACCTTGGAATTGTCTGCAAACCAAAAGAGATTAACCTTGTCTGATAACATTGTCGCAAGTAAGGTTCCTACTTCTTACTGGTAGTCTGCAGGTAACCATTACAACATCACACTGGTCTACCTTACAGCTGTAATCATACTGTCACTTGTTCACGTATGTTTAACACCAGTAGAATAAATGAACTAGAGTCTGAGTTCAATCCCACTGTAAGTCACACAGCAGATGTTGTCCTAGTACATAATTAATTTATACACATTACACTTATATTTATACACACCAGAAGAAATGAGAAGTAAATCAAAACTACTGAAACAATTTGAATATCGGAGGAGAAAATTAAAAGTTTGTGCTGCAAGTAGCAAGTAAGTAATTGACAGCAATTCACATGCTATGGTACTTGTGAAAGTGTCACCAATCACAAATGGCTACAGATTACAACAAATCCCTTATTTGGAATTATCAAAAACAAATAATATGTAATTTCAGCTGATTTCCAATGACACCAAGCTAATCATGACGTGATTAAGATTGCTTTGTCTCCTCATCAAATGAGCTGCCTATAAATGGATTGGTCATTCTGTCTGGTGTGACCTTAAAATGGAGGGAATCCCAAACACCAATGGTTATTCACTGATCTCAACCATTTGCCAAATTGCATTAAATAAACACGGCTGTCCCTAAGATCCAGACGACAGCCTAGCTATTGATCCTTGTACTAAGTGTTAATTCTCCTCAACTCTCAACCATGCTGTTGCCATGGCAACCCGTCTGCAGCTGAAAACCGTGAGTCAATTCTCGTTAATTGTAGTGCTAGCAGTGAAGCCCATTGACAATGAGACATTTGCTGAAATTTGACCATGCAGAGGCTGCTCAAACATCCATGTTGACACGTTAAGGCTGCGACCACCGTTTGTTTAGAAGGGGAAGTTTGGGAAGGGGGGTGAGGGGCAGAAGGCAGTCACATTGCACACCTGACTCTGCGTCAACCCACAGTACATCAGACGTCGCTCCTGGCACGAGTCAACAGCAGGCAATTAAACCACAGGTCACACAACTCTAACAGCTAAAGCTGTAATGCAGTACAGTAAAAAAGAAACAGAGCAGTGGTCGTTTAATTGACTTACGCAACTTCCTTTGTAACACCTAAAACCTTACTGTATCAAATACATGGGAACAGCATTGCTGACTGGAGTCAGTCGTCAGTGAGCGTCTGTGCATTTGCCCATGTAAGTTATCACAAAACCATTTGCCCATGTAAGTTATCACAAAACCATTTGCCCATGTAAGTTATCACAAAACCATTTGTCCATGTAAGTTATCACAAAACCATTTGTCCATGTAAGTTATCACAAAACCATTTGTCCATGTAAGTTATCACAAAACCATTTGTCCATGTAAGTTATCACAAAACCATTTGTCCATGTAAGTTATCACAAAACCATTTGTCCATGTAAGTTATCACAAAACCATTTGTCCATGTAAGTTATCACAAAACCCATCCCGCACATGAACTATTCCAGGCTACCAAATATACTCAGTGTTTATAAGTGTGCTATATGCTATACCCTGCACCATTTAAATCTGTTACAACAAAACCTATCCTTACATTGACTACACTACTACTTGATTCGAGTTGGACAGTTCCTGAACATTTCCATAACTGCAGCTAAAATGAATTAGTCTCAGTATTATATCATGTGAAGAATCTGGGACAAAATCCAAAAAGGCAAACAAGGTGCTGCATCTCCAAACAGCAAAATACTGTTTTGTGGACACCGGTGGTTCGAGCTACTCGGCATGTTGCTGAAGTACCAATGAAGTGAAGTTCAAGGACTACCACAGCCCAGATCACTCAAAATGATACAGGCAACACCGGAAATGAAGCTTTGACTTTTTGTGTAAAATACCCAAGACATCTGCTGGAAAAACAGACATGCAGATTGTTTGACGACAAGTTCTCAAACAGACAAGACATTCATTTCCCTGCATATCCATGTACTTTAGGCATTTTACCCACCACTCAAACTGATTTGTAAAATTTATTTATTTACTTTTATGCCATACTCAAGAATATTTTAATTGCATGACGGCGGCCAGCATTATGGTAGCAGGAAACCGGGTAGAGCCAGAGGGAAACCCGTGACCATACCTATCGCAATCTGACCCATGACCATACCTATCACAATCTGACCCATGACCATACCTATCGCAATCTCACCCATGACCATACCTATCACAATCTGACCCATGACCATACCTATCGCAATCTCACCCATGACCACACCTATCGCAATCTGACCCATGACCATACCTATCGCAATCTGACCCATGACCACACCTATCGCAATCTAACCCGTGACCATACCTATCGCAATCTAACCCCTGACCATACCTATCGCAATCTAACCCATGACCATACCTATCACAATCTGACCCATGACCATACCTATCGCAATCTCACCCATGACCATACCTATCACAATCTGACCCATGACCATACCTATCGCAATCTGACCCATGACCATGCCTATCGCAATCTAACCCGTGACCATACCTATCGCAATCTGACCCATGACCATACCTATCGCAATCTGACCCATGACCACACCTATCGCAATCTAACCCGTGACCATACCTATCGCAATCTAACCCGTGACCATACCTATCGCAATCTAACCCGTGACCATACCGATGGCAATCTAACCCGTGACCATACCTATCGCAATCTGACCCATGACCATACCTATCGCAATCTAACCCATGACCATACCTATGGCAATCTAACCCCTGACCATACCTATCGCAATCTAACCCGTGACCATACCTATCGCAATCTAACCCGTGACCATACCGATGGCAATCTAACCCCTGACCATACCTATCGCAATCTAACCTGTGACCACACCTATCGCAATCTAACCCATGACCACACCTATCGCAATCTAACCCGTGACCACACCTATCGCAATCTGACCCATGACCATACCTATCGCAATCTAACCCATGACCATACCTATCGCAATCTGACCCATGACCATACCTATCGCAATCTGACCCATGACCATACCTATCGCAATCTGACCCGTGACCATACCTATCGCAATCTGACCCGTGACCATACCGATGGCAATCTAACCCGTGACCACACCTATCGCAATCTAACCCATGACCACACCTATCGCAATCTGACCCATGACCATACCTATCGCAATCTGACCCGTGACCATACCTATCGCAATCTGACCCGTGACCATACCGATGGCAATCTAACCCGTGACCACACCTATCGCAATCTAACCCATGACCACACCTATCGCAATCTAACCCGTGACCACACCTATCGCAATCTGACCCATGACCACACCTATCGCAATCTAACCCCTGACCATACCTATCGCAATCTAACCCGTGACCATGACCATACCTATCACAATCTAACCCATGACCATACCTATCGCAATCTAACCCGTGACCATACCTGTCGCAATCTGACCCATGACCATACCTATCGCAATCTGACCCATGACCATACCTATCACAATCTAACCCGTGACCATACCTATCACAATCTAACCCGTGACCATACCTATCGCAATCTGACCCATGACCATACCTATCGCAATCTGACCCAGGACCATACCTATCGCAATCTGACCCATGACCATACCTATCGCAATCTGACCCAGGACCATACCTATCGCAATCTGACCGATGACCATACCTATCGCAATCTAACCCCTGACCATACCTATGGCAATCTAACCCATGACCATACCTATCGCAATCTAACCCATGACCATACCTATCACAATCTAACCCATGACCATACCTATCGCAATCTCACCCAGGACCATACCTATCACAATCTGACCCATGACCATACCTATCGCAATCTAACCCCTGACCATACCTATGGCAATCTAACCCATGACCATACCTATCGCAATCTAACCCATGACCATACCTATCACAATCTAACCCGTGACCATACCTATCGCAATCTGACCCATGACCATACCTATCGCAATCTAACCCCTGACCATACCTATCGCAATCTAACCCATGACCATACCTATCGCAATCTAACCCATGACCATACCTATCACAATCTAACCCCTGACCATACCTATCGCAATCTAACCAAGGACCATACCTATCGCAATCTAACCCCTGACCATACCTATCGCAATCTAACCCGTGACCATGACCATACCTATCACAATCTAACCCATGACCATACCTATCGCAATCTGACCCATGACCATACCTATCGCAATCTAACCCGTGACCATACCTATCGCAATCTGACCCATGACCATACCTATCGCAATCTGACCCATGACCATACCTATCGCAATCTAACCCGTGACCATACCTATCACAATCTAACCCATGACCATACCTATCACAATCTAACCCATGACCATACCTATCGCAATCTGACCCATGACCATACCTATCGCAATCTGACCCATGACCATACCTATCACAATCTAACCCGTGACCATACCTATCGCAATCTGACCCATGACCATACCTATCGCAATCTAACCCATGACCATACCTATCACAATCTAACCCGTGACCATACCTATGGCAATCTAACCCATGACCATACCTATCGCAATCTAACCCATGACCATACCTATCACAATCTAACCCATGACCATACCTATGGCAATCTAACCCATGACCATACCTATCACAATCTAACCCCTGACCATACCTATGGCAATCTAACCCGTGACCATACCTATCGCAATCTAACCCATGACCATACCTATCACAATCTAACCCCTGACCATACCTATGGCAATCTAACCCATGACCATACCTATCACAATCTAACCCCTGACCATACCTATCGCAATCTAACCCATGACCATACCTATCACAATCTAACCCCTGACCATACCTATGGCAATCTAACCCATGACCATACCTATCGCAATCTGACCCATGACCATACCTATCACAATCTAAACAACCCATCTTCAGATAAATGCTGTCCTACGCTACAGAAGTTAGAGATTTTTACTTTCTAATATGAGATACCAGAGTATTAGTTACTGCTACACAATGTACAGGCTCTCAGAGACAACGTGAAAACACGAGAAAGTGGGGAGCACAGTGACGGATTTTACCTGACAAGGGTTTGATTATGCAGGTCCCACACGGCGATGTTCCCATCACTACAGCAACTGAAACACACCTTTGAGTCAGGGCTGATGGCCAGTGCGTAACATGCTGGGGCATTCGACGTTAGCTCCGCCTTTATCCTGGGGGTGGACTGAAACAGACGACAGGTGTGTCAGGCACAGGCTGGCTGGCAAACATCACACAGTAACAACAAAGCACAAATACACAGCTACGCACATACACCTATACAATGAACAAAAATAAACAGTTTCTACTGTTATCTTGGGGTGGTGGTGTAAGAGGTGGAGGGAGGTTTTCCTGTCAACAGATATTGTGTTCACAGGTATCTATAACAACCACCAATCTTGCTTAATCCTTTCAGGTTACTCAGTAGATCACAAATACACTTAGTTTATTTGACATTACACGCAGACAAGATAAAGAGATGCAGACAAATGACACTGGCAATCAGCTGTCAGGGCTAGGACCAGGGTACTCACAGCTGCCAAGTCCCATATGGATAATGTACTGGCTTCTCCCCCAACAATCAAGGTGCCCCCATCTTTTAACAGCTTAATTGATCGAATGTAATTATCTCTTTGCTGGAAGAAAATAAAATTACAAATCAGCAAGATGTAAATGTGCATAATATACTTGTTTGTCTCCATTTTATACCCGATACAATTCTTGAAAGCCAGTAGATTTTTTGTCATCATAATAATAATGTTAGTGTTTTAAGAGTGTACATTTATTAACCTTGCCATAGTATTTCAAATAATAATTTCATACATGACAGCTTATATTATACATTAAACAACTGACAATAAAGCATATTCAGGTAGACAAGAAAAGCACTTCTCACCAGACAATCTAATTGTGAAATCGGGCTCTTGTTTCCTGGCTGACTTATGTCCCAGACCTTCACACAACCCTGGGTGGAAGAAAGAAAAAAGTGATCAGTTAAAATCTGTACCATTGTGTGTAAACACAACTTAATGACACATTTAACTCACACTATGGGACATTTATCCTGCATCATAACAGCTAGGTTATGAGAGGATTAGACAAAATAGCAGTGCCAACAGACACCTTGGCATTTTGTCAAATAACCAATAATCTTCCAACCACATTTATTTGCCTGATTTACTAAGCCATCTCGAGTCTGGGAAAAATCCTTTAACAATTGCACAATGCTTTATGAGTGGAATCTTGCTCCAGTGGCAACTGTGTACTGCATCTAACACACGTTCAGAAGCCCAACCCAGCCCAGCCCATCACTGGTCAGTGGCCATGGCAACTGACAACAACTACTGGCCACTAAACCACTGGCCTTATACTGGTTTGTTTACTTTACAACATACTGAAGACTACTGCTCTTAGATAACAGCAGAGAGCAGAGTGGGTGGATCAAACGAGGCACACCCCCCCCCCCCGACACAATATAGTATTACAAGAAAGTCATGTCAACTATATCAGGAGCAACCTGGGCCACTCTAACAAATTCTAATAACTGCATTTTTTTTTCCTTTGCAACAATTGAGCATCTGGTCCTACAAAGCAAAGAAAGCTTTAAAAAAACACCTGAATTTTCAAAAGTCATGAAAAATAGATCACATAACTGAACTGCTTGAGGCATTGTAAAAAAAGAAAAACAAGAAACAACACGAAACCTTGGGTAAGTCAGATATCCGAATCTGAGCTTGAGGCATGCTGGAAATTGCAGTCAGTTGAAAATCTGCCAGCATCTGTTTATCAATAGTCTGTCTACATATGCATGTCATGTGGTCCCATTTGTTGTGTGGAGGCCAATAAAACCCCGGGAGCAATCAATAGTAATTTCTTAACTTACGTTTGACAACAAGCAAAGAAAACAAAAACAGAAAAACACAAAGATGACAAATGATCGTCGTACACCCAGAGGGGCTGCTTGTGCCAAGCCGAAGCACTGGAACTTTATTTAACTCCCTGTCATCAGAAGTATACAAATTCACAACAGCTGCAGATGTGTAGAGGTGCCTGGATACAGCAAGTCACACAACATTTGTAGAAACTTTAAAGCCAGCGGACACCTATAATCACTGCTTTTTGTAGCTATTGATTATCATTGATTGAAGCCAAGATATTTCGCTGCGACACATGAAAAGGTAAAGCACGCCAAATAAACAAACAAGCAATATTATCCTTTAGCATGCAGTGGCAATCTCCTCCAGATATCTGGTGTAAATTAGAAAATAATAAGTAGCGAACCTTTCCTCCGGTATAAACATGTCGTGTGGGATCACTGATGGTCACCGCACACACAACCTCTCCGTGATTCAATGTGTTAATCTGACGGGCATGACGCGGAATGCCTGGACCAATCAGAGCATCTGGTGGGAAAGGAACAGGCTGCATCTGTCCGTCTGCACTGACGTGAAACGAATAAGCTCTGAAATGTCAACATGTTTACTCTATTTTAATATCCGGTGTTGTGACGTTTCATGAAGTAAGGTATCATACAATATATTGACAGACACAAGGTAGTGCCTGGAAAATGACGATCACAATTACTGGCTGTCCATTTTATTTCATTTGTATTATAACTTCACAACAAATGTATTTTACTGGGAAAACACCAAGTAATGAACAAAACAATGTAAATGCAAATGTTCAGCATCCTGTCTGAATCAAATTCACAAATGATTATCATGCCTTATTTACTGCTTAGTGGTGCTATCCACGTCAGATATAGCTCAAAGAAGAGCAGCCAAAAGTTCCATGGCATTACTTACGGTTTTCCCCCAAGAGATGGAGTTCTCATGTGTGCGTGAGGATCAAAACCAACCTGAAACCAAAACAAACTTAAACTTGTGGTGGACCACTTCTTGTCAGAGCATTGCCAATCAGAAATACAATCCAGTGCAATACACAGTGAGCTCCAGAACACAACAGCATATTTTTCAAGAGTTCTATGAACAAACAGGAAACCACAGAGACACAACCAAGTGGTTTATTTAATAATGTATTTTGTTCATGTTTAAAAGCTACTGATGTAAACATCATTTGAAGAAAAATCTTACATCATGATCGACGACTGTTCTACTTTTCATGCAATTTCAGTGTCTCAGTGTGAGATAAAAAAAAGTTATATTAAATTATTTTCACACATAATTAAAACCTTATCCAAGAATGTTTCATTTGTGTGACAGCTTCCATGTGTACAGGAGGTGGAGACTGGGCTGAGCCTAGAGTAAATAACTGCCTTACAGTGTGCACCTGACAAACCTCCCAACATAAGCCAGCAGTAGCTGAATGACAGAAGGACTTCACTGATCAGGGGCCAGAGAACTGCCCGCTTACAACATTAACTCTCTGACACAGAGTGGCCACGTAGCTGAGGTTTGGACCAGTACTGACCATGGGGCCTCGGTTGTAGTTATTCAGGGCTCCTGGGGAGATGTTGTTATGAAGCATGCTGTTAGGATAGGCTCCTCCGGGGCTCAAGTCTGCGGGCATGGGGTGACTAGCGTGGGGCATGAAGGGATACGGACCTGCAAACACACCAGAAAAATCAACATCATCTTAAATCCCTTTGCTGGCAAATGCCATGATCACATTATCATTACACCATTAGTTTGCTACACAACCTACCAAAATCAGAAGCTTACATGTAATTCAATGCTTCATTAAATTCTGAATAGTATTTTCAAATTGCATGTGAATTTGTAGCCCTGATTGTGTCTTGATGATGGAGCACTGTTTATAATGTCTATTCTCATCCAGGTAATGATTCACCAGGTAATGATTCGCCAGGTAATGATTCGCCAGGTACATGCTCAGTGTATTACATGGGTTACCTCATGTTGTATTACAGTACAATCTCAGTGTATTACAAGGGTTACCTTATGTTGTATTACAGTACAATCTCAGTGTATTACATGGGTTACCTTATGTTGTATTACAGTACAATCTCAGTGTATTACATGGGTTACCTCATGTTGTATTACAGTACAATCTCAGTGTATTACAAGGGTTACCTCATGTTGTATTACAGTACAATCTCAGTGTATTACAAGGGTTACCTCATGTTGTATTACAGTACAATCTCAGTGTATTACATGGGTTACCTCATGTTGTATTACAGTACAATCTCAGTGTATTACATGGGTTACCTCATGTTGTATTACAGTACAATCTCAGTGTATTACATGGGTTACCTCATGTTGTATTACAGTACAATCTCAGTGTATTACATGGGTTACCTCATGTTGTATTACAGTACAATCTCAGTGTATTACATGGGTTACCTCATGTTGTATTACAGTACAATCTCAGTGTATTACATGGGTTACATCATGTTGTATTACAGTACAATTTAATGAGTTATTACTGTGGAAAACACTACACGAAGCTTTTCGGATCTTTTCCAACTGGTAAAAGACACGTGAAGGATGTGGCATTGTGCCTGTGTGACAAGCTTTAGTGCCATCAGTTGACAGGTGGAATCAAGTCATCCCAGTTCAGCAAATATAAACAAACACCCAACACAAAGCGGTAATGGGAGAAAAAAAACAGAGGTTTTGAACAGGAGAAACAAATGCACAGCAATTGAAAATAAAACAGCTTTTACGGGTTGTTCACAGATTGCCTGGGGAGAGAGGAGCTGGTTAATGCATGTATTGGCCGAGACATTGACTTGTAATTGGAGAAACGTTGTTCAAGGAGGGAGGACAAGTTCCCCAATCAACCAAGCGTGAAATGATCACTCAAGTCTAGAAACGTGGGAAAACTTCTCTCTGGTGAAAGAAAGATATGACATAGCCGCAGGGGTTGTTATCATATAGCAGGGGTTAGTCTGGGCTTTGGCTATGACCCCACGTGTTATTGTTGTTATCAACACAAACAAAATTACAGGGGTAAAGTCAAAGTGATGTAATTGAGGTATGGAGTTGGTCATGGGTGAGGGAGGAAAGGTTGTAGGGGTGGGGGCTACTGGCCCAGGGCTCAAGTACACCCACTATATGTTACCATCACCGCCACGCATTATCCGGACAAGCCTGGCTGGGCGCATCAATCGTGCACCTTAATCACCCAATAACTGTTGCTCTGTAACCTCTTCTGTTTCAATTACATGTAGCCCAGGAAACACAACCCCTAGGTTCACGGTTAACTAGGCAGCCAAACTAATCAATGTGTACATGGAGTCAGTCATACAGAACATCACAATTATCTTAAACACCGGGTATGCTGGCAGGTATGAAATTCTTCGCTAGCTGCCAGAAGAGCACAGCTAAATGTCAGAATAGTGGCCATCAAGTGGATTTCAACACCCAACTATACACCAGGTTGGAGAGGTATCAAAATTCCTTCAGTGACCTCAACAAGCAAAGTTCTTCCATAAACATAAAGACAGCATTTCAACAAAGGCCACCTCTTAACACTGATTACACCTGATACCTGTGTTATCTTATAGTGTTATTTCACTCAATAGGCAGCCTGAGATTTTCGCTCATTATAAATCTGCTAACTTCGCAAAGGCACCCATATATATGTACATATAGACACACTGTTACCGAAGGAAAAGAACACACAACAGTACTTACTCTTGAACACGCAAAATCACTGCATACATGTAAAAGGTGTCACATACAAAGGTGATAAGACTGAAGATAAGGGTATTACAGTTTATGCAGCAATGGAAATGCCCTAGATGATGAACAGGGTGGCTGATCAAACTCACACAAGGTCTTAACAAGTCCTTCAGCTAGATCTGAGACATTGTGATAATCAGTTTTACTGTGTGAACTGGAATTGCAATCAACTGCAATACCAATGTACAATGCTACAAAATAAGAATACAGTCACTGAGTGACAATCGAACCTTAAAGGTAAAGTGAAGCAAAAGATAATATAGACAAAGAAGACAGAAACTGACAGAATGACAGACAGACGAAGACTGAGCAAGGAACAAGGGCCTTACCCATTGCAGGTTTGACAACGGGTTTCATACCTCCCGAGGGACCTGGGGTCACACTTCCAGAGCTGGTTGGGGTCACAGGTTTGGATACTGGCGTGTTGGCCTTCTCATTCTGCAACAAGAGCCATATGCATGTTACTGATAGGCACCTCTGGACAGGCCCATGCCGAGTCCAGCAGAGTACTTACGTTTACACTGTAACACTTTCTACTGTATACTGTATCACATGCTTTTTTTTTTTTTTTTTTTTTTCGTTTTTATATATTTGATGAGAATTAAGAATTCAGACGGAGAAGGAAGAGGGAGGTCACCTCTTTGGGTCTGGAAGATGTGCTGGCGTGGGATGAGGTATCGCTGCGCGGACTGATGCGGTCGTCCTTCTTATGTGCGTCACGACTGTTTTTGTCTCGGGGTGACAGGTCACCATTCACAGGAGAGGAGGGATCCTGCAAAAACAGGACTAGACAGATAAGCCTAATGTGGAAATCCATAGCTACTTTCACAACACTACAGCCATACAGCAATACAAATGCACTGTCAAAAATGTAACTAAGCTTACCAGTAGACTGGCCTTAATAAGTTAGTTTTCAGTAGGTCTCAATTATAAGAGGCACATGTATCAAATAAAATGTGCAAGTCTGTAAAAATCAGAAATGATTTTTATATAATTAGATATCAAAGCTCGTTACCTCTGCCACATCTACCACAAGGTCTTGTTCTCCATCACTCTTCTCATCACTGTCCTGCAAAACAGGAACCCAATCATTGCACTAAACATTAACAATCATAATGAGAAGCATTCAAGACCATCACGATATTCCAAAATCAGAGAAACACAAATATAAATGTATTGCCAAAGTCAGTTAAACTTGGGTTTCAAAATATTTTTTAGACGTAAGTCCTACTGTTTGTATCAGAACAGATCTAATTACCAAACTCTTCAGCCAAAAGTGTTTGGCACAGTGCCAATGAAGAGACGACATTGTACTTACATTTAATTTATCGTCTGTGCGCCGTTTCTTGCTATCATTGAGCTCAGGGGACCTGCTGCGATGCCGATACTTATCCCTGTCACCTGGAGAAGCTGAGGACCTCTGTCAAGACAAAACACTGTCACATCAACACAATCCATGTAAATCTACATGTTACACTAAACTGAGGTCATACCTTCTCATATCAACACTAAATCTCTAAACTGTAACACACCAGGAATAATCAGCAGTTGTTCAGAAGTCTTCTAAAAGTCGGTGTTGCCAAACTTTAATGGAATGTCTCATCCTAGCACAAGACTGTAACAAATGGCACTTTTAAAGTTAATCTCCAGTAAACATCATCACTGTAAATTATGGCCATAACACCCACCCATACACAGTTGCATTTGCACACCTTCAACAGAATTAGCAAGAGTTATGTAGCCAATAGCGTAGCATGGATCTCAGAGCCCATCAATGAGAGAAAAGGGTGACACAAAGAGATATTCACTCTATTAATTAGAACTAATTTTCAGTTGCCTTATTTTTTTTTTAACAAATTAATTTTAATTTTTTTTTATTTATTTGGTGTTTTTTCCTGCTCTATTGAAGGCCATTAATGAGCAAACAAAAGGAGAGCTGAAAATGCGGATCTCCTGGAGCTACATGCACATGCACAAGTGTGAGCAGTGGCTGGTTTGATGTGTAGGATTTAGCATTTAGCCCACCCAGCCAGGAACAGTTTGAAGAACCTAGACATCTAAAACAAGGCTATCACTCACCACTAATTGAGTTTACCCCTTTTTTCAGGCACATCAGCTGAAGAACAGTATAATTTCTCCACCTCAAAACACCTGCCATTACCATGAACATAACTGAGTCTTATAGAAAGTTTACCAGAGTTCTCTCCCTTCCACTACAACTTTGGACCAACACTGTTTATAATGCTCCCAAGCAAGCCTGACATAGCTAGGATGAAAGAAATGTTAAGCTGCGGAAGCCAGTGCTACTTTTGTGGAGAAGGAAGGTTAGCGTGGACTGCGCCCATCTATCCGCTATTGACACATCAGCCCGACGCCATGGACGCACAAACAACATTGCCAGTGGCTGCCGGCTGGGGTTTGAGGTCCCTGTTACACCCCGCACTTAGAACAGCCTCATTGAGAACAGTCGGCAGGTAAACCTCAAGGGTGGCAGAAAATTCGCACCTGTGTGTAACGAGGTAATCCAGTGTTTGTAAACTGATCAAAGCTGGAGGCTGGGCTGGCTTCTGGCCATAGATAACACTTGAGTTGAGAGTTGTAATCAACAAGCTTTGATGGATGAAGACCGAGCTAGTCAGTCAGCCAGACAGACAGACAGAGCAGGAAACCACAGAAATACTGTCAACAATTTCAAGACAGGCACTTGTCCCGCAACTACTCCAGGCAGAAACAATAGAAAAACTCACAAAAAACAAGAACAAAAAACCTGAACACAGGACTATTCGGAACAAAAACTGACACACTTGAAACAATACTTCTGCAGTGGATTTTCCCCCTGCAGAAAAGGCTTTGTTCTTTTTTTCATACATCCCATGATTAGCGCAGCTAAAAATAAAACTTCTTGTGACTTCCGGCACTTTTTCAGAGCATCTGTTTTACTTGTTTTATTTCTTAATAAAGAAAACAGGCTCAAATGGAAGAGAAAATAACATAGCAGATCTGTGAAAACAGATGACATGTATGTTCTATGTCTTTAAGTACCTGTGCAAGGTTCTCAGAGGAATCTGTGACAGGTGGTTAGTGTAAAGCTGACATGCTGGTCAGTGAATGTTAACATGTCACTTCACTGGACACTGGTCAGAGGCCAATGTAGCCCTCACAGTCACCTTGTGGGTGTTCCTGTAGAGCAATATGAGCCTATGACCCTACATTCGGCCATCTAATGAAGGAGGATCAGTATTACCAGCCTACCTCCCACCCATAAACTTGATCTCTATTTTATGTACATACACATGAAATATTCTTCAGGGACACATTAAACACCAATAAAATACATAAATACACTGTAAATAGATAAACAAATAAAAGGTGTGAGTTTTTTTCTGACTCTTGTACAAAGAGGTAAACTTCCTCCAGCACACTACAGCTGTATCTGGCACCTGTAGACCCTAATGCTATGTGCGCATGAACACAAGCAACTCAATGTCAGAGACATTCATCTACATCTTGCAATGCAAATTCTATTTATTACTGACTTTGCAATTCATTTTAATACCCTGATGTGAAAGTTGACTACAATGGTGAGAATAGAATGTCAAGCCTTGTTAATGGTATTATAATAATAATTACTATTGGTGTGCTTGCATTCAGTATTGCAGTTCTATGCATATTTTGAAAACAATGTCTGATGATAAAATCATCAACCTAAATGTGGTAAATATCCATGAAATCTCAGTATCAAAATTAACTTTAAACAATATGTGAAGGAAACAGAAAAGGCCTCATTACTCATGCAAAGTTGAAGAATTCAAGTGGTTTAGCTGATGTAGAGAATCAAGTAACTGTACACAGATTTCTTTACACAAATTCCTCCTTGTAGAGTTTAGTGCTTTGGTGATATCTCATCTCCAACATAGCACAAAGGATAAAAATGATTTATTTATTTATTTATTTGATTGGTGCTTTATGCCGGATAGAAATGAAGAAAAAAAAATAGCCTGTGGAAAGCAATTTAAACCAGTATTGAGGGTAAAGTAAAACTGCTGTGAGCAAGGCTTTTCTCACTTTGTACACATATCTTTGACTATCAGCATGCGATTTTTGCAGGCTTCTAATGCCCCCATGCAACAGCACATAACAGAAAAATGAATTTGTGAAGTAAACATGTGTTGGGTGATATGGGCCCCTCGAGGGGAACTGTTCAAACAGTTACAACAGCAGTGAATTCACACTCCGCAAAACCATCCCCGTATGTTAAAAGGATAAATAATTCTCCCATATACAGAGACTTGATATCACCAAGGCTGTCCCAGTGTGCTTTCTCTACCTTCCATTCATGCAGATCAATGTAGACTATGTTTAAACAACCTCTCTGTTTGCTCTATCACTCAAATATGGCTATTTTGGGGTGATGTCTTGTGGGTTTCAAAATAAGAGTAAATTTGTTCAACCCCCTAGCACAGTCTAGCTGCTGACAACCAAATTCAATCTTCACTAAGCTGACACAGGGCCAACTTCACAATGTACAAATGGCTTGTTTAACAAGGAGAGGTGAAGTCGGTGCAATTGCGTGTTTTAGTCAACGTGTGTCTGTGTGTTCAGTATCGGGCATGGGGATACCCTTTCCACACCAGGGACAGCTATTACGGTGTTGAGTTTCCTACACACTACAAAACCTGTGTCTTCCACGCCTGTGGAATATATGTTAATCATGCATATTAAAGTAAAGCCCCAGTGACAAAGAGGCAAGAGACAAGCCAATAGGATTCTCCACAACTTCCCAAATATATACTGAACACAGCAATCCAGCACAAAGATGAGGCGCTCATATCTTTGGAGAAATTTCCTGGGGAGTGATCAAAATTCTGATTGCGGTTATTAATGATGAGCATTAAGATTTCCGTGTCAAAGGTGAGAGAAAAGCGTAATCAATCAAATCTGACGGTTGTCTAAACAAGTCCACGGCGGTGAGTGGACTTCAAATTAACCCGGCAAATAGTCAGGACAACACCGACTAAAACAAGTTTTTGTCTGCGCGGGTCCAGCTCCAGTCAAGTGCGATAGTGGCGCATCAGGCCGAGTCAACACGCGTCCCCAGTGGTCAGGTGATCCCAGTGACAGACCTCGAGTACCACAGTCAACAGTGGTGAGAGTAAATATGACGGTCAATTCCACCAAGTGTTGACTCTCCATCGCCGACACAATTTATTATAACTCATTCAAATCCATACACGGGGCTCTGTAATATGATTTGCTAATATTTGCTGCAGATGTGTTTTCAGACGGCGAGAAAATGGAAACATTGATCTGCCCGGCTTTAGTCAATAGAGTATCACTTTACAACGGCAAAGAAAACTTGTTCAGGGCCAGTTCGTTTGTTTGATCAACATCCCAAAAGAACTTGGAAGTTCGAGCTCAACCTAGTGATAAAAATTCAAAGCATGTCCCCTTGCACGGTAAACTAATGGATTATCTGCAAAGCCAAGTCAATTAACAAATAGCAGTGAACAAGGCAGGCTGGGTACACAGGGTTGTCTTTGGGAGCAACCCTGATTCAGCCTAGCCCAAGTGTGCAGGCCTCCAGTTGTGTGCCCAGCAAATACTCCAGAAAAATCAATACGAATAAACTCATTTCTTTCCAAGAATGGCTGTAATCCTTTGTTACCCTTACTTGTCAACAGAGTTCAGTGTAATACCCATGCTGTGTGTTTGCTAGGCAAGCTCCCCCCAGAAATGGCTTGTTTGACCAGTAGTAGGCAGAGGAAAGTTGGGAACACACTGCTTCCAACTCAAATATTGGTCTTCAGCTGGATGGGCAAACATCTAATATCTTGTAATAACACTTCGCTCAGCGCGCTGTTTGCTTTTCACACCAAATTCATGCCACTTAGTCACTGGCTGTCTGTAGTGGAGGGTCGAATAAAAGCCCTCATTTTTTACTGGAAGTCTGCCTGTTTGTTCACCAAATGGAACCCACTTCTAGCTTCATGTTAACTAAAACCCGCTCAGTTGTCAGTGAGGGCCATCTCTCCCTCACCAAACCCTAGTAATATGATGAAGGGGCAAACACGGAAATCCACTCCATCAGCTTCAAATGTCAATACCTGTGGCCAGCTTTCCTGGTCAATCTCAGAGAGGATTCTGCTGTATATGGTCAAGTAACACAGCCATTAGATCTTAACCCGACACCCAGCCCTGTCCCCAGGTTTCTAAGGACTGCCACCCAGCCACTAAGCCACCCCCTAACAAGCCACATCATCTCATCACAACTTTGTAACCTCTGTGAAAACCCCATCGGCACCCCACCCCCATTCCCTAGACCTACCTCCTCATCCTCCGGCCCACTCCCTCCCCGCTATCCCTCACCCCACCTGTTTGAATCTCTCACAGGCAGATAACTTTAGGCAGAAGCCTACCTATAATCTAACCCAATGGCACCTGAGTGCCGAGGCTCAATAGAACATGGGTCCAGCATTTCAACCACATGGGAATAGGCAGTCATAAATATGTACCCGTTTAATCTCTCAGTTCCGCAAAACTTTACACATATCGGCCCAGCGCCTGACTGAGTATGATCAATTAGGGAAATAGCAGCCATATATTTTTTACAGGACGTCTTCAGGGGGAAGCTGAAGTTATTGATTTTACCATGAATTACATAACTGTAGCTTTATGCGAGAGAATAATAAGACAGAAGTTGCTTGAAAACGAAGATGCTATCGAATTAAGCATCTGCCCACATTAATCAGATTCAAAACCATTATTACCGCATTTTGATTGGCCAGTAGCAGTCGCACAATAAAACTCCCTTCGTAATTGGCTATCACACAGATAACACAGTAGAATGTCATAGCTGGATCCATATTCCTTATTAAACGTATTCCCGAAATCCAGAGAGAGAAAAGAGAGAGAAAAAACATGATGTGTGCTGAATGACTCGATTCCCTTCTACTTGTGGAAAAACAAGGCTACACAAACAGTTTCCATCAATCCAGTACAAGCCTGAACAATTTCTGGCATTTATTAGGGATGAACAAATATCCCTTTATCTAGAGGAATCCGCAGCATTCATTGAACTCTACAGGGAAAAGATGCAGTCAACATTGATCCCAGCACTCCCTTCAGTTTGTTTTATCCCTGACAGTGTTGTGCTGTGTTTTTCCTATCAACTTCCCGTGTAGTCCTCCAAGCTCTGGGGCTATACACAGAGTTGGCTGGATAAACAAATCTGTTTGGCCGCTGATTACGCGGAGGTGTTTGGGGAAAACCCTTCTTCTCTTCCCCACACAATATCCAGATTGTCAACACCAGAACTCTTCTACTCTGCAAAAATGTAACGTCAGGGAACAGGTCGCTTTGTCAGCAAACCTTGTCACGGGAATAAAAAATGTGAAAAGTAAAGAGAAGCCCTCCTTCGGGAAAGCCTACGCAAATTGTTTTCTATTGGCCAACAAGCAAACAGACTGTCCCTGTGTCAGCATGGCGGGCTTATGGGTAAATAATTGTCAAGAAACACCTCCAGATGACTTCACCTTTTCCCGTCTCTCTCATGTCCACTTCCCATGTAGTTACACCTATGCCTTTTATGAGATAACCAATCAGAAAGACTGAAAGTCTCAGATCTCAGGTCACAAATATTCACTCCATAAATCTTACAACTTTTTCCCACCAGGATGAAGACAGTACTTCATAACATTCCTCGTGACAAAAAAAATATATACTCACATGTCTATCTTCTTGGTGGAACGTTGAAAGATGAAGAAAGAGAAAAAAGAGGGAAAAGGCAAATTTCAGAGCTCAACATACATACAAACATACATTCATTTGACAGCAAGTTATGTAATATATAATGCAACATATAATGAAAACAGATAAAACACAGTGACAATTCTTCTCACACACAGAATTAAAAGATGCCCTTTCAAAAAGGAGGTAAGAAAGTTATAGTAGGGTTTAACAGCTTTCTGAACATTTATTTAATTGCTGTTTAAAGCAACATTATAGAATGTCTCTGAATTGGCAGTCAGTTCTACAGGTTGAGGAAACAAAGAAGTTACTATTACCTTTCTCTTCCTTGACAGAAAGGTGACCGTGAGCGGACACAGAATTGGGTAATCCCATGAGACTGGATGTGCTGGACACAGGCAGGCCGGACTGCTGCAGACCTGCAGCCGCTGCTGCGGCAGCTGCAGCTGGGTGTGGAGGCATGGGGATGGGCGGGGCATGAGCATGGGGGAGATGCTGAGCCTGCATCTGTTGCTGAGGACAAAAACATACATGTAACATAATCAGAAAGGGACACACACCAGCCCAGGGCGACCAGATCGGTAATGAATCTCTAACTAACACACCACGCAGTGTAATGGTGAAAATAAGAGTGAGGCATGTGGGTGATAAAAATGATAATAAATCAGGCGCGGAGTGTGTGGGTTACATGTATGAACCAAGGCTAATCAAAGAATTCCAGCACCAGACCAAGCAAAAAGTGCGGGTTAAAAATCAACGTGCACTAAGAAATCAGCAGTGAAAGCCTCTGTGCCCGTCTAAAAAGCAAACTGAACGATAATAAGATAAAGGCTGATATAAGCAGTGTGTTTGGAGGGAAACTGCAAAGTGTAATTTGCAAGTAGCTGAAGCTTTGTCAACTATTTTTCCTGAGAAAAAACCAACTCCTACTTTTCCTCCATTCCTTCCAATCTCTCTGAAAACCCCACTAACATACAAACACAGCTGGTTCAGACTGCAGTTCACCTGAAGCCTTCCCCACCATTAGCTACACACAATAAGGCAGCACTTGGCAAATGGAACTCTACAAATCTCTGATTAAAATCTAATCATTAATTATCTCAACGAAAGATTATGGCATCAAAATGAAGGCTTGTATGCATGTAATTATTGCACGGTTTTCATATTGCAGCTGAGGGTCTCCACTGCATGCGTGTGCGCTGCGGGCTGGGGCAGCTGTTCTACTAAATGTACCTGTAGATACAGGTAATCAGTCCTGAGGACACTGACACCCTCATGACACTGTGACAGACGCACCAGCAGATCCACTCTCCTCCACAACACTTACAATATGTAGACAGCGTTCTCCCTGGATTCCACTGGTGAACAAAACTGTCGGAGTTATAACTTATTCATGGCACTAGTACTGTTTACTGACATGGTGTCGCTTACAAAAGCTATCAGTGGGAGGTTTGCCCCCATGATATATGGAGTGGCAGTGGTGGCTGCCGCGGCATGGCCGAAGTCTCCCAGACCAGACGACACGAATGGAGGAGAAATCCTATTGATCGTGTGTGACGCTGAGCGACAGATGGTCAACTCGTCGTCCACTACTGCAACAGTTATCACCCCTCAATGTAGCCCTTGTTAACCACTGATCGCTTGGTGGCGTGCCAAGGAGGCCATCAATAGCAGCATAGCCCACCAGTCACTTACTGCAGCCTGGTCGCAGCCCAGCCCCCAGACACACATCATCACCTGGTGCTCCCAGTCCTACCAGCTGCCAGGACTTCACACCCAGACATTACAGCCCCCCACACACAAGTACAGCATAAAACATATGGTGGCCAGACAAATGTAGGTGTAAATACTCAACAAAAATCAATGTAATTTAGGTCCATTTGACGTTAAATGAAATACAGATAGATGCCAACCAATTCATTTTCTGTTTGAATAGGATTACTGGAGAGGCAGCGTATTAAACATGGAGTTATCTGCCCTGAGCACAACAGTCAAGGCTATATCAAACCTACCAAAGCTTCAGCTACCAAGTCCGAGGATGATAGGTTTCCGTTAGCCATTGGGTATCTTTTCTGAAATGACCAGGGGGTGCAATAAGATTTTAACAGGACTGACCCAGAAATGACGACAACATAAACTTGACAGAAAAAGGGCAGACACAAGATAGAGGCACAGCAGACAAAAGATGGAAGGCCAGGAGTGGGGCAGCAAGAGTAAGTAAGTCACACTGTAGACACACTGGGATGCCAGGCAATACCAACAACACATAGTCAACTCGCAGGATTGCATAGTGAACAAATATAAAATCTGGATTAACAAGTTGGTGTACATTATATCGATCTGATTTTTATCAAAATTTGTCCATTGAAAAATGTGCAACAGTAAATTCTTCTTTGCCAGCAATTCCATGTAGGCTGGACCTTGTAAATACATATATGCTCATGTTTATGGAACACAAGATGTGTTGAGCCTTGCAGAAAAATTTTACCAATATCTAAAGGAAGGAAAGTAAGAAAATGTATAGAAACACTAGGGCATAAAAACAATAGTACAACTGGTAGCAGCTAAGCCGCATTGTCACACATAGGAGTCGTCTCTCAAGTGTAGGTCTCTGCAAGCCCTTGCATGCTGCTAGGCAATTGGGTGTTAGCAGCACTGACCCCTGCACCAACGCTGTTAATTAACACACGGGAAGGTCGTCAGATAGGCAAAATGAACAGGGAATGATTAGTGTCACAACACCCTCAACGCAGGAGCTTTAGGGACAACTCTTATCAGCACAGAGAATACAGAACAGATTGTCAGAATATGCTGTTGCAATTTTTTAGCAAAAATTTGCCTTTGCAGATTCCAATGACATGCAGAATCTAAATCTAAGAAAGTATCTATCTACACGTATACAGATATACAAGTATATATGTAAAATGGGAAGAGCGATTGCTGAGCTATGAACAAACAGTAAACCATGCCAAATTAGAACTGCCAAAAACATGTGGTATTCATAGGGGTAGTGAGAAAAGAAAATTGCATACTGTAAAAATTAAAACAGGTGAAACAAATCAAAGCATTAACATTAAATACTTTCATACACTATACAAATTAATGAGATGAAGAAGTTTTTTTCTTTTTCTTATTGGTTTGCGTTTTTCTCTTTTTTTTAACGCCAAGAACAACATTTACAAGGACACTGCCCAGGTAAAAGTAAAATCAGATTACCATGATGGAAAATCAATTAAATAAATGAAATCATAAGACAGTAATTCAATTCTAGTTGTGAATCAGAATAAAAAGAGGTGTGTCTTTGTATGGTATGATAATCTGAGACTATATTGATCAATACCACAACAACATCCACACAGACAGCAAACATATACACAGTACAGTGAAACAAAGTAAGCTCATCTACAGGAAGTGGACTGTCCCCCCTGAATCCCATCTACGACAGTTCTCAGTAATCACATACAACATGACAAGCAAAATTTGTGCTTGAATTTTAGATGGAAATCAAACAAAAACCTGTACTAACTTTGATTTCGGAATTTATGAGCGGCAGTTTGTGAATTGGTCACAACTTGATGAGATTACTCCGTAAGAACAGATCACACAAAGAGCATTTCAACATAAACAATTGAACTTACCCCAATAATAGCATTAAGTTCAGCCATCGTGACTTGCTTTGCTCTCTCGACTGCTGCAGCCACTTGCTGCTGATGCTACAACGATAACACACTCAATGTCAACAGCAAAATCCTATCAATTACAGCTTCATTGATTTTCACAGTCCCTTATTACTGGATAGCATTTCAAACAGCAACTGGAAGTCAACAGAGCTACTTTTTGTGTCAAAAGCCTTTTGTTGGTTTTTGCTTAACACTTTTTGCCATCATATGCATGTCTGTACTCATTCACCTTCACAGCAGAAACAATTATGACTGCTCATATTCTGGCTGGAAAAAAATGTTAATGCCAATCAGTAGAAGGCAATGTTGCATAGCCTGTTTAAATACACTTCTATTTGCATAAGAGTCCAAGCATTTCAGTGTTAATAAAGCCAGGATAAAATGCAGGCAATTTCATATACTGTAAATCTTCAATCTTTTCAATCATCAACGCAGTTTTTAAAGGTTATTGAATGCATATAGTTTCTGTAAAAATTAAGCCAAAAATGATTGTTGTCACCACAGGTATAAGCTTCCTAGAGGTCTCTAAGAAAATTTGGAAATATTCTTTTCAGTGGTGTTTGAATAGGCTGCAGAATTCAGGTATTCATACTTCATCATGTCAACGGAAATATTAAAAATGTGTTTACGTTGATAAATTTAATCTGCAAGTGTCAATGCTCTTATCAGTTCAGTTCCTTGTCAGAAAATTGCGCATGGATCAAAATATTGGATACATTTCATCTCCCTTTCTCTTTTAGATCACATGATCACCCAAAGGGATTGGTCATACATATTAAACACACCCTTATATGGTCCTGCATGGGAAGTACACAAGGCTGGTTCAAGCTTCTCACAAATGTATGAAAACCTGCGGCTCTGTTTTCCAGACACGGCTTCTACATGACAGCTACATTCTGTTTCCAGCAAATGACTGACTGGTACATGTACCATGTAAGTAGATAGAAGACACCATAATCCTGGCAGCTGTAATGTGTTATAGGCCATCAGACAGCCTCCATGGGACCACGAACATGTCAACTGTCTCTTTCATTCCCAAAGGTACAGGGACCAGTAATGTCACGGAAGTTAAGTCCAGGGAAACGGACTCATTCATGGGACTTAAATTTCTTTTATGTCTGTAAACTGCCATGCTGTGATAAAGTTGGAAATATCATCAGGCGTGCTTATCTGGCCACATTAGAAGGCACACGGATCAAGCCTCATTCTTCTCACTACATCAATTCCAGCACTAATCAACGCTGCCAAACGCTGAACCTGTGACGCGCATCAACAATCGCCTGTTTTGCGATAATAATGAGCCATGCGAAGGACAGCTGTGGTATTACTGGCGAGCCTTTGGGTTGGGGAGTGTGTATCATCAGCGGCGTCAGTACTGAGCCGTGCTGATCAGGTTGGCCTAAGCTCCTTCACTCCCCAATCCCTCCCTCAGTTCCTGTGGCCCACACAATTATAGCCCTACTTTGTACTGGGCCCCAGACAAGTTATTATACCTCATTTCCCCAAGGAAGTTTTTAACTATTGATGAAGGCCCAGGAGCTCCTATTCCCAACTTACACCTATGCTTGGGTACAATATTATGACAGCAGACCCGGCCCTGCAGTTTACCGAACGTACCGTCAATGGTGATTTTATCAGTACCTACCTCTTGAGAGAGGAATGGAATTACTTGAGCGCAGATTGCATTCAAACGCTTGGCAATTTCAGTCTGTGGAGAAGAAAAAAAAAAGAACAAAAGAATGAGTGTTGGATCAATCAGGCATGGAAGCTGTGGAAAGATGAGGTACATGAATGTGAGCATACACTACCATTAAACAGTCATCAGCTTATCCACACACACACGCAGAGGGGAGATTACCATGACCAGTATGTAATATCCAGATATTGCCTGCCTGCATACATGGACAACGATGTAAACCAGACACCGATGCAGATGAAGTCATCGGCTGTGTAGAATACATGAATGTATCTTCACAGTTGTCCATACAGTATACATATTTCTTACACATTAACTCACTTCACAGATTCCATACTATGACAGAACTGAGTATATACAGTGCCACTGATGTCAAATGCACTCTGTATTTCTACTTTTTGCTACTTCTAAGACAGCAGAAGTTTTTCCTACCCTATCAAAGCGAATTACAGGCCAAACACGAACGTGAACTCCCATCTTGCTCACACATTAGAAAAGGGCATCTTAACATTCTAGCTAAATGCTTAACATATTTTTTTTAATTTCTACACAGACATGTGCGGTAGGTATCATTTCTATGCATGTGCTTTGTGTATTCTAAAGCAATTAAACATATAATCAATAGTCATTACCACTACATATATATGAATAATAGCTACAGGTAAAATATAGAGAAGGGGACAATTTTTTCACTTTCTAATTACAATGTCTGCCAACGTTTGGAGACAAAACGTCTGATCAGACCTGACTGAGGAACTCCCAAATGTGATCAGACCTGACTGAGGGACTCCCAAATGTGATCAGACCTGACTGAGGGACTCCCAAATGTGATCAGACCTGACTGAGGGACTCCCAAATGTGATCAATACAAACAACATGAAACACATTTTTTCTCAACATTTGTCTACGTACCAAGACAACACCTACATTTTCCAGACATCTGTTTACGTACCAAGACAACACCTATATTTTCCAGACATCTGTCTACATACCAAGACAACACCTATATTTTGTTATGCAACAACTAAGTCCTCTTCTTTGCAAACTACCTTTGTTTCAGATATGTTTCGGACATGTTGCCATCAAACGACAGGTATAACAAAAATTCTGCAGTACCTTACCAGAGAATGATACCAGTAAATGTGTATAAACCTTGACAGATTGATTAAACGGAAATTGTTGTCCTTCTTGTTGGGTTTCATTACACTGACATGTAATGTCTAATCTTTCACTGGCTTCATGAAATGCACATACATTTTTAATGTCTAATCTCTGCTCTTGGCAACAGCACTGGAGATGAAGCAGAGATTCTTATTCTTTTTTCTCCCTTTTCCTTTTTTAACTTCCCAACTCCCCCCCCCCTTGCCCTTTCGGGTCATGAGAGTAATGATTAGCGAGGATGTCAACTTTTAAAAAATTCAGTTATCGAAATGCATGACTATTGGTTACATGTGAGAAGGGAGGAATTGGTTATGCTATTTAACTTTACCAATGTGATGCATCACTCGTAGTTTCTGGTCGCATTAGCTTTGTGACGAAACTCCAGTTGGCATCTGACCAATAGTAATCACTGGATGAGATTGTTATGCAAACGGGTTTGTCATATTGAGCTAGAACCTCTGTCTATCAAAGCTGATCCGTAATAAGATTGTGTGGTGGAATTCAGGGCTTCTCAGTACAGGAAGCCTGTCCCCAGAGGCCTGCCGAGACAAGCCCAATCAAATGACCAAATCAAGCAGGAAATATTGCAGCTATTACAGAATGGTGAGCAGGAATTCCGTGCTAGGGTTGGCTATTCAATGTTTTAATTGCCTCCTTCGTTGACTGGCCAGTAAAGTGTTCTCTAAGCAACCACTGACCCAGCGTGATTGATACAACAGGCCTGACTACGCGCTTCTGCATCCAAAATGTGATTTCATTTCCCTAAGTCAGAGCATTGATGGACAAGGGCAGGACAAATCTGATCGGGGGAAAAACGTAAAACCAATCTGGCACAGAACCTATTACCCAGAGGAAATTCGCAGATGGATGGGTGACAAGCCTTGACAATAGAATTTCCAAGCAGACGCATGGGCGTAGAAAATTTTCGGCGACTGATATTCACATGTTAGCCCGCCATTCTATCAGAGCGGCTGACCTCTGGTTGGTGGAGGTTTCTGCCAGAGTAATTTTATGAGCATCACACAATTTCGGAGCGCGATCACTTGTAGACAGTTTCATTTCCCCACCCGCCGTAGCGTAATCGCGTTTGGTGCTCCGCTACTGGTGGTGGCGTTCTTCACACAATCAATTCATAACTGTGTCATTCGCAGGCTTTTGTGAGCCCGATTACAATGGACTCGCAGGAGCTCTCACAGCGAGATATCTACAGTGAAATATGACTAAAGAGCACCGCCACAAGGGCAGACAAACCAAATCAAATCCCCAGGGTCCCTATTATAAAGCCGTTACCCAGCCGCCCGCGCTGGGGAGCAACCTGTATTAGTTCTATCAGGAAGAACGTGATTACATTTAGCACAGGAAGTCTATTGCCCCGAATAACGCTCTCTTGGGGGCAGAAAATAAGTTTACTGTAGTGATAAACTACACACAATTTTCATCAAAGTCACCCGAGACAGAGCGCAGTGCAGAAAAGTGGCAATTGTTCTTGAGGGAAATTATGCAGGGGACAGCTGTATTGAGCAGTTGATAGAGTGAGCCTTTCTCAAATTAAACTGCTAGCGTCCTGGGACAAGGAAAGCTGTGGATGGAAGCCAGAGTGATCCAAAATTTATTATAGGCCTAATGGGAGAGGTAGAGGATAGCCTGTAATAAAATCAGGCAAGTCTTGTCCACATTGCAGATAATAATAAAGAAAAATCACATAACAGCATGCAACAGGATAGTGAAGTCTCTGGCACACATTAGGCCACTGTCATAAAGACATGTCCCCCTACCCGTGGGGGAACTCTTCATATCCTCCCAGCATTTGATAGCACGAATATCAGTTAACCATGTTTGGTGTCCCAAAATACATTGCCTTGGCCACTATGCCTGAGCCACAAGACAGTTATGACACCCCCATTTGCCAGTCATACCCAGTACAAACACACAGCTTTATTTCCTCTGTCCTACAGAATGCTGATGAAGTACAGAAGAGAGAAGAAGCATTAATAGCCTGCTAAGCCAAAGGCAGCCCCGCAACTCTTTCAGACAAATGACAAAGGTAATTATCCAATGACAGCTATTCTGTTTCTCCTCAGTTGCTTTCCAGTCACAAAACATGTTTCATATGGTCCATGGTAATGGCATCATGCCACTAAATGCTTTTCACTATCAACTGTCTGTCTCAATAAAAAAAATTAATACAAACAGCACTATTAAGGAAAGCCTGGCTTCTCTTTTACAGCCAAAAAAAACAGATACAGAAAGAAGGATGTAGACATTCCAGAGACTTCATCAAGTAATTCCTTATGATAAATGTAGGTTTCAATCACTGTCATCCTGCTTAACAATGTCGCCCAGCCTTTTTCTGCCGCCCCTTGAACACATGAACACCACTGGCAACCATTTTAAAATTATGGACGGCAAGGAGCTTGGGAGAGATATCTTGAACTAAAACAAAGTTATGGCAGCCAACTCAGTACCAAGATATGAAATGAACAGCCCTGGTACACCCAAGGTGATGAATTACTCTGACAGGTGCATTCATCACATTCCACCCTCTGCTGCATGGAGACTCACTCTCAAACCATTTTTCCCAGTGGCTGTCAGCCAGGGACAAAAACACACAAGCACAAGGTAATGAATCCATGATGTATTGTTTTACTGTCCAACAAACTGGTATTAAGTGTTATATCTATTAGATCTACTTTTTCCGACATGTCTAAGTCCCTATTTTTAACCAGAGGACAACAGAAGACTTGAATTTCAAGCTTGAGTAATCTTGTCATTTGCACGTTCTTATATCTTTCACGGTTCACAGCACACAAAATACACTAGTAGACAAAGAAGAAAAAAGAGGGGAGGAAAACAAAAATGAGCTGAGAAAAGTTGACATAGTTGACTTCGTACGACCCTGATCACTTTAGTGACATGGCCATGAAACCCATGAGCAGTTTTCAAATGTACACATGTAACTGGGCCAGAGAACGTAGCCAGAAAACTGCCAAACTGTTACATGCGAGTTTTAAAGAAACCGAAGAAACATGTATTTATAAAATCATCACAGAAAAATTTTTAAAGTTATGTTAATTTTTCCTTTTTTTTTTTTTTTTTTGGCATGTCTTAGGAATGACTAAATAAGTGATTATGACTGACCTTTGTGTTTTTGAGACATTCGGCTCATATCAATCTCACTAGACAGACAAATCATTGTTCCTGTAGGCATTTCTAACCACCAAAACACGCCCCCAACTTGATGACACAAGGAGAAAGTCAAAGATCCACTCGCATCATAACACTTCACCTCCCCCACAAGAGTCACGAACACACAGCACCACAAGTCAATCACACCCACACCGTATGGGACAACAATAATCTGATCTAGATCTGAATGTATCCAAGATCACATTTCTCAAACAAAAACAGGAAACCTCTGTATAACGTTCTTTTCAACAGACACCTACAGGCACTTATGCATATTTTGCACACAACAAAGGTCAGGTATACCTACCCAAACAGAAGCTAACCTGGGTGATATCATTGGCATTACAATGCTGATTAAACACATTACACAAGTCCAAAGGCTTATTGGTGGGAATTGTTTTGTGAAGCATGAGGTAACACTGGTTTACAGTGTATGGCCTTCACACAATACAGCTGGAATGAATGAGCAGGTATGTTGAACAAGATGTCAACAATTATTTTAATGTGCTTTCTTCTTTATACACTGCAATCAGCAAAGTTTCTTGTCATTCCAGTGCAAATAACTCTAGGTTCTCAAACATTTGATGGCATTCAAGTAAAGCCTATTTAATCTGCCAACAAAGTTACAAGATTTCATAACATTAGCCTGCGCAGATTTACCATAACCAGACGAGAAGAAACGTGGTTCATTAACATTTTAGATCTTATTTTCCAAATCTTTCCCATGTTAATTTATACAGAACTAATCAGAAGCCAACCCTCCAAGCCTGATGAAGTTTCAGAAACATCGTATGCACATGCAAAGTGACAGAAGCTGCAAAATTTTAAATCCTGCATTAATCTGGTCAATTGCAATGTAAAACTTATTAAACACAGATTAACCATTAACAATGCCCCTGTTTTTGATGTGACTACTAACATACTAAGGCACAGGTTGTAAGTAGACCTGACAGGTAATCACATGTACCATCCTACATGTCTACAGGTGTCAAGGCCACAGAACCTCACCAGCTACATGGACACTCTCCCCTAATGCCAGCCATCACCAATGTAACAAATTGAGCCAGTCTTAATGGGACAGACAATGTACAGGAAAGCCAAAGCTTTTAATACCTCTGAAGTCTAATTATTTCTTCAGAGATGAATGTGTGATCTTAGGATCGGCGTGAGAACAAATGGGCTATGATAATTGTACTGCTTTCGGCTCTTGTCTTTGATGTTGATTGTTTCAAGCCTGTGAGAAGGGCCAGAGAGGAAGTTTGAGTGTTGCCCAGGGCCATAGACTCCTAGGGAATCACCCAGGGTGACACTGGTGATTAACTGCCCAACATGGATTTAATACCTACCCATAGAATAGAAATATTAGCAAAAAACACAAAATTCCCTACTTCCTACACACCTTTGAGCTGCAATACTGTACAAATGTGTCGAGCGTTTACATTTGTGTGTCTCAGCAACACTGTAAGCAGGAGTTAATGCAGTGAAAACCAATTATTGTAATGTAGAGCCGAGTCCACGTGGACATGCTGTCTGCCATCTCTACGATTAAACTTAATGGGGGCTTTACAATAAAACACAATCATGTCCCACAGTGAGCTAATCCGTCTGACGAAAGCTTGTAACCTATCCTAATAACATTCACACTGCGTGTTATCCAGCAGAGAGTTCAGAGTCATGATAACAAGCGCAGCATAGCAGCAGAAATAGATGATACAGTGTGCAGCATCTGCTCATCTGCATACACTGTTCCCAGATCCCCTGGGATGCTGCTCTCCCTCCACTCACCACAAACCCCCAAAGGGGCTTAGCTTTTCCAGTCACATGCTGCAAAGCATATTCAACACAGGACTTCCCATCATTTGATCAGTTATGACAAGTCAGACTTTAAACAAACAAGGAAACACAGAATGCTAAAAATTTTAAAACATTGTTTTCTGGCATGTGAATTGTATTTATTTATATTATTTGATGGTGGAGTAAGGTGGAGGATTCCAATGATCCCTGCACAAACCACTGACTAACGGTTGGCAGCTACCTGACTTTGTAACCCAGCTTGGCATGTATATCTGGTACATTTCATCAATCATCATCATCAGTGCTATAGTAAATACTTACACTTACTACAAAATGTGAACTGGGAAATTTATCAGTCTGATGGCTCAACTAGTTTTCCTTGTGTAAAAAGTATGGTCATGTGACACTACATATAATTGAAATTATCAGGGCTATTCATGACAGGTATTCTGTTGACAGAATGTCTAACACAGTGTAGAGGTCACCATGTCATCTGATAGCCCCTCAAAGGCCAGCCACATAATGGACTAGCCCAGTTAGGTCATCCAATTCCCACTTGTTAACAACAAGTCGACTAGAACGTCCCCACAAAGATGGTTTGTTTAAGAAGCAGCCCTGTGACACAACTTCTGAATTACCTGAAGAGCTAGAGCCTAATAATTAACTAGCTTTGTTTGCCAGTGTCAATAGAGTGCAGGCTAGAGTCCAGGCGGCACTGTTTGCTGAGCCCTACAGCCTGGCCACATACACAAGTGCTGGGCAGCCGGCTGCAGGATGGAATTATGATCTATTACTGACAGACAGCGTGTTTTTAGGGAGAAAATCAACAGACGGGTTGCTATATAGTGTTGTTCAATCTCTCCATACAGCCTCCTCAAACAGCCCGCCACGCTGAATTGATCTACTTTCAAAAAACATTACAATGGCAGCGTATTTACGTTCCTCTCTTGTGTTGATAAATGCGATCTACACTAGCCTGTTCCAATATTGACAGAGTCAATAGTTTTTAGCCCCATGTTTTCGCATACCAACAAAAGCATGCGATGGTGCTTTTGGAGTGCCATTCAATGGGGCGTTCATGTTCGCCTCACAACAGCGTGGTTTGTTTCGCCACTCCTGTGGGGAGGCCTATCACCAACTCCATGCTGTTTGGTTAGGCAATAGCTCAATCATACGATCGATTTCCTATTAACAACTCAATTGAAACCGCGATGATAAAAATGACATTTGAGCTAATCTTCCAGTCGCACTACTGACTGTTTGAACAGTCGCTTGTTCACAAGACTGCATTTGACACTTCTACATTACCATAGCAACAAGCAAAGTAATCAAGCACATACCCACAACTGACAATGTCTTTTACGATCCCAAAAAAACTCTAATCCCTGCAAATGTTAATCAGAGGGGGAAAAAAGCCAAGGCAATCAGACAAAGTTTTCTTTATAATCCTTGATAGCTAGTAAAGAGGTAGTTGTAGAGCCATCACACAAGCTGTAGTAGATAAAACAGTCATACTGATAATGAGACAAGATCCCTCAGGATGATATGCAAATGAAGAAGTAAGAATTTCACTGCTCACTCATGCATAACCAGAGATTATCATGTTTGTTCTAATACAAATACCCAGAATAACGTCGACAGATTCAACTTGACTACTCCAGACGTACCAAACAAACCCTAAGAAATCTCGTCCATCCATGCATTAAATTGTACAACGCTAAGGACATCAGATTAAATTATCAAGATTTTCTGTCTGCAGTTTTTAACAGCCACCGAGCTGGTCGCCTCTCAGATGGAGTGACAGGGTCAGGTAGTAAATTACAAAGCGCTTACCTGAACTTATTAAGAGGTCTAACACCAGGCTTCAATATCGGCTCTGCTAAAATACAGTACACATGTACTTCTAGGAAGTTTCACACCAGGTTTAAGTACTGCTAAAATACAGTATACCTACAACCCCAAGGAGACTGCTTTCCTCTGGCAAAGATGTTCAAGTACTGCTTATACATAAAACACCACAGAAAGGGCGTGTTGGTGGGGATGTGCACTTAACTACATGCATGTGTCTATCCTGTGACATGTTTGAAGGCCCAAACACTGCACAGGCTGAGGGTGCCTCCCTCCCTGGTCACTGTACTGAGAGCACCCAGCCACTTCCCACAAGCTATTAACTCTCAACATGCTAGATATATATACCCAAGGTCTCGAGTTAAAGCCATAGCCTGGCAAGCATATATTTAAGCTATAAGCATCAAGTGAACAAGTTCTTGCCCCCACAGGTAGCCCGCTGCTCGTTAGCGGAGTGCTATTTACATCAGGTATCTAGTATCACCTGGACTTCATAGTATCCAATCACAAGCCACCCCAAAAACCAAACCCTAATCTGATCTGATGACTTAAACTGACAAGCTAAAACACTCCTGACTGAAAAAAGAGGGAGGGAAAAAACACAGCCGACGTGATGAAAGGGGGGGTATATCAACATTCCAGTTCCTGATGCCAGAACTGATAGATATTGACTGAAGCTAAATATACTGAAGAAGATAAAGACTGGGTTGTAGCCCTGTCCATGCCTGCCTCTGGCTCCTCAGATTGGATTACCTGGCTTGATACTTTACCGCCACACATCCGAATCTGCCTCTCGAAACACTGGATCAGTTCTCACTGTTCTCAAGTCCACTGTGTTAAGTATCAGGTTTGACTGAACACTTACATGTATGAGGAGAGTTCACCAAATCATATTTTTATTGTTCACACCGGGGCACATACAAGCACAAACACAAAGTTTATAAATACTAGTAACACAAACAAAAACAAAAACAGACTTATAGAGGAAACAAGCTAGATGTATATCTGGTCTGACCTCCATTGGATGAACTATGAAACAGAAAATCACCACCTTATAGATGGATGTGTCGGAGATGATGCACCGTCCACTGGCACAGTCCACAAGACTGCAGACCTGCCTACCTGCCCCAATCCTTGGTTAAAATCTTCAGTTTCAGCTATATACATGTACATACATAATACCATGTCTATGTATTTGCAGCTACCTTTAGGTACATTAAAGTTTAGGCACAAACCCAAAGCTTGTCCTACATGTCCCGGGTGCATGTAATCGTCGGCCGGCCGCATGAATTCCTAATAAGCAGCTGACAGACATCATCCTCTACTGAGGCACTGTCTCAAATTAGCCCTTCTGGCAAATCAATTCTCATCCCAGATGCTGGTTTATTCATCGAAACACTGTTAGCCCACTGTAAGGGACTGGTTTTCTGGTGGATGTGCACTGTAAATCTACTCCATATATCTCCTGTACAATGCATAAATCTGTGGTTTCATTGCTGAGAGAGATGCGGGTTTTCACGCTTGCCTGCCTTATCAATGGGCTATCTACATGTATTGTAATACAGTTTTCTATTTCCCAAGTCATTGTCTTCGAAGTCAAAACATCCAAGCGTTTAACAGCATGACAGGTACACATGTGTATATTTGTGAGATATTTAGTGCAAACATGTTTATGCATGTAACATTAAGTGTTTTCAGAGGGAAATATCGCATGCTGTCACAGTGTATATGCAACTGTGCAAAGTCTAGTGGCTGCAAGGTATAGTGGCCACAGTGTACATGCCACTGTGCAAGGTCTAGTGGTCACAGTGTATATGCTACTGTGTAAGGTATAGTGGCCACAGTGTATAGGCAACTGTGCAAAGTCTAGTGGCTGCAAGGTATAGTGGCCACAGTGTATATGCCACTGTGCAAGGTCTAGAGGCCACAGTGTATATGCCACTGTGCAAGGTCTAGAGGCCACAGTGTATATGCCACTGTGCAAGGTCTAGAGGCCACAGTGTATATGCCACTGTGCAAGGTCTAGTGGCCACAGTGTATATGCCACTGTGCAAGGTCCAGAGGCCACAGTGTATATGCCACTGTGCAAGGTCTAGAGGCCACAGTGTATATGCCACTGTGCAAGGTCTAGATGCCACAGGTAAATGCTTCCATCTCCTCAGCTGCTTCTCTCAGAAAAACTGAAAAAGTTATTGGTGCTACATGTACTTAGGAAAAGGCGACAGTGATTATAATAAGCAAGAAATTCAAACCACACGTCAACCAGCATCCTGTTCCAAGGATCATTTGCATGGCTCACCTTATTCCATTGGCACTTCTACTTGTCATTGTTATGCACCATGCATAGCTAAGCGGGAATTTAGGCACAAGGTGCAATGGTGCACAAAACTAATTTCTGCCTCAACACTGAATGTTCTGCAATGTTTACCGTTAGATTTCACAGCCAGTCACACAGAGACATTCATTATCTTGCCAAACACCTGCAGCCCTGCATCAGAGCACATATACTGACATAAACATATAGCTCAAGGCTTCTCATAAACAAGAAACTAAACAATGTGCAGAGAAAGTGGTAATAGTCAAACTTGGTGCAAAGACTAAAAAAATTCCAAAACATGTAAACTGTCAATTCACTGCCATAAAATTGCACAAGCTCCCAACTTCACAAAGTAACCCAAAAGATTTTTTATCATTTTATGTGAATTTTCTTTTGTCTGATATCACGCTACACATTTGATCTACACAGCATTTGGCATATTAATATCTGATAAAGGACTTATTACATGTATTTATTCCAGCACAGCGGGTATAGTATACACGTGTTACCCTTCGTATCTGATCACTGAACTTTTACCGCGGCCGTATCTGTTGGATCACGAACATCATCATTTGTGTAGCGCGGCGACACTGACGCGTTTACATGGGACAGCTTCACATGATCAGCAGCAGCACACCAGCGGGTGTATCTGTTCCACACGACACTTCCAGCAGTGTTATACCTAATAAATTACTGGAACATTCTATGCACAAGACAATTCAATGAATTAACATCTGAAGCACTATGATATTTGTAACATTACACGATCAGCCTCCTTTGTGTACTCATGCCGTTTACTTGTGTTAATATGCGGCAGACTAACACTACACGAACACTGTCCTTTGTGGACTAAACCCGTACATACTGGAGAGTTAACCCCCAGTCTGGGTCTGTCAGCACCTATGATTGGCGCAGAGCAATGCCTTCCCTGGCTACTCCTGGCGATTGGTAAATACTCCATAGCCTGCCCACTTCTGCAATCTGCTGCCCTCCTTCTACTTGATCATTATAATAAGCCCTTGTTGTGAGTGTGTGTGTGTGTGTGTAGGCATAATGGAGTGATCGCACCAACACCAGCAAGACCTGCACTACCAGATAAATTATCTTCTTGGCGGGCTGTCTAGTCGCCAATTCTATTGAGCATTCATGCATGCCTGGCAGTCATTACAGCTCTCAGAGGGCCTCTTGATGACATCGCCAGTGTTAGCCGCTAACCCGGGGCCTACAGCCCTCCCCTACACCTCTCCCACAGGACTGTGTGATTCCACATCAATACCAGCGCAATCGCTACCCACTGACAGTCCCCACAGAAAACACTTGCTAAATTCTCCACAGGTATTTAATAACCATTTCAGCCCAGCAAGGCCAAGAAGTAGTCAACCATACCCATTTCATTTTCAAAAACATGAAGGGAACAGAAACATAAAAAGAGATAAAAGAATTTTCTTTTTGCTTTTTGTTTTTTTTTTTTTATTCACCACCTTTCTTTTCCACAAATGTTTCAGTATGAAAAGGGCAGAAGATAACAAAAAGTATGTCACTAACCTGTTTGTGCATTTCCACATTTAGCCCATACGACATCTCGTAATACTGTGGAAAGAACAAAAGGAAGACTAATTAGAAAATATCAGGCTTTTGCATCCAATAACAATTATTGCCAGCAGCAGATGTGACGGAACAAATTGTGATGTATAATGGCACTCGGCTGGTGCTAACAATAGAGCGCTAGATTGTACAGAGGACTGCAGCCACTGAGCGTATAAGTGTGATCAGCCAAGTCAGAACAGTATTTAAACCACACATGTAAATGTTTAACAGTCTATACAGTCACAGATTGCATGACAAGAATTCAAACACAAAGAAACTGTTTTAATTTCAGTAAGCCAGATTGTTTTTTTCATTTCAATACCCAATTGTATGTTCATGACTACTTAATTCTTTTTACTTTCCTCACTGTCGTAGTTTGTTTTAGTTAAACACAATATGGAAAAGACAGCTCCAGCAAAAATGTTCTTGGAGCTGGGCATGAAGAAGACGACAATCAGAGCTCTGCACGTTTATTGAATAGGCCTAGAGAAGATTTAGCGGATTTTATCAGTGAGGTACAATCAATAGAGGCCAGGTTTTTACCAGTGCATCCTGGTGAGATCTAATGTAATCTTGAATATGGAAAACAGCATATCAGGCTTAGAATATCTGCAGGACTTGTGTTCCGCCTACAAAGCCCCCCCCCCCCCACGCGAAGGCGCAGCAGCAGTAGTGGGGCCGGCTCAATGCTGAGGATCCCCCAATAGGGACAATGAGGCTGTCCCGATCTCCTTCTCTAATAAATACAATTACTCACGCCTGGCTGACTGGAAAAAGCAACAAAAGATGCTGGCCCCAAAGACGCTGGCAAGTCAAAGAGCAATGTTTCTCGCAAGCCACAGAAATTAACAGCCATCTTTCACATTCCCTCCCCCTACTTCCTCAACAGACCCCCTCCCCCACCCTCACCACCTCATCCTCGTTCCACCACTTCCTCTCACTGTGGCTGTATTCACTTACCATAACGTAGTGACGCTGCATTTCCGTCTTCTCTTGCGCTAATTTCTCGCATTCCATTTTTAAACTGAAACACAACAGAGAAAATTACCTATTACTGATATTTATACAGTAAGTAGGATTACCAAAAAAAAGTGTGGATGTACTTAACAGGACGTAAGCAGTAAGCCTGATGACATGTACGTTTACATGTAAAGGTTACCTTATGGCAAAATGCCTCTCTCACTTATATACCACAATTTACAACAAAGCATAAACAACTGTCAAAACATAAGCAGCCTTATGTATGAACAGGTGACAAAATTATTCATTTTACAAGCTAAACATTACATTTCATTATAATATATCATTACATTTGAAATGATGCCTTTTTCATATCAGAATAGTTACTGTCTACACATGTACCCAATGCAGTATATGCACATTGACAGGTACCCATCCATATGTGGAAAGTGGGAGGAGCAAGATAAGTAGTCTGACTCCGCCTTATGACACTCAATGGTGAGAAGTGATGTAAATTTACACATAAATGCCCTCAGCTTACATGTATGTGTATGAGTACACTGCCAAGAATCCAGCGGCCACTTTCATCAAAATGTTGTACGTGTACGATAATTTTGAGAGTACGACAATTACGGAAGATTTTGTACCTCACGCATATGCCTCTTCCACAAAGAATGCTTTGTGAAAACAGGCAAAGTCATAAATTATCTTACAATGTGATGTATGATAAATTACGACAAAAAATATCGAACAATTTTTGGTAAAAGAGGCCCCAGGCCATCTTTTAATCGTTTGTCAAAGTTAAAAACAGCACTGCTGATGAACAGGACACCTAACAAACAACACATATGTAATCTTCTGAGCAAACAAAGAAGCTGGAGGCCAACTCCCAAAAGTTCTCTTCCAAAACCCAACCACTTTATTTAAACTTTATCTCAATAACAATACTGTAGAACAGTTAGATGCAGTGGTATTTACATGACTATCTTTGTACTGATGTTCTAATGACCAGATAACAAGAAATGTCCCCAACAAGCATTAATAACCCAGTGAATCCATGTCACATTTTATATTCCACAAAAATAATTCAGTCATGATACGCCAAGACCACTAACAAGAACTAAGCCAGTCTGTAAACTAATGACACACGTTGCCATGATGTAGTGTGGATATCACGAATTTACCTCCCTTGCTTTATTTTGTCATAAAAATGATCACATGAGTTTGTGGTCTGAGCTGTCCATCTGCATCTGTTGTGTGATTTAATAAAACTGAACAGTTGCCCAATTTTATTATCCAATCCAATTAACTGTTACTGACAACTCATCATTAAAAACTTTCTCCACAACTGGTTCTGACAGCATGGAGTGTGGTACCAAATCACATGTACTTTATAGCTCAGCCACCTTATACAATAAACACTGCTCTCTGATCTTCACGTTCGCTGACAATCATAGGTACCTGCAGAAGGCTAGTACACAGTGTTATACATGCAAAGTCCATCAAGAGCTACTTATAAGTATTGTCACTGGGGTGGTCTTTGTATTGGCTGTATAGTGCAGAGACGTAACTATCACTGTATGTATGGTGTAGTCTCAGATAACACAGAATGGTGCTTCCCCACCTGTTACACAGTTTGCCCTGTATGCAATGACACTGTATAAACATAACCTTCTCATTAAACCTCATTAAATTATGTACAGCCAGCACCTGTAAAATCTTGCTGTAACTCTTAATAGTGAATAGTTGACAGAAAAATCAATGGGATCAGTATTTTATCATTCCGCCAAAGAGAGAGGAGTTGGATCGGGGAATAATAATTTGCCTAGCAGCATAAAAATCACTATAAAAAATAATCATGAAAAAAATATGTGTATCATGTTTTTGTTTTGTTTTTCATTTTTAACCGGTACCTGTTTCACCAGTGAAAGTGTATGAATTGCCTATATAAACCAAACTTGACTCTCCCCTGCCAGTTTCCATCATAGACTTGCAACACACACAATTTTACTTCTGTTTTGTTATGTTTTGTTATATATGTACACATCAATATGTTGGGTAAATAGTTCTACATGTACATACATGTATGTAAACATCTCCATGCAGGTGTCAGTAACACTGCCTATCATATGTTAAATAGATATTTCAAGCATTTTCAGTCCACATACCTGAAGGACACAATGAACATACAGCTGTCAACAGACTATTTGTGCCAATACCATTGGTATGTCAATGTCAAGTGGAAATATGTCACCAGGCTCTTAATCTACCACAATTCATAGTTCATGCACATGGTGAAGGTGGAATTTAACAGCAGAATTCTACACAACGTGAACAGATTGCATTCTCACGAAAGTCATCAAGTTTACCACCATAGACAATTAAATATAACCAAATCAGCTTGTCTCATAGTGCCGACATTCTCCTAATGATTATCAATTATCCAGATAAAATCAGGCGGCTTACAATCACCCAGCCATGATCTTTAACGTATCGCAGCAAAGTTAATTTACCACTGGACCTTGATGCACCATTATCTACTCAGAGACTAGCATGCACATTTCACAAACCACACGCCTCTTCGTTAGAATGAAGTCAACTAATTGGGTAACAACCGGAAGAGTACAGTACAAACCCGTTATTAAAATCAAAGCCAGAATTTTTAATTCTTTCACCTGAGCACCTATTAGTATCAATGGGAAAAAGCTATGACACTGGCTCATGCTGAGCTTTGTGACCAGGGAGATGCTGAGATCTTCCTATTAACAGCTTAGCCCTAAAACCTGTTATCTCTTCATGACAAAACTTAGCTAAACAAAGCCTCACTAAAACAATAGCCGATGATTTTGCATGGCTGAGCCTCCTGTAGGAAGACAACATTTTATTGTTTTGCAGACTGAGGTCAAGCCTTCCTGCATAACAACCATATAACAGCCCTGTGTGAAATAAACCAGCTAACGTGGTCCTGTAAGCTGACAAATATAATAGACTTATAAGTCTAACAGACTGTGCAAATCCTGCCCTTTTGTGAAGGCTACAAATCTGGGGTGAAAGTCTCACTCCACCACAATATCCTTATAAACTGGGTCACACTCCCACAATGCATGTCCCGCACTCTCTCCTCATCCTGAGGGTTTACAGGGCAAACTAACAGAGAGTATGAGTGTCTCTGGTATTCTTACCTGTGATTCTGAGCCTGGAGGAAGCTAAACTCCTCCTTGATTCGGTCACAAGACTCCACCACAGTGAATTTAAACGGCTGCCCAGGTTGATGTGGGGCCTACAACAGAAGGAACAGCTTGAAACTTAAAATATCAATTAGTAGATGAGCTCATGTTTTCCTTTTTTCTCACTGACTTGTCATGCACGAATGGTGTCCCAACCTATAACATCACGTGTACTCACCATATATTCAATCAAAGCCAAAGACGATTTATATACATAAAATATTTCCAGGCACTGAGCTCAACATAACTGCAGCATTAATTTAAAAGTTCTGCTCTCCTAACCATGAATAATACATATACATCTAGACCTGAACAAGACCAATACCTGTATTTTTTATATGTGGTGAATAAATGCATATATTTTATTCGTTTGGTAAATTGGCTATTATTGATCAAGTTGATTTCTCAACAATGGGAGAGCATGGCAGGTTTTTATTCCATAATGCTACCAGGAACGTACTAGAATACCTGCATAAGTTAACACAGTGAGATGTTGTCACCACAGACAGCAAATTAACTCTAGTTCACCATCATTAATGTATTCTAATGGAAACAGAAAAAAGGTTTCCTTCTAATCCACTTGCTGGGTGCCATACTACATGCTATTTTGGGTTGTCTTCGCTTCGCGATGGACGGACAAAGTAAACGAAGAGAAAAGATAGTATCAATCTAGGAGAGCAGGTTTTCAAAGTGTGATAACGGAGTATTGGACTAGATGTTGTCTGGACACGTGACACTGGAGTATTGATTAAACTCGCCACACCGACTGAGTGCTGACAATGTTGTAAGGATGTCATTGAAGGGCTTTATAAATGTGGCCAGTTCATGGCGGCCTCGGCTGGAGAGCCGCTGGTCATTACCCACAGTACAGTCTTAGTTCAGCCCCGAGCCAGACTCAGAATGGGGATGCAAAAGTTATCATGAAACCAGAGTGTTACAGGGTTCATTCAAGCGAAATTTTCACTAAAATAACTCCAAAACATCCCGTACAAATAAATCACAGACGGTAGCTCTGGTGGCTTGGATAATTTGACAAGAATGTGAAGTTGAACTAGATCGAAAAACGATTAACAAACCTGAGCTAGGTCCATGCAACAACAACAACAGTCAACATGGGGGCTCTTATAACACTAAATCAGAACCATTACGTTTAAAACTACTCGAAAATCACAGCCACTGCACACTGTAAGACAATCGTGAGTAGCTTTACCTACAAACCAACACAAAAACAGGGATAAAACAACACGCAGAGTTGAACAGATCTCCAAGTTCAACCGCCGAGCGAGAGGGTGCGGGAAGGGTAAACAAAGAAGGGGGCATCAGAACAGTGTATAACCATCCCTACCAGGCTTCCACTTACGGGGTGCCGATTCGGATACATCTTGTATTCCCGGGCTTCGGGGCGCCCGGCTAGGCAGGCACGCTACCGTAAATAATAATCCAAAATCCGTTGAGAGTAAAGGCGAAAATCCGAGACGAAATCAGGACGCCTTTAGCCCCCACTTGGGCCCGGCAAAAACAGAGCACAACCGCCAAGAGGGTAACCGAGTAAAATCCAGTACGCTATAAATCCACCAGGCTTCAACACTAAACTCCGAGAATATAGGCCTAGAACAGCCACTCAGCACTCAAGGCAGAAACAGGACACAAATCCTTTGTCATAGGTAAGTTTGGTAATGAAAACCTCACGGAGCAGATCGTCCATTGTTTAACAAAGCATTGTGAGAGTGACGCTCCCCGAAGTCATCTCGCCGCTTTCGGAATGACGCGCACCGTGGTCAATTTGGTGCGTACAGAAAAAGCCTCGTGAACCGCCAGGAAAGATGCCACACACAGTATAATTCTACACGCGGTATTAGCTCGAAGTAACAATAGCGCAAGGCAAATATACTTGCCATATATGGGAAACAAATGATTGGCCCTATCAACAAACACTGCTATCGACACAAGAGGCCCACGTGGGGTGATTACTTATTCACAGCGTCTCTTCAAATTGACCAATCGCAGCGAAGCTATACGAGCTGGCGCTAACAAACTGGCATAATGTGTGAATAAATTACCTGTCACTCAAAGTAACGTGACCTCATGGGCAAGTAGAATTTAAACATTAGCCCATTTAAACTATGCCGATCAGACGGTATCAGTATAACGTTGTAACAACCTGGTAAACTGAAAACCACACACTGAAAACATGTCTCTCCTGCTTCGAAATTTTGGGTGTAATAAGCCCAATATTACAGTCCCAGAATAAACGAAACTTGACATTCAGTTCACTTCTTTACAGTCTACGTGTATTTTCTTTGCTCTGTAAGAATTATCCGCTAAAATGATAGAGAGTGTGATAAAAACAATGATTTTATAATATGCTTCTTTCTCCCTGAATTAAGCTGAGGCACAGCGATTCGATACAGCTGTAGAGATTGTGGAAGGATAGGTGTTATGCGTATCGGCCCATGTCTACCCCACGTGGGTTTGACATGCGCCTGTCAATCTGCCACACAGCTGAAGGGCCACGCCTTGATGAGATTGCTCGGCGGGCAAAGAGGATTGTTGAATAGACCGCCGATGTGAAAAGAATAACAATAGTGTAGGGTATAGCTTGGTCCAATGCAGACATGGGAGGGCGCCTGAAGTACTTGACCAAAAGTTACAAAGAGCTCTCCCATGAATAACACCTCAGAAACTGAGGTGCGTTGTAAAACGACAAAGATAATATATGCACACATCGAGCCCCAAATCCATTATCCTCTTTCAGGCAATCCTTCATCGATCGCCGAGCTGACGGTACTAGAGATGCCAGGTCATAATAACAGTGGTAGTGCATTTTGATCAGAGATTTGAAGGAAAATCAGCTCCCCGAACGTTTGATAATCCGATTGCACCATTCAAGCCCACATGTGGCTGATTTCATCAATACTCAACTAAATACCGGTTTCCTTTACCGTCCTCTATCTTTCTCTCCCCTTTTGTTCTTTGTTTGGTTTTGCCTCACTTGTTTGCGTTTACCCAAGCAGTTTGCACAGCATGTTGGAGATAGTGCGGGGATGGGGCTGCATTTAAATCACCCAATAGGTTTGTCTGTGGTCCATGATGCTCGCGGATGTTGAAGACGAATGAGTACTGCATTCAATTTAGCTTATCAGTGGTGGCCAGGCCCGGGTGTTGCCAGGCGTACAGTCGGATTAGCGGGCCGTGGTCCCCAGCTATCAGGAGAATGACCGCTCTTCAAAGACCGCTATCTCCAGAGACACAGGTTGAGGCATCACGGGTAATTCCATCAGATCGAAGAGGTTAACACACGTGTTGTAGGATCGACAAGTAGTCCGAGGTTGCTCAGACGTTGAAATTTGCATTAGAAATGACGCGGACGCTCAAATAAACAAGCCTAACATGAGCCTAAACTGTTATAAAACCCCTTCCTCAAAACATAACTACATAACATGTTATTTAGCCCATATAAGGCAGATTTATAGCTTGCGACTGGTATCCCCGAGTGATGACAGCCGAGTGGTTACGCGTTCAAGATGTTGAGAGTGTGTTAAGCGAACAGAGAGGGAGTCGTTTTGGATTTGCTTTAGGTGCGCAGCGGAGACCGGAATAATTTAGATAGGCTAAATGGAATGGTTTGTAGTCACCAAGATTTCCAGAGAGTAGTTCTGTTACGGTTTTAGGCTGATGTTAGGCACGTTTCTTGGGTGTGGAAAACTGGTGTAAAAGTCAGATCGCATAGAGTATAGTTCAGGTCTCAGACGTGGAAATTTGGGCGACGCTGGCGACCGCGTGATTTCTAATGCAAATTTCAGCGTCTGAGCAACCTCGGACTAGATCGACAAGCGGAAGGAAAAAATCGTGTCAGACTGAAAAGAAGTGCCCGCGGGCTTCATTCCGTGATTAAAATTTTTCAACAGCTACATAGAGGGTACATATATGAATGCAGATTTTACTCAAATCTCTGACTTGCAATGCAAGCCTACACGATCATACATAAATAGGTTAACGCATTTATAGGTTCAAATCCAGAAACCGTCAGACGAAAAACTTTCAACCCATGCATATCCATGGTGTCTGCGTGTATATTTATTTATTTATTTGATTGCTGTTTCATTGCCGTACTCAAATATATTTCACTTACACGACGGCGGACAGCATTGGGTGGAAGGAAACGTGGCTGAGTGGAGAGGAAACCCAAGACAATCCGCACGTTGCTGGCAGACTTTTCTTCGTACGACCGGAGAAAAGTCCGGCGTGTGTTGGGCTTGAACTCACAACGACAACATCGGTGACGGTTTCTGGGTCAGTACGCTGCACTAACCCCTCAGCCAGGGAGGCCTCCATCATGAATGGAGGTCATCCTATGTGTGTGTGTGTGTGTGTATGATCCTTCAAAAAGGTTGTTTATTTATTTCTTGATTGGAGTTTAATGCTTTTTTCAAGAATATTTCACTTCACGACACTTGGTATTTACGCCCACTCTTCCCGCACTCCCATGCACACCTAGGGATAAAGTGTCGTCCCATGCAATATTCGGAATAAATTAATCCATTTTTATTTTCCAAATGATTGGAAACTTCGATTTTCACCAGGTGGGTTACCTACCTTTGATGGCGTGAACGTGTATGGAAGCACCGCCCATGCTTTCATGTTTTATTTTTCTTTTTTTCGATAACAACAATAACTCAAAGCCTGAGCATTCAATTCATCAAGAAATTTATATGAAGACAGGACATCATCTACGCCTGCCCTGAGCAAATTTGATTGTCAGTTGGGAATGCCATCAGTCGACACTGTGTATATCATGAAAAAACTACACGTATAGCTGTTAAGGCTAAATGTCAAAATTGCAGTTGTGCATGGTGAGAGATGTAAATTTAGAGTGATTCGTTGTTTTTGTTTGCATGTTGCCTAGATCATCTACTCGACTGAACGGTTTCTGAATCATAAACTTACAGCGCGTTTTGTGGTATAGACCTTATATTACTTCCACCAAAGGCGATCGTGTGATTTTACCAGCGTTTATTTTTTTGTCTGTCTGTCTGACAGCCACTTTACATGAAAAAAAAGTTATGGAAGTTTGGTCCTGGAACTGCATGGGCTTGGGACAAGCAGAGGGACATTTATTTCTGGTGGTGACCAAGATCCGTGCGTATACAAGGAATGCCTTCGCCATTTTCAAATGTCTGTCGTCAATTTAATGTGGAAAATAGTCACGATGAAAGTTTGTGCACCACTTAGCCGTAACTGACAGAACCAACCACCCATTAAAGTTTGGTGAATGTATATGATTCCGGATCCAGATATAGAATTTTGTGATGGAGTGTTCCCAATTACCATATGTCGTAATTATCCCGCACCGATTATGCCTGCATGGCCAGATGTCTGTCTCCCTGTCAGCCTGCATGGCGCACAATAATCAGCGGAAACCTGAAATGGACATTGATCCTTTTCTATGTTGCTCATAGAATAATATGTGTCACATTCATTGACACAACAGGTGTCAATCCTGTTTGCAGACGTCTTGCACGTATTGTTATGTAATCAAGATCAAATGGCAAAATGGCAGGAAAAAAATGTCATGTGGCCAAATAAAAGGTCATCACGTGCAACAAACACTTTATTTTACATGGCCCACATGCGTTCAAAACTTGATATTTTTTTAACGGTGCTGTGTCCTAGAAGATATCATCAGCCTATTGTAATATACTGAACACAAGATAGATTCCGAACTGTACATTTTTATGAATATTGCAATGTCTATATATACAGGTGCAATTGAAGTTATCCTGACTATATATATCAACATCATGAATTTAAACAAGTAAAGATATTCTTAAATTGCTTCAAAATTTTTATGTTAAACACATTATGGTAAAAATCTGATTTTTTCTTCTGTGTCTAATTATTACCAAAATGATACGCTTGGGCATCTGTAGGCCTTCGATTGAGTCTCAGACTTTTCTTGGTCCAGTCGCCATCCGCATAGGTCAGTTAGATATCCAAAACATGTAGTCAGCGCCAACAATGAATCGTTTTCCAGTTTGCCTTGTCAGCATGCCGATCATCTTTAGTATACCTGGATTTCTATAGCATTATATGGATACTAGAAGACTGTGGTTGGCCGATGGATTGATTTGTGTTTAACGCTGTGCTAAAGAATTGGCACATATGACGGCTCATGACAAGGCTAAATTGACGATTGCCATAGGAATGACTTCTATACATGTATATGCAGTCCATGATTTATTATCATGAAAATAAAAACATGAAGAGATTAAAATTGTTATATGCGACAAGCATGCGTCCAGTGGCAAAAGCAACATGCAAGTCAAGACAGACATGTGCCATCAGCAGTAATTGTCCTCAAATGTTTTTTAAAAAAGAATATGAATGAAATATGCGAATATTTCTTTCCTTCTTACGCGGTAAATCAAGAGAAACATCAATTCAAGGGTTGCATTAAGGGGTTCTTTAGAGCTGATAATTGCCAAACCGGTATATGAACTATATCAGCTTATTCTTTGGAAGATTAAGTTCTCAAAAATGTCCAATTTGTTGTTTTTATATATATATAGTAAGAGTTAGAGAGAGTCGAGACTGACATTGACATTTGTCTGTATATGTATAAAGAGCTCTTCCACAAAAATTAAAAGTACACATTTGTGGTATGTCTTGAAGACCCATACACAAACTACCAATTAAAGCGACAACAAAGATAAAACGCCAAAGATAAAAGATGTCACTCTCTCACCCCCCAGGCATGATATACGTATGGATATTTCTACAATAGCTCCGTGCTTAGATCGTATATATGTTCATATATATCTATATATGAACTATAAAGAGATTGTCGACTGGTTCAAGACACAAGGTTTTGCGACAGGCAGTCATGATGGTGTTTATTTACTTGACACCCTTCAGCCGGTCAGGGAACAAGCCACAAGTACTGAGCAGCGCGGTGTGAGGATATACATGATCGGTTCAGTCCAATTCTTAAGGGAATTTGTGGATTTTCCCGCTCTCACGAGCTTGTGACAGCAAGGCGCTCAGGAAAGTTCGTCAGTAAGTTGCCAAAGTTCATCGGTTTATGTCGGGCACTCCAGGATCCACAACCCATCAAAGTGACCGCCATGTAAATACTGTGACAGTATTAGACATAGCGTTTCAGTGAGGCAGAACTACATGATAGCCGTTTCGGTGCTGAGAATATACGTGCCATGTGACCTGTACATATAATGTTGCTGGCGACGATAAGCCATAAATACAGAATCAAAGTCAGAACCAAAGGACCAAAGAACAAAGTATATGTTTGCCCGCCGCCCCCCCCCCCCCCCTCCAAGATTACAGAGCTTTGAGTGTGAGTGACTCATGAACGGTAACACGAGGTAAAGGATGTAACTATATAATGGAGCATCTTTTATATAGCGCCTGTATACTATATGGTAGTTGCACTACTCAATAAAAATTAAAGTGCATGCGAACTTCATGTAAGTTCAGTGTATGGTCTATATAGTTTACTAAGACATAACCCTGTATTACAATTATCAAATCAGTTACCGTAATTGTACACTCATATAAAAAAGTAGTTCAGTATACATGCATATATGTTTATCCCGCATCAGACAAAATCCTCTGCTTTTGATTGGACAGTAATGGTCATGTGTTAGGCGTGTATAACTCTATACCCCGCAGCAGATGCTAGATGCGTCTGATGACACAACAGTTACACTGTTGACGCAACAATGACACCAACACTTCAACGTCATAAAAGAATGTTGAATGAACATTATCAATAACGTTATAACGTCATAATTTACAGATCACTTCTTGGTAATTTAAAACTCCTCGACGCGACAGAAAATTACTGTTGAAGCTTCTTTTGTTTTTCGAGAAACAAATTTTCAGTGTAGTTTTTCATGCCTCCCGCAGAATAAATTCGTTACATGGTTACTGAGTGAAGGGATACTCCTAGTTATGGGTGCGGTACAGAGTTTCGTAGCTTTTGGCCCCGGTTTAAACTTATATTAAACTGAATTACTACATTTTGAGCACACAGCTGGACGAGTTTTTTGCCCAGTAGCTCATATCTGTGTTTTTGATGTATTGTAATAGAGTCAGGCTTCAAAATAACCTATGCTAAGATGGCAGAAAGACGGCTGAGGTAGCTCTGCTGGGGATGTGAACATGCCTGACAGGAGAGGGGGAGGGGCATAAACTGTTGCTCGTTGTTGTTGTTGTAGAGATTTGCCTGTTTTATGGGAGGATTGACGGAAAACTGGTGTGTCGACCTATCTGTGATATGATGGTTTTTTGTGTGCTAATAAATGAGCCTTTGAAAACTGGATAGAAAAGCATATGGTGCGAGAGTCGAAACTGGGTCACTATTGGCCAAAATTCATTGCTTTATACACATTTTGAACATTTTATTGTAAAAGATGTACTTTTTGAAGGTACATGGTTGAAGGTGTGGTGTAACATGTTGCATGAGATCATTTTACGCAGTTTAAAGGTATATTTCGGGTGTAACTGGTCATAAGAATGATATTATAATATTTCTGCCATTTTGGGGGATATCTGCAGTCAGTGAATTTTTCTCGTCATTCCCAGGCAAAACTGTAGACTGGACCCTATGTATGAGGCTTACAAACCCCATATAGTTTAGTATCCTTTCGCTCAGTAACCGTGTTACTAATAATACGGATTCTGAAATCGCCATGTAAAGCATTATGCTTTCTTTTCATGCTCTAGACGTGAATCTTGATACTTTCAAAATCCCCTGTTTGAACTGGACAGTACACTTTATCCCTGTGTGAATCAAATTCCAAATCCCTGGGCGAAACGGTGTGACGTCTGATGTACACGTCTTTGAAATTTGGTGTTTTCATTTGGTCGACATCTAATCAGCCCCAGTCTAAAAAATATCCTCAACTCGATGAGAGCCTGTGTAATAAAGTCGGAATTAGATTCACATAATTCAAACTTACCGATTCTATTGTCAGCCATAGTTTAGGTATATGAAACCATGATTCACCCATGAACAGTTATTCCAAGTTTGTAATCCCTGAGCAATACGATATCGCCTTTATTGTGCGCACATGATTTAAATTCGATACTTCAAGTCACTTGTTGTGGAAACCTGGAATCTGATGAAATAGGTAGAAGTGTAAAGAGGAACCCACCTCACCTAAAGGTGAACCTGCATCGATACCAAATACGAAACCCTTATTTGAAGCATGTCGTGCATGTTAGGCTTAACAGTCGGGTACATAGAGGAAGGCCCATCGCTACGATATAAGCCTTAGAAGAAAAGAAAACAAAAAATATAATCAAATTTATTTCAGAAGAGGGGCCCACACAGACATAAACGGGGATAAGCGCTTTTCTGTGACGTGTTTGCTAACTGTATAAATCACCTTTTAATCTGGAGTTCTTATGAGGCCATAGGACACGCCATTTTAGAGAAACCTGGAACACAATGTCGCGTCATCCGTACGCTATGCTCTTCAGTATTAGGGTCGAGACACTCTTTTGTGTGGAAAGTACGATCCCATTTATTATTTCACTCGAAGCAAAGCACTGTGGCCTTCCCGTTGTGAGCTTGGGGAATGACCTCAAACGTATTCCACTACCACTTCATCGTTGAAAAGGGCTTTAAAGTATGTCACAATTGTCTCCTAATCACAAGGAAGACAGCTGATTTAACATAACTTCTATATGGCAAAATGGTGAACTAAGTACTGCTGACGTCACACGGGAAACAGATGTCTCTGCTGGTAGAAATATCTCGCCCTTGATTGGTTGAATTTGAGACCTGTTCGACTCTCTCTACATGGGCGTTTAGCTTTGAACTGCGATATCTCGGTTATCACACATCACCAAAATTAAAAGTGACGCCTTTTGAACTATGAATAGGATTCTTTATCGACACGTACATACATTTGATCTAGTGGTCCTTTTCTTTCAATTCGGGATTATACACCTATGGAATGGAAAGAAACATACCTTGACATCTAATCCTTATATATATATATATATATATATATATAATATGTTAAAATGTTATAAATATTCTCTACTTATACTCCACAGTAAATATTTGAAGCAGTTACCAATTAAGACAATAAACAGAGCCCATATGAGTCAGTGCATGTACGGCAAGTCAACCGGACGCAGAGACAGACAGACAGACAGACGGTCTGTAAATATTGATTACCATCAGACATTCCACGATAAAGGGAAATTCGACCAAGTGATTTAGAAGCATGCATGTGTAATGTCTTTTTTGCGACTACTTGGCAACGGCGCGAGGCTTTAACTTGCGTAGACTGATCACACTGCCTTATTGGACAGGTGTTATGGGTGTTTAAATCATTCACCGCCGCCAACATGCTCCCTTGGCACGCACGACGGCCTTATCGATTGTGGCAGACTTGCACAGGATGCTCCGACCCAATCAGCGGTTTTCCCGCCTCAATGCACTGACGGGAACACGCTGTCGTCTGCACGCGAACTGAATCCAATATGGTTGAAAGACAGTCAATATCGACCCCTGGGGAAGAAGCTTGATTTATATGTCTGTTATTAATCAAACAGTGATTTGAATATTTAATAAGTAGAGGTGTGTTCAATTGACAGTGCGCAGGCTCGTATGGACGCTTAATGCGATCCGGTTTCCCTGTGGGTTGATAACAAACGGCAGCGAGCGAGTGCTCGACCTCGCGCGATTTGACGAAATAATACATGATCACTCTGAAAAGAAAGACTCGATAAAGCGCTGATCTGGGTATTTATTATTGAGATGATCCGATTTTACGAGGGCGTCTGTGAAATCAATTAGTCCTTTACATGGAGGAAGTTAAAGCCCTGTGTGTAGTCAATGGTTCAAACGTCAGCTTTTCTACATACGTGCATAGATATTTGCCGAGAGAAAGGGGCGTTGATAGACAGCTGTATCAGATTTGTGCTTGAGAAGTCAGTTGCTTCACAAAGAACAACTGTGTGCCATGCACTCTGTACCTTGTATATGTATTGAACCAGTAATTACAGCTCATAAAATATGAATGAGGCTGGATATGTATGAGGCATTCATCCAGGCTGAATGTCATCATGTCATTCAGTCATTTCTGGGCTTACCCATACGCTCACAGTGTATCCATAAAATACGTTGATTAGCTTGTAACGAATATTATTATATATGAAGATACATTTAGCACAGGTTTCCCATTGTGGTTTTGTGGGCCTATACCCATACCTGCATAAGGTTTTTCCTAGATTGTAGGCTGTGCACAGAGATGTATGTTCAGGGTTTACACATAAGGGCACCTGGTTTATCCGAGGGGTCAGAGATACGGAACCATTACAGAAAAAAATTCATATTCTGAAATGATTTTTGTCGGAACTCAGAATGGTTTTCTTCACATAAACGCTGGACAGCCGTTAGCAAGGGAAATAGTCATGATTGCGCGGTAAAACACGAATCAACACTCAATATATTTATACATATGTAGGTTTCTTTCTTGCTCTTTTTTTAAGGGGAAGGGGCTTATTGTTTCCGGGGTTTATTTCATCAGGGATGTCTATGGAAATTTTACCACACCATCCTCATGGACTACACGTGGATAATGTGACCGAGCAAGTCTCTTGGGGTTTGAACCAAAGATAATCTTTGGAGCGTCACACTGATCTTCATAAAGCATCGGAACCGGGAGGTCGTCACCCTCACCCCACCCCTAGGTTTCCGGCCTAGGTTCCACCCAGTCACATTACAATGACACCGAGCCGACCAGTCCTGTTTCCTTGCTCTAATCTCTCAACGCTGAGCACCCAGCGAGGCAGCAACAAGTGCCATTTTTAGTCTTTGGTATGACCCGTCCCAGGCTTGAACCTGGATCTCCGGACCTCGAGGCAGACGTTCTAACCACTAGACCACCAGGGCGGCAAGAAACAAAAAACAATGCGAAGAGTCCACCGGGATTGTGAGTGACATTGTCGTGTTCACATACCTGACAAGCACAAATCTAAAGACTCCAGGTTTAGTCCTGGGCTAGGTCGCAGCAAAAAAGTTGCTGCTCCCTCGCTCACCATTATTGGGAAATAACAATGACTGGTCAACACGGTATCAGTATAATGGACAGGTTGTCCTCGGCATTTCCTCTCGTTGAGACAACACGTAACAAAAGAGCGGTGCAGTATATACACACACACAAATGACTCTTCGTCGTCACATGACTCATGAAATATTGCTGACGTTAAACCCAACCATCACAGCAAAGAGTAGCCTTAAAATCGTGATGATCCTCATCCATTTAAATTACCATGGCGTTTATTTTCTGCACTCTGAGTCAATGTCTGTGATTAAAATTTCTTTTCCCATACGCATTATTTCTAATGATATTCTAATGACAGAACTTAATATACTTTAGAGATATTGTCACTTTTATTTATTGTATACCGTACAGTCACCACTGATATGAATCAATATTTCACAATATATATTTGCTAATACAGCATAATACAAGTTTGACAATCAAAATTTTGAACAGGATATCATAAAGGAACAAGCTAAAATAGGTCAACTCTAACTATAAAAAACATTTTCAGCCCTTCACTTCAGTGACTTAATATAGATCAGAATCGTCTCTGGTCATCTGGGAACGCGGGGGTTCCGGGGCCTACGTGGCCCCTGGACCTTCGCCTAACCTTGTCTGTGATAGTCGATCAACTCCTCCCCCCTCTCCCTCCCACGTCACAATAGCTTTCGACGCCTATTGTCTTTTTGACTTAAGGGTATCTCATCCTGCATGGTCTAGCGGTAGAGGCACAGGCCACCGCCTCAATTGTCATTGGTTCAATCCCAATACTTGAAGATTCACTCCGATTTGCCCACATGACACTGCGTGGCATGACCTTCAGCTGAATTGGCTTGTAGTTGCCTCATTTCCATCTTGGTAAGTTCATCACTGCAAGTTCATCGCTGCTAATGAAAGGGCGATTATATGATCGGCGAAGTCCGGCGAAGAGTTTTAGTGGATGCCTTTTTCCACGCAATGGCGACTGGAGTCCTAGCCAGAATCACCATTGCTCTCTTGTAATACATGAGGTCCACATTATCAGGTTGTTCACTCATCGTCATCACAACGGCAGGAATGAACAATATCCTACAAGGATAGGCGCTAATTATGCTTTAGATGAGAAAGGTTCTCCATTGCAAAAGGCCTTACAGATAGAACTGGAGTGCTACAAAATTCACATAAAGTTGTGGAAACAGTTGATAACTCATATCACAATATCTGCCACGCATCATTTTGTCACTTCCTATATAGCCAAATACCGAGCCGATGGACAACATTTTCAGTTGTTCAGTTAGTGACGTCTCACATTCAGGTAGAGGTATAGTGACGATCTAATGTCGCGAAAAGTTTTACAAATATATGTATTATGAAACTGCTGACAAGACTTTGTGTAACAAACTCTGTGATAGGTAAGATTACACGAAAGTCAACTGGGATCAGTGATAGGGAGAATGTGTCACGTGTAAGACTCCTGTAGAGTCATAGCACAGCGGCGACACTGTGCCACAAAAATGATGTACGTAAAAAAAAAACATATACTGAAATCAACGTCCACGTGGACATCTGCGTATTGACATCATGTGTAAATTTTCAATGCGACATGTATTTTCATTGAAGTTACGAAATTTTGTAGTGGAAGTGCAACAATGTATCCACTTAACACTGAAGCTTGCCGGCAGATTATATGAAAGCATCCTGCATGCGATGAACATCTGGAGGATGGAGAAAGATGACCGCCTGGTGTAAGTATATTCTGAGATGCTCTGGCTTTATGTACACGACTGATTTTCTCCCTAACAGTATAGTGTTGGGTCCGAGGAGATTCTGGTTCTCCTCACCGAGCCGACTTTAATGAATGCTCTATTGGTAAGGGAATTAAGCGAAGAGCCTTGTGCCTCAGCCCGACTGGCGTCTCCGATCTGCCTGACAGCCTTGGCTTCTTACGCTTCGCCAGACATTTAATAACAAATTCATATCGCTTTCCGGATCAGCGCACTTCTCCGCATCGATCCCACCTCCCCACACAGGGTCGAGAATTTCACAGCTCAATAGCTATCTTTATTATCGTTTTTTTTTTTTCTTCCTTTCTTCATTTTCTTCTTCTCTTCTTTTATTTCTCATTATCCAGCAGTGTCACATTCGATACATTGTCCAACTCCTTTGAGACATCTAACCGTGTTATCAGCAATACAGACAGTTAGCCTCAATGTTTCCAAGAAAGAGTGGCAGGGAAGGGTAGTGAGGATGGGAGGAAGATGTGCTGGTGGGGTTGGTAAGGGTTGGATTTAAAGTGGTGGCACCAGAATTATATGGACTTTAGGCCATATATAAACTGCCTGGACTGACGTGAGCGCTAACCTGTCACAAGAAATCCAAGACCATAATACCGTCTTGATACAGTTGTTTGTTGCATTGATCAACGTTTGCCTTATGTTTCTGGCGTGATCGAGCGGCTCCAGCCGGCCGTCAATAAGATAATCCACGCTCCGCCATGTAATATTCCCAATCGCCTCAGCGTAAGTAATTCGGTTATACGGAGGGAATGGCGGATTAATTGCGTCTCGGCTTTCCTTTCTTCTGCTCCGGTTAAAATGGCTACATTGTTCACAGTCGATCTCCTTCTTTTGGAGGAAGAAAATTCACTGGCTCGAAAGAGGTACATTAAATTGCCTTAGCAACACGAAGTTTTAGGACGATGTTGGCGTCGTCAGCTGACGCCGGCTCTCCCGACCACAAATACTTCAGTTGCAATGCTGAGAGGATCGACTTCGCGCCTGTAATTGTTTCCCAATGGGGAGTGGTTAAGAGATCATTGACTCACACGATTAATGAGATTTTAATGAAACTTGCAAACAGTGAAAGCAGACGAAGAAACGCACACTGAAATAACATAATAATGGCTTGGGGTATAACGGAAGTGGAGCATATTATAATCCGAATGTGTATATTTGTGCCGGCGGTTTGTTGATCTAGTAATAAACAGAAAATAATGGATCTTGTTTTAAAATCAATTATCTGTTGTCAAAAGACTATTTGACCCAAATTGCCTGTTTTTTCTTTCTTGTTATAACTTCATATAAAAATGTGTATTTCCTCGTATCTTTCGGTTACCAATACACCCTCCATCGTAAATTGTCATCTCTCTTTGTTAGATCCGAATGTAAATGACTATGCATTCAAGTAAAAAGTACATATATAAGTTGCAGAATAAATTCAGAGTTCTGCATTTAACTTAAGGCGAATCAATGAAGGTGCCTAAATCCGCAAAATTTTCACGTCGTTAATCGTGATTGACATTGTTAAACATGCCTGGAACAGGTACATACAGTAAACTGTCTATCATATGTACGCTAACATGACGTTCTTTAAAATGAAAAAAGATTGATCTCACTGCCATTGCAAATTAATCGACCACGATGAACATCTTTGTAGCAGAAACCAGCAACGGAGCCAGCATATAAACTTGCAACATCACGTGATGAACGTGATGAAGTTCTGCATCTATTGGTAGATGGATTCGAACTCCTCATTGCACGGCACAAGATATTGGAGTATAGACCTCTATATCAATCGGCAAATTATAAGCCCAGCCTTAAGTATATAAATATATATGCAGCTTATTAAAGATGTATAAATGTAATATACATAGATTTATAGATTATGTACATATGTAAAGTTGTGCATCGTGCATGGCCCAACGTAATTGCCGTGTGACGAAAAGACTTGTTGAGCATGCTGTAGGCCATAAATGGGAAAATTTACAACCATGGAATGTAAGGCATTCATATTTTTTTGTAGGAACAATCACAATAAACCTAGGTTAAAAATAAATCAACAATTGACAGAGCAGATGCATTGTGGTTTTATTTTCTTTTTATAGGGAGAAATTCCCGATGTGAAATTCCCGATGAGAAGAAATTCACTTCATTTCCATGTATATAATTTGCCAGCTTATTTATTTGACTATCTTGAAGAACATTTTATATTGCAATTGCTCTACACTTACGCAGATTGTGTATGAACGATATATCATTAGCATACACATATGTGCCATCATGAATATAACGACCTAGGATCATGCTCAAGAAAATATTTTATAAATCATTTATATAATAAAGCGTTAGGGCACTTACATTGCCAACCAGAATAATTGAATGCACCTAGTCATGGATGTATTTCCCCAGCGATTTACCACAAATGGTTCACTAAAAAGCAATGGACATTGTGTAACAGTGACAAAGAAAGCTTCACAAATAACCTATTAGACGCAAAATACGCTAGGGTATTTGCTTAATTCTGTGGATATTTGAATCTTTGTGTATCTTAAGATTACGACATATACATTGTGAATAACTACTATTTTAGACCGGCAGCAAAATGTATGAGGTGATACTCATCATGAGCCGTGTAACACGCCTAAACCTGATTTTTTGTATTTGTTTCATAGTACATATATCAGATCTGTATAACAACAGCATATTTTCACGACGAAAGATATGTTCCCCCCCCCCAAAAAAAGACCCAAAAATTTCAGATAGATTTGTTTCTAGTCATTGAATACAAAGTTCCCCGTGTAGTCGTATGATATTTCTTGGATAAAACAAATATGCCGAAGCAGTATATAAACATACATAAAGCACTGAAGAATCACACCATAACCAAACAATACCATAGGCTATTTTTTTTAGAAGGTATTCGACACAAAGCGTTTTCATAACTAAGGATTTAGAAGGATCGCACCATGTTTAAAACCTTTTTTACCTGTTGTCATTAAACTACAGTATTTGCCTTCCCAATATTCCTGCATTCATGTATGAAGCGTACATACAGAATATATATGTGGAAAAAATGTTAGCTGCATGGCAGTTTTTACATACACAAGAGGCGTCAGCAGCTCATATGCGGAAAAGAGTTTGTTTTCAACACGATGTTTTATATATAGAATAGAATACAGGTGAACTATTGTGCTGCGTTTAATAACATTATAATTTGCATATGTTGCCTTTTGTCTACTCATTTTTCATATTATCTACAGATACCATGTAGCACTGTCTGTGCATTCACATTGGCATTGCATGTTCCGTTATATTGACCGAGCTCGAACCACCGGAGCTCGATATTCAGATTTACATTATGTTCTCCAGCTATAATATTGCCCTCTATTTGCCACTTTGTAGGAAGATTGCGAATATGCAAAGAACAGCAAACGCCGTCTTGTGGTTGCTTTTCGTGCATTTGGAAAGTTTTACTGGTGACGTTTTGCTCTCACTAATTCGATCTCCTGCTTCACACGTGACTTTCACGCCGAATACGCTAGAGACCCGACGTATAACTAGGATCGATAACTCTTCTTCGTCCGGGTAAAGTAAACAGTTTGTTGACTGCCTAGGATACAAACAAACACGACTTCGAGTCAGAGGCGGATGTGTACGGAAGCCCAGAAACGTCAGATACGCATGCGGGTATCCACTTTGGTGCTAATTACGTATCCTCATATCCAATATCACATAAACCTCTGTTGTTTCAGTTCTGTACACATGTTTACCTATTCCAAGTAACGATGACATTCATGTGAAAGCGATGACAGTATAGCGCAGTGCAAAACGATGACGTTATAACACATTGGAATCGATGACATAATATAACAGAATGCAAATCGATGACGTTGTAATCTGTGCAAAACAATGACGTTATAACACAACGCAAAACGATGACGTTGTAACAGTACCAAACGATGTTGTTATATACAGTGCATAACTGCGGAGTTATAATACAACTTAGAAAGATGGCCATACAACACAGTGCAAAAAGATATAACAGTGTAAAACATTGAAAAACGACACCAACAGGCAGCCACCCAGCCATTATACATGTATGTATTTATATAAATATATACATATATATATATATATGCCGCTCACGTCACATTCAATGTCATCTGGTAAAAGAAAAAAGAAGTTATTTTATCATAGGTTAGATCATCCATTCTTTCCAACTCGTAGTGAAATGCTATTGAAGACAAATATTATGTTTGAAATGCTACACCATGCATATGTGCTGATACCTAAATGTAATATCTTTCAATACATTTATAAATATGTCTATTCTTGAACTGCCACAGAAGTCTAGAAAGCACGAGAGCTTAAACGTGAAAAAGAACCATCAATGTCGAAAGGTCAGGAAACATTTATGTAGACGATAAGTTTGTTATAATTAGCTGGTCAGGAATTTCATATGCTGTTTAAGAATAATTATCGCTTGACAGATATTTATCTCCCATCATCACACCCAAATATCGCTCAACACAAATCTAATGACCAGAACGGTAGCTCTTAAAATCGCATCTTCTATCGCGGCGCGAAACAAGTGACACGAAGAAGAAAGTATTTCTTTCAATGGCGGAAACTATGACATCGTTTACACAACGACTGAAAAACAGAGTCCTGGAATGCCAAACTGACAAGTGCGTGTTTTTATAATAATTGAAATCAAGTACACTTATGACACCGAACTGTAATGGAAGAAATTGCTTTATCAAGCACGGCGGGCCGTACAGCGTTAGACAAAACATCTGTTCCCTCACCAACGGGCTATTCTGTAAATGTAATCAATAAACGCTTTCCTATTGCATGGCCTTTATGCGCATTTGGATCGGTCGTTTTAATCTGCTCCCGCACGGGCCGGGTAAACAAATCGCAGATCGATCTAGTCGCCTTCACAACAGGGAAATGACAGTTTTGCTTTAGTTTGTGAACAAAACCCCAGGCCGAGAAAACAGTTGGCTGAGCACTGGCGGACATTGACTTCTTAATGAACTGTCACGAGGGATGTCTGTGGAGCCTCATCCTTAACCGAGTGCTGTTCATTTATGGAATCATTGTCCCAATCTCTTCCCCAGTTTACACAAGCCATCCTTCAATCCCAATTTACTTTAAGATCGAGCAGAGGCAGATTACTGAACTATTAATTTACCGGCTTTATAAAATAATGGAATATGCCACGTCCGGACGGGGAGAAAAGGGGCGGGTTTCTGAAGGCAAATAGCGCCGTCCGTTATGAGAAACCACATGACTGAAGATTGACTGACAATGGTCATTGATTGCGATGGCTGAAAAATGGCGGCCGGTGGTGTTGCAAGGCGCTGAGCCGTGAACAAACGCACCTGCTGTCTGGATTTCGACTAACTTTTCAAGCTCGGTATGCGATAATCCGTTTAGCGTGACTGTGAACAAACTGACCTGATAAATTGGAAGCGACAACCAGAGACAAAACCTGTGCTCACTACTGATGACCAAAACCATCGAGCAGACAAGTAGTATTTCAAACCTGTCCAGGCTGACTTCCTATACTAGCATAGATTGTGAGCTTATAAAGAAAAAGTAACTAATATACTGAAATTATTTTATTGTGGTTACATAAAAGAATACCAAGATCCAGTATAAAGCCAAAAATCACGAAATACTCGATTTGCTTGTGTATGTCTTCATAAAGGCCTGCCACAAATGCGTTTTCTTAAAGCTATAATCACTTAGGCAAATATCAATATTATAGCGCGTTTATAGCACGGGGTCTATCTCACCACAGAGATGCAAGTGATGAGGCATGTCATTTCTGACAAGAATAATAAAAAAATGGATTTACGGAGAAGCACGACTGCGCCTGCACATACAGAACTACTGAAGACATCAGCTTGTTTTCACTGTCAAATGCTAAATTGTCATCCACGGCATCCAAGTACAGAATACAAATGTTTATTATCCCAAAGCTCAAGATTCAAAATTCATGAAGTTTATAATTACAAATCTTACTTTGTAAGTAAAACTTTTTTATCATAAATGACCTGTTGTCCAGATCATATCTCCATAAAAAGTGATATACGATAAAACTGACGAGGGTTAATTTTCGAACTTTTATGGAAAACGTTGGCTCTTTAGTCCCAGTGATCCCTCCTGAATGTCCATTTGAGTGACAACAATAAAGCGCAGTGCCTTGACATGAACTAGGGGTCACATATAATTCGTTCATCCGATGTAAACATATAAGCTGCATATCACTGTATAATTCACAAGAACCGTGTGGCATGATCTCCAGTAATGCGTCATGAGGTCATCACTTGCAAGGCAGGAGATGATAACCCGTCAGACAGCCATAGAGATAAGCCGTGTTATAATGAGTATAATTATATCACGCCTTGGCATTGCACTTTAATTCCTGTATATGACCGACTCAATAATACGAGAACAGAATGCTATACAAATGTAACAACAACACAAGGCGATATGCATGTATGTCTTCAATATAACTTTTTTTTATTAAAAGCCACTTTTACAAGTGGAAGAAGTACATTTTTTACAAGTGGAAGAATAAGTAATTGTTTGTTTCTTCTCAGTTCGTTGAGTTTCCGTTTCGACCCCTTATTTACATTCCAAGCCTGACAAGACACCCGTTATTTATCTGTAAATGAAATGCCACATATGCATGTAATGTTGATATTCTCATATGCCACCATTTGTTTCCCGGCATGATGGGGAGTATGAATTATGCTCCTCCAATCTTTGAATTTCACACACACATCCTTGTAATATCAGTAGGAGACTGTTGGGCTTCGGATTTTTTAGGACGGTGCTTTGGCTGTCAGCAAAAACTGACAAGTTTCCTCCAAAGACACGACCAGGGTAAATTTGTATGCGAGAAGAATGTGGAATAAAAATGACTAGATGCAGAGGACCAAAAAAAGGTGCAAGACTTCTTGGCGGTTGCAGGGACTTGATTCCCTCGCGGAGTGATCGCGTACATTAGCGAGGTATAGCGGAGTAAAGTCATGTCAATCATGATGGCCTGTTCCTGGTTCTCCCTAGACTTTTCCATATCGTTTCCCCGCCAGTCACGTGGGAGGTTTATTCCACCGAGTTGTTAATATCTGTGCGGCTAACACAGTTTTAGCTGGCGGGATAAACTCCACTACACACCGACGTCGACAGATACATTATTAAATAGCTGTGTTTTTAGAAGGATGAATTGCTCAATAGCTTGTGAAAGCCGGGATGCCGTCTGCCTCTAGAGATTCCATCCGCTTTATCAGTCGACTGGAGCCCGGCGCTGCCCACTGTGGCAATCCCAACGTGTCGAAACGTTATATTTTAAACATAAACCGACTATCTCTGGTTGTAGGGTCGTCGGTACTCGTGTGGAGACCACACATAGGCGTGGTCTTGTCATGGTATTAGATATTTCCTCAGCAGATACGGCGCTAGAGACCCAAAGTAAATTGAGTACAGAATAGAGAAGGTCCATTGTCATGTATGAAACACAAACCACTTCTATAAGATTTGGCCTATCCTGAGAACCGCTAAATCCACGTTGTCAGTCACATTTTCCTTATGTATTTATTTGACTTCAGTTTTATTGCACTTTCAGTTAGGAATTTGCCTCTGATATATACGGAGGTTGTTAGTTTTGTGGTGGGGTGAAGACAGCCCGTAATTCCGGTACTGAACCACAGTCCTATGGTGAGTCACTGACGGACATTCCAAAAAATAACTTGTGCAAGGCGGAGATTCATTCCGCACGTGTGCCCGGTATGCCCACATGTCCAGTATGATCACACATGTCCAATTTAATCACACTTGTCCAGTATGATCACACTTGTCCAGTATAATCACACATGCACAGTATGATCACACATGTCCAGTATGATCACACATGTCCAGTATGATCACACGTACAGTATGGTCACATATGTCCAGTATGATCACATATGTCCAGTATAATCTCACATGTCCAGTATGACCAAACATGTCTAGTATGATCACATGTACAGTATGTTCACACATGTCCAGTATGATCACACGCACTGTATGGTCACACATGTCCAGTATGATCACAAGTAGAGTATGCTCACACATGTCGAGTATGATCACACATGTCAAGTAGGATCACACATGCCAAATATGATCACGCATGCCCAGTATGATTACACATACCCAGAGTCATCACACATATCTAATATCATCACTCACGAATAATATGATATTACACATATGGTCACTCATGCCTAGTATGGCCTTACTCTCCAAGTATGACCACACATGTCCGATAAGACTACACATGATCAATGCATGTGCACAAAGTAGGGTAACTCGTGCCCAGGCATGCTTATTGTCACTATCAGCACATGAGCTGGAATTAAACTCACAGCAACGTCATTTCATGTCTAGCCCATGTTGGCTTCCTCTCTGATCCTACGCAGGAAGATCTGTCAGCAACCTGCGGATGGCCGTGGGTTCTCTCCAGGCCCTGCCCGGTTCCATCCGGTTCCGTTATGACCATACACGCTCAATATGGCCAGACATACCCTGTATTATCAGGTGTTCGCAATATAATTCCATCCTAAATATCCAGTTTCCGTTACACCTCGACTAGGCGGCTCCTTGAATGACTGTATCGAGACGAAGACGCCACCATCAAACCTCTACGCTCAAATCAAGCTGAAAGATCGAATAATATCAACAGACGAAAAAAAAAACAAAACAAAACAAAATAACAGCAATGTTAAAATGGACAAGCTGGTAAAAACTGTGGAGATATATGTTGCAGCACCAGATTTTATTATGTTCTGTCAATATCTAAGTGATCTGTATCAATGGCCGGATTCGGCGTTTGCTCACTCAGCCGTCGATCGATGCCCTCAGAAAAGTAGTCCGGGGCAGTTCTGAACTACACCGTATTTACACCTCCGATCCTTTCCTTAATGCAACTCATTAAGTAAAAGGTTTGCCGGCAGCCCGGCCGTTAACGTCAGCTTAGGCTGAGATTATCCCGGCTCTCCTTATTGAGCCGTTCAGTCTCCACTCCTCGGCGCCGCTCTCTCTCACTTGTCATGTTTGATCATCGGAAAAAAATTAGACAACAGACTTGAACTTCTCATGATTATACTTATACCAAAGACTGAATAACTCCGTTCAATCTGATCCCCACCCCGAGTTTGTGTAGACCAGCTGTGAGCATGGTGTGCGCCCAGTGCTAGGCTCCTCCGTAATGCCCTCCCTAGTGGTCCTGGGAAACATGTGTATGGGCACAGGCCCTAGCTTGTGGGGTGACGTTCAGATGTTGGACCAGGTCTTCACAGAGCTGTGAGAATGTATGTAAAACCTGGAAATGATCAATAACGGATATATGCGTATCTAGAATTGTTGCACTTAAGTTTCCCATATTCCATATTTTAAAAGAGGGGCACTACTTTTATCGTGTATTATTCATTGAAATTCAACCTCGAAAAGACAATCTTATTTATATAAGTAATTAATACTTTTATGGTACATTCAACACAATCATCACGATATCCAGTGAAGTACTATAATGAATGTACCCAGTCCCACTTCACACAGATCGATTGTCAAGTCAACTCATCATATTGGACTAGCAGGATCAAAATGTGACTCAACATATCGCATGGTCTGAATGCGGCTTAAGAATAGACTTGTCACATTTTCATTCAATTCGTCGAATTCGACAAGTGCGTACGACAAATCGGATCGTGTGAGCGCGACTTAAGCTAATGGATCAGTGGATAGCCCAACCTGATCAAGGATCATTCACGAGTCTTGTGGTGATATGTTATCGGGTGAACTGCATGTGTAACAGACACCCCGGTCACGCAGCAAAACAGCTAGGATGATATCAGCGGGTGAAGTGCATGTGTGACACAACAGTCACGGAGCAAGGTACAGATTATGGTAGAGGGTGAACTACATGTCAGAAAACGCAGTCACAGCAAGATATTAATTTTGTTAGCGGATGAACTGTATGTGACATAGATAACGCAGTTTGAGAGATATGATGCATTATGCTATAGTGGGTGGACCTATTTGTGAGATACCGCATGCAGGCTGCGTTAAGCGTTTGACCTGCAAAAGAGACTGACTGCAGTGAACGAAAATACATTAACTATTATACTGAGTGAACTTCAAGCGACAAAGACACTACTGTCAACATGATATTCACCGCTATAACAGTTGAACTGCAGGCGAGAAAGGCACTTCAATGAATGAGTTGTTAAAGCAAGTAACTCTTTAAGTCAGCACAGCATATTGGTTATACATGCACCACGTGCTACATTAGTGTATACTTAAGTGGCTGCCAGACTTACGTTTTACAAACTTGTTACTTTTAGAATATTTTAAGTATTCTTCAATATTTAACAGTGTTACCTGTTGCTGCTTTTGTAGTGTTTTTTGTTTCTAGATTGTCTCTTGTAGCAATCTCTTCTTTCCTACATATATAATATTATGCTTTACCTCACAACCTTCTTCAGTTTCCAACTGTATAATTCATGGCATATTATTTGTCACATTCTGTTGTTTTATTAATCTGTGGTAGAGATAAACCAATGCTGGCTCTAACCTGTTTGTTACTTAATTACAGTTTTTGTGTGTGTATGCATGTACATATATATATATATATATCTTCACGTGTCTGTCAGGTTAATAATCTTAGAAGCTTATTTTACTGCCATTTCATCTACTTACACTGCTTTGTTTAGTGCAACGCCGTTTGATATGGTTTTTATTAACATATGCATGCTATGTACTAATTAGATATATTATTCTGTCCTCACAATTTTAGAAGTGTTCAATAAATACGTAGCTCTTTTGATTTTTTAGTAAATGACTTTCAGTAAATCGAAAGATTGAATAACAATGTATTATATTTCCCATCGTTTTTCGTTGTTGTTTTGACGGAGCTTATAGTAATGCGTAATTATAGTCGGCAAGATGTCAGTGTTATCTAGCAGTGACATTAAATATAAGCAATTGTTCACTGAATGGTATGATCGAATGGTGGACCACTTGGGTGAGTGACTTCCAAAACGTTTCCTCTTGGTCTCATAAGTGCTAGATTTGCAGATGAGGGATGTGGCCTTGACCGACAGGAACATCCCCTCAGAGCCTTTTACCGTTGATTTCAATAACTCGATCTTCGAGATTCGATTCCCAATGGATACAGACTGTGATGAAGATCACAGCTGACCAATGTATCAACATGACACGTGCATGCTGTAGATGTGCTCCCTGGCAGTTTGGCCCACTGGGCGTGTAGCCTGGAATCACCAGAATGGCGGTCCATGGGACACAACCGTGAACATCCCAACAGAGCCCCGTCTGTTTCCCAAAGCGCCAGTAAGAGATTCCACGGAAATAATTAAACGGAAATTATGGTATTGAAATAGGGATTTCTCAAGAGAGATGAACATTCAATAAATTCTAATTAGCAACAAAAAGCAATGGCAGTTATAAATCTATGAGGTGCGCTCTCCGGCGAGTTGGGAATTACGAAATTGGATCTGGGTAAACGTTCGATAATCAACAAGGTAGAGCAGAGGGAAACTGGAAAAGACAGGTCTGTATTGATGGAAGCTGCATAGAGCTTTCTAAGGCTGGTGAGCATGAGTTCTAAGGATCCTGATCGACGTCCATTCGCCGTCTTAAAACTTCTCTACGCGCCAGTAACCAACCACATTAGTCCATTCTTAACAACGTTATTCACGTAGCGTTGTTGGCTTGTCTCCTAACCAGAGAATTCACTAATTAAATTTCGTCAAGTAATGAGCGAAGATAAAGAGAATGTCTAAGGCCGCCCAAACAGAGGGGATAGCCGCCATTACCCAATTACGTTGTTGCTATGACAACGGTGATTAATCTTGATCGTAATGTGATTTCACGCCTTTTCCAGGAATATTTCGCGCGACCTTTTGTAAGTAATCAATGGCAGCAAACCCCGAGGGAGTAAACGATTGGGAGATCGGGTTTCCCCCGGGTGCGCCTTGATCCAGTGTAACAAATAGAGATCAATAGTGAACCCTGTGGTCAGGGCGCAGTGCGGGACGACGCCAGACGACAACGCTGACTAAACTATCTCCTTGCTTTCCATTTTTAACAAAGGGTAAAAATAACACTTGACACAAAACTGAAAGCTGGCGAGCTACCCTGAGCTGAGGATATGAGAGAGAGAGAGCTAGAGAGAGAGAGAGAGACAGGACGTTGTACACTTGAGCTTGGATTATAGGGATCCCTGCGGTCATTGTTTGCACTAAGCCTTCTGGCATGTGCAAAAGTACTTCCACAAGAGCGAGCCCGCTCTTAATTTCCAAAGAACACACGATAACAACGCCTACAGTCAAATGTCAGACATTTTCCTCACAAGTCTTTTTGAAGATATACAAAGACTTATCTGCAGCCAAAGGGTTTGAAAAGCCATGCAGGGAGACTCCTGGCTATGTATACAGTGAGGTTGACCCAGATTCCAGCACTACATTCTCTCCGCGCAGGTATACATGTTAACACTATCAGTTTAAAGAAAATGCTTGCTCCAGTCGCAATTAATTAGCGAAGACAACTCCAGGTGCAATGGGATGAAATTAGCTTGTCGCAGCGCGGCGCGGAACCGCTCTGGGGTTCGTCCAATTGCCACATATATAGGTTGGACCATTTCATATGATGTACGACAATTGGACCCGGAAAGGAAAAGGGAAGCGAATAAGTCTGTGGCGTAAATATCAGACGGCCTTTTCTCCAATTGGCGGAGGAACCAAACCATCCATAATTAAATAATCCAGAGTGAAATATGTTGTGACAAAGCCGAGGCGATGCCTCCGGGAGGTAATGCTGCGGTAATGGCGTCACTTTTGTTGTAACCCTGTAGAGATGACTCAATACTGTGAGCACGGGTCCTCTCCCGTCCAGCAATCGGACAGTGTTAATTGAAGGCCATTGTGCCTCTTCTGTGGAACGTAAAGCCACCTTCACTGGACAATACTACCCCCGACTCAGGCGAGAGCTAATTGCTCGTGTTTAGGACCCTCTAAGATGCTCCGCTGGTTTCTAAACATCTGTCCTCACAGTGAAAGAGCCATTGTTGCCGAGCTGGACAGAAGTCGAGGAGAATTTAACACCTGGATGTATGAGGTAGTGCCACTGCCCGCCACACAGCTAACACCCCTCTCCGCCTCCCTTCCCCTGCCACCCATCTCCACATCCGGGCACCCTGGCCCCGCCCATATCTGACCAGGCGTCAAAGCACAGGACAAACAGTACAACAGATAGTATTACGGTGTTGTACCCTAAATTTGAGGGCCAGCTGACATTGTCCGGATGATTACACAGAAGGTGTTCGTAGTTGGCGTAGACAACACCCATTAATATTGTCGAATCCCGCTCAATTACAGCTGTTAGAAAAGCAGAAGATCCCAGTTTTCATAGAGTTAAGTTACATGTCCACTGAGTTGTACAAACACCGGCGCGCATCCTGCAATCTTCCATCTCCTACACAAACACTGATATGACATGCGTAATGATGTAAAGTAGCGATGGATCGTTTATAAGATACACTGAAACACGATCCATATTGGCGCTCAAGTGCCACGTTGGAGATATATTTATGCCTTGTGAACAAAAAATGGAATTTTTGATGTTAAAATCGATCAACATTTACAGATATGTCTCTCACATTCAACAGATATACATGCAGTTCGCACACAATTGCAACACCTGTATACGCGATATCAACCAATCATGTCATTATTCCCTGAAACAGGTGCAATGTAATATAAAGTTTTATATAAATGACATAGCATGTACATAGCATGGCGATGGTCTCGTATTGTGATCATATTATAAAAACATATTATTGAAGAAAATTTGTAATCGTAAACAATGACTGACCATTGCAATTCCTCCTCTGTAAGGTTGTGCATATATATATAATAAATACGATTCCAAGAATGGGTCCTTACTTTAAAATATTTTTTTGGATGACGAAATCCTCAAACTAGACAATTCCGTAATTAGTTGGGGCTGGAATATTTTGCTTTGTTCCATATGTTTTTGTTTGACGGCAAACAGTTGCGTGTAGACGCCATGTCATAGTCTGACATTGCTATCGATATGTTTATCCTGAATGTGTATAATTGGAAAGACTTCTTGAATGGTTTCAAGCTATCAGTTTCAAGTGACAAATAACCTTTGCTGTTAAGGTAACCACAACTATGAATCCATATCTTCAGACAACTACAATGATCATTTGAAGATCTCCCAAGAATGGGCTCAAGCGACTCACTTAGCCTGGAGGCTGTGGTTGTCCAATGCACATTGTTGGTGAATCTCCCGTCGTCAGCTAGATTTCTGTCATAAAAAGTACTGACTGAAGGCGCGATCTAACTAAACGCTCCAACGAAACAAAAAAGCAACAGACTAATGAATTCCCCTAGATAGCTGTCATGCTTGAACACGTCTGAGAAGTTCCACAGAACAATCATGGTAAAATATGCTCGAAAGAAGTGTATGCATCTGCCTGACTTAATGCCAACAAACCGACCCAAATCTGTCATTACACTGATACGCTTGGTGGGAGTTTCCGCCTATGTAATATTCAGACAGTCTTGGTTGTAGTAATGTTGGTTCATAAGACACACGCGAACAAACGTTATTCTCGTGGTTACTTCACTAGTGTTTTGGCCAGTATACATTTATATGCATAGGGAGGCGGAAGAATGAATGCAGCTCTATGCTGAGCCGGTGTCATCTCTGTTGTCTTTTGCAAGGTTTCCAGTGAGGCAGCATCAGACACCACAGCATGGAAACCACCCCGTCACAATGTGACAAAATCGTGGTAAATGTGAAAAAAAAGAAAGATAAAACCTGCCATATCCAAAATAAATAAGCTGCAAAATATTTGGACCCAGTTCAGTTCCGAGCCCGGGCTATAAGTGTATTTCAAACACTATGCATGACTTCATCTGTTAGTAATCTGCATTTAAACAGAACGAATACAAACTGAACTGAATAAACTGAGATGTGTGAACGGCGTTTATTTATTAAACGAAGTAATTTACATTTTGGAAGAAATTGGTTTGACACAGCGAGATTCAGCAGATTATGAGGTATATTTACCTCACCATGCACCTCATGTATTGAATGTACAGAGATCAAAGCCGGCGGCGAACCATTCTTCTGAGGTCAACAAGTGTAGAGCATCATGTATATGTATACAAGATTATCCAATAACATCCGGGCATCTATTGTCTCCGCTGAACAATGTTCTAAATGTCATATTGATCTTTTTCATCTAAATGGCTCATCCATCCTAATTACTGTCTATCCTTCGCACTGTCTACACAGACATGGAATATTGTTGACATTGCCATCATGTATGTGGACACAAACATCAAATGTGCCCTGATGAGCACATTTTCACGGTGACGTCACCGGAGTGTGTGTACTTTGGCCTGCGGTATGTTTACCTCTGCAATCTCTCGACACAGCGCCCGTGCTTGTTTTAAAGGCGGGCAGGTGTATACCCCTCCCAAATCGCCTCTCCGGACAGCGATTCACGTGTTTGCTGTCAATAATATGAGCTTAATTGCAGTGCTTTGTGGCTATGTAATTTACTGAAACATAACTGTATGCAAATAGCGCTCCGGTAGTTTGCCTGTTGCTATGGAATAAATATATCATACACACCAGGTACGTGTTTGCTCTCGAGGGGAACTAGTTTGTGATGGAGGCGTGTTTGGTACAGCTTACGATGCTGTGTTCGACAAACAAACCGGAACTTGCGAAGCACAGGAATAGATATGATAACTGATAATATATGGATGTCCGTGATATGGCCAACACGATGCTTGAAAGCTTTTGGCCATTTGCGTAGCGTGACGTCAATTAAATTGGCCTTAATTGGCGACTTCAGGCTTTAAGGAGGGCGTTTGCATGTATTTCAGTATGTGTGAGATCTTTGGTATGCACCCATTGGGGTGTCATCATGACCTCGTAGGCTAATCAGTATTCTTGCATGCCCAAGAATTTTCAACCGATGGAAATGAGCATTTTTCTTGTTTAGTCAGGTTTGCTAATTTTATATTCATCGCTTTTATGCCCACATCAGCACCATTTAACTTTAATTTGCGCGAAGCAATGGTATGTAGAAATTGACACACACACCCACACACCCCCGGATTCATACACGCTATCTTTTGGTCTTTAATCACCAGCTAGAACACCTTGCAGTAGCCTATTCATTGATTGATTTATCAGTAAACTTAAACTCTAAAATGACATGAAAGGTCGTTGTAGCAGTATTCCAAATATGGTTTTCATGTGCCTCTCTATGCATCCCAGCGGGTGATCAGCATATACATAACCAAGCAGGCAAACTGAGGGAGCTGGGTTTGAACCCCTGGGTCTACAGTACGTACAGTTTGTCAGCCTGTTGGGGTAGGGAATGCGTATAGTAAGTAGAGCAAAGAGCCCATACTGGGGAAAACAAGCGTGTGAGAGTTTGCTAAACCGTCGCTACCTTGTCCTTAAAATACATCATGCAAGGAAGCAAAATGAATTTGTTCAATGAGAAGAAAAGGGTCATCAGGCTTGCGTTGTGTTGTGAATGACCTAGTGAGAGACCAGTGATCTGTATGTGTATGGTGCTGTGGATTGCTCGCCATATTTTAACAGCTCGGCCAGTCAGCTGTGAATGGAGAATCTAATCTAAGTGGGAGCGAGGTGGCAAGACGTCGCGCATCGCCCCAGTGCTGGGCCTCAAGGATACCTGAAGTGACTGGAGAGAGAGAATCCGTCGCCGAGTCTGAACGCGCACGTTAAAATGGTTTTCATGTCTGCGGACATTTACGGGGCTTTAATCAATCTAATACTGGAGCCAAAGAAGCCGTGTTTACGTGTATCACACGGCCCGATCAAAGCGCCATTTCCGATGTTCGATTAATGAATGGCGCAAAGATGAGTGCTTGGTTGAACAGAGTTTCCATGGATGGCATTCCATTGATTTTCCTCTCCAAATGAAATGAGCGCTTGTCAAAAACTGTAGTTCATCACACTCGCTGAGCTGGAAAACGGCCCTCCTATTAAGAGATATTGACGTTTTAACTACTTAGAGGAGACTGAGCAGCCTTGGTTGATTTTACACCGGTCGGATGTCTATATAGAGAATCTCTGATCGTGGCAGGAACTGAAATATTAAAAGCTATCGAGGGTTTACTCTGCCACTGAGTAATTCTTCCAGACCTGTACTCAAATATACTCGTACACTGTTATAAAAGTTTAGTACAATTACGAGTAAATGACAACCAACAAGCTGCCATGCAGGCCTCTTCATTGTTAGATAACTGTCATAATAGCCGTAATATGTGAAATAATATGTTAACCTCACACAGATCACGTGCTTCTATCACGGGTTTTGTTATTTACCACTAATACGACTGTATAGTGGTAAAGCCTTCGTGAAAATACCGAAGTTAGTGTGGCAACGACGGACTTCTGACAGTGTAAGTACTGGTTGCAGAGGATGTGACACACAACATATCAGGTATTCTTACACCCATGTCTAATATACATGTAGTAATACAGAAACGGATCTCCTCATTCATATAACTCTCGTGGACAAGTACACGGTTCTCGAGCTACGCGCACGTGGGGACATGAACGGTAAAGGGAGGGTCATCAAGGCACGATAGGTCTTACAGTGTACCACTGAAACCGTTAAGTGTTATCATGGAAATGTTGCATGTGACTGGATAATTCAGAATCGTCAATCCAGAGGTATAAATCACAAGGATATTTGCTGTACTCAAGGCTGAACCGAAACACTCATGCAGTTGTATTCACGATGCCCACGAGCCACCGACAAGGATTGTTAAACATATTTCCAGTGCATTTCCGCAAAACGTCCAGCCGATGTTAAATGACGAAAATATCAAAACACATACCATTGCAAAGATAGTCAAAAAACTGAAAAATTTAACGCAGGTAAAATGTATGTTTGTGTAAAATACATGGGTGACAGGAAGGCCATGACGCTTCAGAGAGACAGTTGGATTAAAGCAAAAGGCAGTAAATCAATAATAAGTGGTATTAAAAGAAAGCCCAAGACTTTTGCTTATTAATGATATAAAATTCAAATTTTTCTCTCATATCTGTTGCTAGAAAAACACGTTTAAACTTACGGGTTATATAGAAAACACGCCTTCCATTTCGCTGCAGCCATTGTTTGAAAGTGTGTCAACAGTGGCCAATCAAACGCTCTTTACATTGGGCCCTTGAAGTATTGGTGGGCATCACGGGAGACACCAAAGGAGGCACCACAGCATTTTTTCTCAATGCGAACAAATATTAATACCATAGTGGGTTATTAGTGATTTCTAACTAATGACAGGCACACAAATCAATATTCAGGCCTAGACATTTGAAATTAAACTTACTTCATTTCATTAACAGTAAATTTTTAAACTTTTCACTTTTTGTTTGTCTTTAAAATAACATTCGATCACAGCGGTAAAATGTTTCACCCAGGAAGCAAAGACCAGCGTCTAGCCCAAAACGAACGAAGCATGCAAGTTTCTCTTGCAGGCAATAATAGACAACTTTCCATGTGACAGTTAGACTCGTCCAAATAAAGGTTGAATAAGTTGTTGTCAAACATATCCTGGGTCATAACAAATCGAGTTTAATGCCAAAGTTCATACACAAAATCAATATTACGTTACCTCTTCAGACATATCCAGTGTACGAGGTTGAGAGAAAAGGGATACAGTCTCATACTTTCAGGTAGGACCTTCATAAAATCTGACAGTTTTTATTATCGCCAGTGGCACTTGTTGTGCTTACAATAATATGACGCATTAGGAAAACGCTGGACTGTAGAACATGACAAAGTAGTGGTCCATTGGGCACGGCATACTCATTGACCATAGCCCTGAATATGGCTGCTTTTTCCGAAACCACCTAAATGGGCAAATTATTTTCCACAAAACAGTTATGATTTGAAAGTTTTGCACTTGGAGTGTTTTGTAGAGTTAGCTTCTTCGTGGGTTGACGCAATGTACCTGTCCCAGACTGCTGGTAAATGAAAATCAGTACATGTTTGGTAACAGCCCAAACTATATAACATCCAGCACAGGCTGCAGATTTCTCTGAAGTCTGGTGGAAATAATCGCGGGATACATCTGCATGCCAGTTACAGCAAAGAGTGAGGTATACGCATTATAATACAGAACTTTGAGGAATTGATATACAAGGACGGGGTGTAAAGGTTCAGTTTGTGGAGGTCTTTCCAAGATCATGTCAGTATGGTACCTTACGCACGAAATTGGCATTTTGTATATAAACATTAATCAAAAGAATCAAAATAAGTTCTATCATAAACAAAATCGAACAAAAATTTCGAAGCGTACTTTTATGCCAATATGTATATTAAAAGTACATTTTCAACTTTTTGAAAGTGATGAACAACCCATGCGCTATATCTCTTTATACATCCTTGGGTGGTCTAAATGTTGAAGTCATTGGCAACATAGAAGTTAAATAAGCCCATTTTATTTCCCGTCCCATCTGCTGAATACCATGAATTGAATCCAATCTTCTCGCAACGCCATATTTACCATACTTGTTCAACAGCCAATAGCTGTTAGAGTTCATAGCTGTAAAACATTATGTATATAAACTGAGTGTTAAGTATAAAGTTAAGGATCGACTGATTATCTAGAATCAGATCCTACTACCTCCCAGCCCCTCCTGTGCCAGCTTGAGACTACACTATCCTGTGTGAAATGGCCGAGTGATTTATGCATGTGTGTGGCTTCGAGCGACTCATGACATGCGTGAAAGCCACCGATCCGACAATGACGATCGGTTGAGCGAGAGAACATCATCAGTGAACCGTTCATGATATCTTCCACTCCACTGACGTAGAAAGGACAGAAAATGAATTACTCGTTACCTATGCTTGATCGTATAAGACGGTGTTGTTTATCACTGGTTCGAATTGAGGACACGGGGAAAGTGGGCGTGTTTATTCCTTCTGGAAGCCGTCCAGTCATGCGAACTAATGAAGTCACAGCCATGCATATATTAAATACTGCAACCAGTCTTATACCGTATTTTGCCACCGTGGTGTTTGGAATGGAAATAACTTCTGATGTCCGTAATGTCAACAAAGCGCAGAGAAACTTTACCGTTGTAAGCCTGTACACACTGCGCCAATGTTATGCGCATGTGCCAATAGGCCCTATACTAGAACGACGATGCTTAACATACAGGCACTACAGTTACACACCATATGTACATTCGTTTTGAAATACATGCACCACACACCCGAACGATACAGGTATATTATTAAGATCACATGGGTGCCAGAAGTAAATTCCACAAGGTGATTAACTTAAAAATTCATTATCCGTTATCATCATCATTCCGTTATTGCGCATGGTTTTAGTACTCGCTAAAGAATTTTTACAATGACTCCAGTTTTTAGGGGCTCACATAAAGCACTATGGTGCACGAACGACCAAGTCAAGCCTTGATTTCTGGCACCGCCTTTATCTCTACGATGGTTGATGTTGACATGGTAAACATGGTCCTTCACACAGATCATGTATTGTACGCCTGTACACAACACTCTTCCTAATTTTGCAGAGATGTCGTATGCTGTAGCAGCTATAAGCCAATCAACAGCAATGTCTTTGGTCTCGTGACTAGACTACTGCAGGTGTAAACAAAGCGAATTTTACCCTGGCGAGGTAGGCCCTGAATAAGATTTTGCTATAAAAATGAAAAGCAAAGCATTTAGAAAAGATTTTTTCTGGACAAAAAATCAGAATTTGTCTGTATTCTTCAAACATGACAGTTTCAATGACCTTGATTTCATTACACTACAGAAATCGGCAAGAATGAACATTTCGCTCAATTAGCCCATAGTTATTTTCTACCAAACAGGGACGACTGCACCAATCTCCCAAATGGAGACTTCTTTATATTTCACTATAAGAGAACAATATTTGGAATACAAGGAACAAAAATCTGTCTACTTAGGTGGAGAAATTTGATCACCTACAAATTACGACAAAAATCTGTCTTGAAGTGCTTGAAATAAAGCCCAGGGTCGTTTTGCTCAGTGGTTTCGGGTGTGACGTGAGTAATTCGTGTGTTTAGGATCAGATCCCCCAGCTCAGATATTCGGTGTGAGAAGCAGACGCTACAGCACACACACTGGTGACGTCTTGCCCTTAGCCACTGGAAAAAAACTCCCACCTGGAAGCTCGACATATAGCTTAGAATGCATTTTGAGGGAATTCGTGGTGGACTCAGATCAGAAACGGATTTATGTCGTCAGTAAGTCAAGAATGATGTACAAGGTCACTGTTGTCCCCAAAATGGCAATAGAATTTTAACAGCGAAACAGACCGCGAGTTTGTTCAGACGTCACTGTTGTGTCAGGCCTGTAGGCGAACATTTCACCAGCGTTCCTAAATCTTTATCGGCATTTTGGAAGCAATCGTCATCATCAAAACTATTCTTGAGTTATTGGCGACATAAACTTTTTACTAAGCAAGTAAACCCGTCCCTTTTCTTAATTAACTATGAGTTCTCCAAAATTGTGCTTTAGCGTACTACGGAACCCTGTGAACTGTCGAGGAGTTGGTCGTACGGCTGCTGGGTCTTCACGCTAACATCGACCTAGGTTTTTATGATGCCTCTTCTCATAGGTACTCCTTATTAGCTTGTCAACAAAGTGGTCTTTAACAAATTTGACAGTCCACTCCTTAATAAATACGGCAGTATTAGCCGTGCCCTTTTTTCTTCTGTTCTCAATCATGTGTAAAAATGTGAGACTTGCTGACGTCAACAATGACGTCGGGAACGGGTCTTTCACGGGTTTCACGTCAGGATTAGCAGGTCGACCGTGCACGCACATTTATAATTCATCTATAAAAGTGAATTGACCAGGCTTTATCAGTAGATTGTCGGCCACCTGGGTTGACCGAATTAACAGCACAAGTGGTGTATTATAGAGATTACCATCAGCTTATCGTTGCATGTATGGGTTATCACATACAACAAACACGTGTACGTCAATACACGGGAAGGATTTGCATTCACATTATGAAACCAGGAGTAATTACTCTATTATAATATACGTTGTCCAGCTAAGGGCAACATTATATGCACATATGTCGCTTAAGTTTTCACTACTCTTTCATAAGTAGTCATGTGCAGCTTAATGCACCCCCTCCCCCAACACACACAAACACCCTCCCTTACTTCTCCATCGTACAGGCTAAATATTCCTAAAGCTAATTAACTGTGAGTTTCACCATCCAGCCTGAAAACTGCACCACACAAGGAACTTTTGCATACATGACTCCCCCATATGACGCGGCTGATGTATCAAAGACGCTACGCTCAGCACTGACTTCGTGGAGGCGATTTGATCGAGTCCACCCTGGAGGTCTCCGCAAACTTGTAAGATTTCTTTGTGTTTGCGAGCTGTTTAATTTCCGAGGGTGTCGCAGATTTTTCTTGACGCTGACAATGAAGCCCCATGAATTGAAGAAATCAGACTCTGCCATAGACGGACAGAGAGCAGCTTGACGAGGGAATTCACGTCCGATTAAAAACGGAGGAGTGGAGGCATTGTACTGTTAATGGACTAACGATTTATAGAGGTATAACAAATTGGACCAGACTATCGCAGCGTGTACATTTAAAATTGATGGAGATACATCCCCAGCTGATTTAGTCTTTAGAGTATAGAGACTCTCTTGGTAAATATTTGGCCAGGAAATAGTGAGGTAAATTCAAGTTAAAATGAAAGAAAGCGCATGTTCACAGTTAAGTTTGCCAAACAGGTTGAGCAATGTTATGTTCATTTCGGTAAAGGATTTTTTCTAACAGTTACAACGACAGTAGAAATTGGCAATTAACCGTGCTTCGTTGGCTAACATGAAACGCAGACATTGTGTGTGGGCTGTGACTCAAATGCTCCAAGCGTGGAACACTACTGTCACCTGAGACTGTAGTAAGCTGCTAGGGATACATATGAAACTTACGTATGTATGTAAATTTATAACATGAAATGATCAAGAAACTTTCTCCCGCCGTAACACAAAGGCCTGAAAATACTTTGCAGTGTTGTTCAGTGTTGTATAATTAAAATACATAACATTAAAACAGTGTCCTGTCCCTATGCTATTACATGTTACACAAAAAACGATCAGCTTAGAACATTTACGTCACAGCTTATAAACAGCTGATGACTCTTGACTCTGATTGGTCAGTCTCTTATATACTTATAAGCATGGGCACCTTCAGATCCCCAGTCGGCAGCAAAATACTCCACACTTCAAACGACGATAATTCTGCAACGAATTCATACAAATTCAAACAGTTTGTGGCATTCAAGAGAAAATTTTGTAATGGTTTTAATGATCAGTGTCTTAATGAACAACTGTCTTTCACTTTAAGGTACCACGCCGTTTCTGACGGCCTGTCCGTTCCTAGTGGACACTCCGTTCCTGGTGGACAGTCCAGTCCTCGGCCCCAGTCCCTTTCTCCTTGTCATTTTAATCCTCGGACCTAATCTATCCTCTTAGGCATTTCAGTTCCCAGACTGAGTCCGCTTCTCTTGACCATTCCCAGTGTCCTGGAGCCGAAGACCAGTCCTCCTGACCAGTTATTTTCCCAGGAATCCAGTCGTTTGTGAAGTCTGTCTCAACACGACGCAAAAGTTGTGCACAAAGCCCCAAGCTATACACGCTGCATTCAGCCGATGCGCCAGCATCATTTGACAGTGGTCATTTAAACGTATGTCAGAGCCGGATATGTGTTTAGATCAACAGTCTGATAAAGTTATGAGAACATATCTGCCGAGAACAAAGCGGAAACTACAGCTGCACATGTCCCTGGATTCGTCACAGCTCCGAGTACACGATGGAAATTTCTGAGTAAAAGAAAGGGATGAAACAAGCCTTATTTCTTTCAGTGTATCACGAAATTCTCTCTGTGTTGTTGTCCATTTGAAAGAGACCAATCACTTTTCCATTTGGCTCGCCGATTTGCAATAAACACAAGTATTGGAGTTCAAAAACATTGTGACAAAGGAGTGTTGGCTGTGATGAACAGGTGGTGGTTGTAGCAAAGGGGAGGTGGTGGTGGCGAACAGGTTGTGGTTGTGACGAATGGATGATGGTTAATGCGCCGAAGAGGTATGGCGAAGTGCCGTGGTTCTTGTGACAAAGGGGTGCATGGCGGTTGTGCCAAAGAGGTAGTGGTTGGTTTGGAGAAGAGGCGGCGGGGTCGTCGAAAAGGGGTGGTGGTTGTGGTGAGGGAATGTTGGTTGTGGTAAAGGGGTTGTTGTTGTGGTGAAGGGGTTGTTGTTGTGGTGAGGGGGGTCCTGACTGGTGAAAGGACAGTGGCTGTTGAGAAGTGGGGATGGTAGTTGAGGACAAGGGTTATAGCATTGGTGGATGTGGTTAGGGAAGACGATGGCTGTGGAGAGGGAAGGCGGTGGTTGTGGAGAAGGAATGGTGGTTGTGGCGGGGTAGGCGGTGGTTGTGGAGAAGGGGTGGTGGGTGTAGTAAAGAAAGGGCGGTTGTCAAGGTGTATACACGTGAAGTAGTGCATTTCACGACGGGAGGTGTTGCCTGTGAGGATGCATGCGAGGTGCGGGATAGCAACTGATCAAGGCGGTGGATATTACAATCACGTGTTATTTCAAGTCTACCGTTACATGTATTTTCAAATTTCCGGATATTAACCCAGTCGCCGTTACATTTGTTTGGAATATACCTACATTCCGGTGAATTTGAACATCTATACATAGACGTATGTTTAAATGGAAAAATTAAGGCTTGCAGCAAGGTTACCTGTATATTCTGATGTCAAATCAGTGTATCAGATTGGCCTACATTTTATTCAAAAGAGCTCTTTTCGATTGAGCAAACGTCGGGAATGTTCCTGTGATAGCTTAAGGATCTGTCCACATTTTCCCAGAACATCTTTTCACGTGCAGAAGCATTGTGTTTGACATTCGCAGCTCAGTATGAGCACACACACTACGCTGTTCATTTCTCTCTAACAGATGAAAGAGGCTTTCGCTGTTTCCATAACAAATTGCTGTATCTCTAATTGCCATTATTTATCGGTTGCTTCCGCATTGTTAGCACACATGCACACCCTTATCTCGCCATGCACAGACCTTTAGTGATCATTTAGAGACGAGCAAATGAAACTGGGGCGGTCGATTATCATAATTTCTATATCAATTTACAGTGCGAAGCGTCGGATGGAGGAGAGCTCTTACAATGAGGGGTTAAGCCAGGAGAAGAGCAGCCAGTCAGACGAATATCATTTCTCACATTGCGCAGGGCCTGGTAACAAAAGACATGAAGTGGCGTGTGTCAAGTGTAGCGTTCCATGTGTAGTAGCCCGGAAAATATTGTAGGAATCAATTCCACCAATGACCTGCGTCAGTTGGCAACACGTGATCCTCGCAATCAAATGCTTTCCATCTTTTATACCTTGGTGCCGCGCTGAAGAGCTCCTTGAGGGTCGGTCTTCATCAGCCAGGAACAATAAAACTACAAGCGCTCAGCTCAGTGAAGCGCGCGGGCTCGAACCATGACCATACCGAGCGAGTGTGGACCGTACGTAACAGATAATCTCAGCCGGGCTGAGTCATTCCGCCAAAGACTCTCGTCGGCCGGGCTATGTACGCTCCAATCGCTTGTTTGAGTTTAAAGTGTTGGCAAATCAATATACATAATTACGCTATTTTCAACTCCTCCATGTCGGGTTTCGCCCCCAGTTACAAGTGGCCGTAGTTGTCGAGCTGTATAAATGTCTTGAAAGGGTCTGACAATTGACCGTTCTCTGAAGGCGAAGGGGGCGCTGTTCTGGAGTCGGCGAGGCCCACTTCAGCTCACTCGGGACCAAGTGTCCCACATGACTTCGGGCCATTGATCGGCAACCATAGCAAAACCCTTCAAGTGAAAACCTGAAAGTGCTTGCTGAGATGAGGACTGAATACTTCACCTACAATCAGGAGAAGGGGCCTGGAGCAGGCAAGTTTGACAAGCCCGGAAGTAGCATTTCGCTGTCCCGCAGTGGGCGAAAACCGAAGTTTATAATTGGATCCTCTCCTCTTTTGTACCCAATCAAAATGGCCGTCAAATCTGGTTAACGACAAGGTTTGTCCAAGGATTACCAGGTGCCGACTGTTTCCAGACAAATTAATATTGCGTGTAATTTATGTAAATTACCTCCGTATACACTAACTTCGTGTAATGTTAGACAACGCAATTTTCCCTCGTCAAATGGTACCAGAGTAGAATGAGACTCATTTTTGCAATAAAACGTGTTACAAGACCGCTTTCGTTACACAAGTTCCTCATTGTTCATTTACGAGATTCTGTTTAAAACAAGTGATGGGATTGTCATGCATTAATATAAATAACAACCCATGCACATACGGACACATTTTCGCGTACAAATAGAAACCTATGGCTTGGCATAATATGTAACATATAAGTGTAGAGGTACAGAAAATGTGAATTAGGGTCAGTGAGTGTAGTGTTGGCGCTAAGGATTACTTGACATGTTCAGGTGACACCACCCTTGTGTAATTTAAAGGCGTCTCCAACCATTGTCCTGTAATACCTTGCTTATGAATTCGGTGCACTCGGACAGACGGCGGATCATGTCGGATTAATTCAAAGCTATATATAGTGAGCTATTAAGTCGTACCTAACAAGCGTTACAATGACAAAGTTCAGCCTTCAGATGTGTCAGGGATTTAGCTGCTGATTGTGAGGTGATATCTGGAAAGTTCTGACCCGATATGGTCAACAACATCCGGTCAATTCCTGATAGCCACGGTAGCATTCTCAATACGATGTCGCTCTTAACAATTACCCCCGAATAAAGATCCAATTGTGTGAGTCTCGGTTGACATAGGTGGGTGTAATTATCCGCCCTGAATAAGATTTGAAAGGGGCGATATTTGGGGGAGATAAAACTTGGGACCATTCCGTGCTAACTCATCCGGAAACAAGCTGCAGCTCCGCAGCTGGAATGTCAGGACTTTTTATGCATCAGTGGTTTAATGGTTTGGTGTGTTCGTCATTCCTGATTGGCCAACGTAAACCAGTGGGTTGGGACACCCCAGGTGTCAATCAACTATGAAAGACGATGTTGTAAGAGCGCGTTCAGGAAGATGTATTTTTCTTTTAAGAGCCAATCGGGACTTGGCTAAAAAGTTGCACATCGCGACAGGCAGTTAGTTGGCGCGTTAATAGATATAGAGGTGTTGGTATGGCGGATCGCGGGCACTCAGCCGTCAAGCCACAATATGTTAAACTATCGGCTGCCAACTAAAAACTCCAACCTTCAATACGAGAGAAAGGTCATTTGTCTACCAAGCACTCATCAAAATTTCCCCCAGCCTTTGACAATGGGAATCCAGCAAAAGACTGTCTCGAGGGCCTCTCACACAGCGACTGGTACTGAGGGTGAGAAAAAGACCGGAAAAGTTTTTGTCCATGGTTACATTTCTTGACAGGAAGGTTTATGCGCGCTTTTTATTCCTTTAATGGTGCGGCATGCGTTTGCAACTTTTTACATAGTCTTTGTAGGAGTAAAATAAACCACTTGACTATTTTAAGCCAGGAAACAGCTGAATGAAAGCCCGTCCTTTATCCGTGAACAGAGCATGGTTAATAAGAAGAGAAATGGCTCTTGTCGCAGTAAGGTGGGGAAAGAGGGAGGCCTAAGTACGGCCGAGCAAAAAGCCCCTCTTAGCTTAATGACAAGCACATGAATTCCAGGCCAGCCCATGTAGGTGATTAATAACTTGCCGATGGAATGATTTGTCCATTTTCCAACCTTCAGACGCTTTCCAAACTAGAGCCTTTCCTCCTTGCTGCAGGTGAACAAGATATGACGACGCCCCAGAGGGAATCTGATGGCTCCAACCACTTGGCGAGCACATGTCGGCATTTTCACCTGCGACGCGCACACCACATGCTAGAAATAAAGCCCTCAGAATGTTGTCACGTGACGGCTACTTCAGGTCGCGCAAATTTCATAATCCACCAACGGTCGTCGCTGGCCAGCATCTGTGTGCATGTGTCGTTCATCTTCCTGGTAATGACACCCCTAATGTATCATTAACCCCACGTGATCATTGACACGAGGCAAATCTACACCGGCTAGACAACCCACACGGCAGAATAAAAATCATACAATTACAGACCGTTACACTTTCAAACTAGGACTTGCGCTTAAGGTTTATTTATTCATTTATCTTCCTTTTTTTTTCTTTGTCTTTGCTTTACGCTATACTCAAGAACATTGCGTAATGTTTAAATGGCAGTTTGTGTATTAACGCAGACAGCATAATGGCGTCGTATTTGCAAGCAGTTAACCATACATGTCCATGTGGAGTAAAACACTAAAAATGGTTATGAGATATTGTTATGCTTATGTCAGTTAAGTGTCACATATAACAATGTAATGTCCTTGTCAAATAATGCTACTCCCACGAACATGTTTCTTAAAAACATCCGCATGACGAATTTGTCACAGAAACCCCACTGGCTACAGTTACCGGTGATTCAAAATGACTAACAGTAGGCCATATTTATATGTGCAAAAGAGTACAGCGTGGAGAGTAAAACCAGAGCACCGACGACAGTGTGATGATACTCGTGAAATCCAGCCCCTTGTTTACGTGGTACATGCAGGGACAACTCTAACAGACCCATGCTAACCTACAATTCATTCAGTGTAACATGGGATATAGTCTTAACTTCGTTAAGTTGAATGAAGAAGATACAGCTTTCTGTCTAGTGAGAGAAAGTTACCACGCTATCCAGATAAAATCAGTGGATATTGTAGCCGTCTGAGTGTTCCGCATGGGTGAACAGGGTGACAGTTGTAAATGCGAAGTCAACACTATACCACCACACGATACGATCAGCACGGACTAGTAAACCAAGATACTTGCACGACACCTCACAAAGAGGGGCTCGGTTTACTGATACAATCTCTTGGATAAATATCTATTAAGAAAATTTAACCACGTTAGATACAATGCAGGAAGCCAGGCAGGTCCCCAAGTGTCCGTCCAGTAACAAAATAGGGAAGCAAGTAGTCGGGTACCCCCACCCCAGTTACCCGCGGACGAGTGGTTTAAATTTCCACAAGTTTCTTCACGATTGATTCATCTGGCGCCTTGACAGCAAATTACAAGCCCAATGGATTTATAATGACAAAAATTTGTTCCGGTCTGCTGATCTAAAGACAGTGGTTTAGGCTCAGGGGGTTCTCTGTCGACACAGTGGTTGGTCGACACTTAGGATTTTTCTGCCTGATAAACTGGGTAAGAAAACAAGTCTTCCCTGTTACGACTTTCCCACGTCTGCTGTCCGTCAATAGCCCGTGGGAGGATACCTACAAGAAGCTAAAACTTTTCGACCAATAAAATTACACAAGTAACCTATAGACATCTATAGGTCTCTGCTTTTAAAGGAGCAGGCGAGTCTATCACAGTAAGTTACACATGCACGAAGTGTTTCTGTTTCCTACAACATATATAAGGGGCCTCCGCGCTATCGCAGCACAATGACACGAAGCCTCCCACTAATGCGGTCGCTATGAGTTCAAGACCAGCTCATGCTCACTTCCTCTCCGGCCGTGCGTGGGAAGGTCTGCCAGAAACCTGCGGATGGTCGTGGGTTTCCCCCGGGTTCTGCCCGGTTTCCTCCCACCATAATGCTGGCTGCCGTCGTATAAGTGAAATATTCTTGAGTACTGCGTAAAACACCAATCAAATAAATAAATAAATAAATACAACATACATACCACCGGAAGATAAAACACACAGCCATACATCCATCTCTACTGCTGGACGTCCGTCGGTATATCAGTAGTACAATCACAGTATACTGAATCGATGCTATAAACCAGTCACTACCTGCTAGCCATGTAATCTAAATACGCCAGTTTTCTGTAATGGGTGCGGCTGTTATGTCCACAAAATGTAATCTTCAACTCTATTCACAATGATGTCTGCTGGCCACCTGTGACTGAAGGAGACCAACGATAAAGACCCGAGCACCTGTTTGCCACTTACCTGACCATTAATCTTTGGCAGAAACTTACAAATGACTGATGTTACGTCATTAACACTTGGCCAACTCTCGTAAAAAGTGACAGGGTGGTCTTAGGAACAACGCTGACGGCTGTATGACTGGAAACTGACACTGGAGAGCGATATGGACAATGTCCACCTAATCGCCCAAAATGACCAGTGGTTCCTATCAAGTCATGCAAGTCTTAACAAAAACCGATCAACCATCACTCGATTATGATCTGACGTTGTTTCGAAAGCAAATACAACGATCAGAAACTTCTTCTACTATTCCACCGGACTTGAACTCACAGCGATCCCAATGGTGAGAGGCTCCTGGGTCATTGGCCTGCGCTAGTACGCTAACCCCTAGATCATGGAGGTCCCACGTTGTGAAAGACATTTAAACGTTATCGAGCATGCAGTTACACCAGCGAGTGCGGCCAAACAGCCAAACGTTTCCTTTGGATAAACAGGTACATGCTTAGCCAAAGGTATCTGCACAAGAAGGCACGCTCTTTATTAGTTTGGATTTCAAATCAGATAGATTTCTATTCAGGTTCTCAAGTAATACTACTCAGAAATACCAGAAACCTCTTAGATACCATGCATATTCACAAAGCGTACCAGGACATCCTTTCGCGACTTGGACAGAGAGTGATTCCGATCACAACTTGCTCAAAAAGAATTTGTCCAACTCTATCAAGGCATTATCCTGGCAAATATATTTGTAAACCGGCAATTTCATAAGTTCGTCAATTGTATTCTTATCCACACCTTAGTGTAACTAATTAACTCTTGTTTCAAACACGTGAATATACACAAGTTTTTAAATTAGCATTTCTTTAGAATACCAGATGGTTACAAAACATATTTTCATTTTTTGGACCTTATCGTTTTAACAATCATGTAGCCCAGCACACATACCTGTATTTATTTTATATAAATTCGAAATATATTAAAAGTTATCACGAATGTGGAGTGATTCATTTTTAAAGGCCGTACAATGTCAAAACACTTAGTGTGGTGTGGCGCGTACGGAAGAAACAAGCCTTTGACAGATAGTCACACATCACAGCCGAACGTGCATCACTCCGCTGAGGTGTTTGCAGAAAGCTATTGCGATGACGATGTTTCGACATTCGTGTTTACGGATGGGGTGGTGGTGTCATAATAGCATATATATTCCACATCAGGGTGTAGGTTTCACATTGGGTTTGTGGTTCACATGCCATGATGACAATCGAGTAGCCCGAGGAAAGCCGGCATATACATCGCAGCCACCAGTGTACAGAGCCTGCCACAAGCATCACCAAGGCGGTAGTTAATGGTCATGGATAGTTAATGAGTTGGAATAAAAACAAGTCCCGGATTATCGAAGGTAATACAAGATTCCGTGTAGAGCGGGAGGGGAGATACATGCTGCTTGGTACATCCCTGGAGCATACTAAGCTGTGCGGTAGGGAAAAAGAGAAGTCATCAAAGAAGAGCACATACTACGCTTGACTGAAACTATAAACTCATGAAGCCACAAGGCTGGTTGATTTTTATCGGGCTCGTGTTCCGCACGACTGGCGTTGCGTGAATAATGTACATACACAATGAAAATGTAGCAAGGATGTGTATATGCCATGTTGAGCTACAATGGCTAGGTATATCGACTGGATTGTCTATTTTCCTCGCACGCTGTCTGATCTCGCACCGTGACCACCTGGGGGCGGGGCAACAGCCACAGTGTAATACCTCGACAAACCCACCAATCATATCTCGTCCTTCACGGCCAAGGCTAATTAGAGCCTATTTGCTGTACTCAAAAGTCTCCCTCTACATCCATAAACAATTGACAGCCATCTGCTGTTCTGGCCTACGGTTAGCAAACACGGGCGACATTAAATGTGCGATAAAGTCTACCAGCATGTATAGAACCGAGCCACATATGTATATAGACCCTAGCACTTATAGGAGCCTACTCTCTCCGAAGGTCTCATGGTAATTTTCTCACCTACTTCCAGCAAGCTAACGCACAGTCATGAAAAGTTCTTCAGTGGGCCGGACAGAAAGATTCATTTGAAATTTCTATTTTGTGTGCTAAGCCATGCAAGCGGAATTGCCCATGTGTTTAAAATTTTGTCATGCATGTCATTAAATCGACGCTGAGGGGAGTGAACAATTCACGTCATTTGGTGTCAATCACTTCGCGCACATATAACAGCTATCTTATCGCACACAAAAGGGGCGGAACGGATCAGGGCACAAATATCAGCAATGGATATCTGAAAAAGTTTTTTTTTTTTACTTGTCGGCGGTACGAGCCGTATTAACGAAAGTAAACAACGTGAATAGGGCATCACCGTCACGGGAATCGGGAAAATTAGCTACATATGGCCTCGATTTTGTGGGGACATAATTACATCCCCGCCGGTCCGAGTACGATTGACGTGGATAACGGAGTGCTGGCTTGTGTCGATGGAGTGGTAGCGACAGCACAGTTGATGCTGGCGACACACATTCCCGCTATCCGCCCTCGGGCACGGGGGAAACACAGGAACACTGGAGAGCAACGGATTACACACAGATTCTCGACCTGTCACCCACGGGGCTAAACTTCCACGCGCAACGTGTTGGGATACAGGGATTTCACCATGCAGGTGCTACATGAAATTGACACAACCATAACCACAAAAAAAAAAAAAAAAAAAAAAGGGGGCCAGTAAAGAATGAGAAGTGTCATTATTTATCTATTTGATTGGTGTTGTACGCCGTACTCAAGAATATTTCACTTATACGACGGCAGCCAGCATTATGGTGGGAGGAAACCGGGCAGAACACGGGGGAAACCCACGACCATCCGCAGGTTGCTGGCAGACCTTCCCAGGTGCGGCGGGAGAGGAAGTGAGCATGAGCTGGTCTTGAACTCACAGCGACCGCATTGGTGGGAGGCTTCTGGTCATTGTGCTGCGATAGCACGCTAACCGACTGAGCCCCAGAAGTGTCATTATACTAAACGTGTCTGTTGACGTCAAAAATTGTCAGTTTTAGTTACACTAATGTTGGATACATTACAAGTTGTCTAAAGGTGTAGTGGTTGTGGTGTCGACAATTAAGCGAGAAGACTTCCGCCAGTGTGATGTAAATCAAGTCAACCGCAGGATTGGCGCACAATATTACCACAAATTATATCGATATATATTGTAAAATTATGGTGGTTATTCAATATATTTCTGATTGACGACTCATCAAATAAAAACAAAGTTATTCTGGGAATAACTACTGTAAAAATAAACCGAAAACCACGATATAAGATTAAGTGAACAAAAATAACCATCGGTGAAGAATTTACTCAGAGGGAGGTTTCCAATATTGTCTATTTATTGGTGAAAAAGACTGGGCACTGCGGGTGGAATCCGCTATATAGATATCTATTCCAAGCAACATACTCATCTCACTGACCAAAGTGGTATAAAAATATCTTGTAAAAACGAAACCAGCTACCCGCGGGCTGACGTAAATAACCGTGAACATCTGGCTGGATACACTGTCATCAGGGGTAGCCGGCTCGCAAGATACCAGCTATATCCCCCACCCCTGTTGTCTGGTCGGCTCTAAATGGAATCATAGATTAGCGGAAACAAAGCCCGCAGAGAGCCCACTGTAATAGCCTTAAAAGAAGCTCCGTTAATTCCATATTGGCGGTTAAGAGATTCTCCTGTAACCAGCTGCAATAAAGCATCTAAGTGGCCGGCTGGAGACTAGAGCGAGATAACGGACCGGCAGAATGAAGTAGGCCCCGAGCTCCGGGGAGGCCGGGTGGCAGACAGACAATGACGGAAAACAATGGCTCCCGCGGGAATTGTTACACTCTGCAATCATACTAGCATTCTACAGGACACCCTGACCATAGTTCTGAATCATATACAGTGCTCCAGTCCCTGAAGCTTTCAGACAGGGCATTTCCCAGCTATACGGGACAAAAACACGACACAGACAACTGACACGAACTAATATATTGCAATAATTACGCTTAATTCCTATCCCACCATAGGCCTTTTTTCTTTGGCAAATACACGCAAGTTTCGTATGTGTAGTGGTATTTGGTCCCATATCCATATGTATCATACGCCTTCCCTCCAGTACAACTAGGCACCACGGGACTATAGGCGCATGAATATTCCAGTTTTACCATCAACTTTGCCTCAAAAGTATTGCTGACAGCAGCCAGTTCGCCTTTATTATGTGACTTTTGAACAAAAATCTATGCAGGAACTATGAAGAAAAGCACAATTTTCAGAATCAGAAAATTTTATTCAAATGGCAGATACTGAATTTATTGTTCATACATCAATCAGTCTTTGATATCGCCAGTGTGTGTAATAACTGATACCTTGGCATCAATACAACCTTTACACAACTTTTCGTTCACTTCTGTTTGAGACCAACAATTTTTCACTATTTAGACATGTTCCCCCCAAAATCTAAATACCCACTTACTGCGCATGTCAGAGAGGTCGAACTGATCACTTTAGTTTAGGATAAGATTTAGACTTTTGTTCTGTTTCAATCAATAAAGTGCAGTTAAATGTTAAAACTATGTAATGGGATTTTAAAGTTTCATATACCTAAACAACCTTTTTGTTATCCACAGACGGTATTTTATGTTAAAATAGCTCGTTAATATGCAATAGAAAACTGATGTCATAAGAATTTTAATCACAGGTGAAAACAGATAAACTCTGTTTCATATCACTGGTATTACCAACATGTGTGATAAAGACCACCACAGATTTGTTGCATTCGACTGCATTTTATTCAGTCCAAAACACTGCAAAAAGCAACACACTTTTTGGATACAGATTTGAATAGTCTCTCCACTGATACTAACTTATCTGTTTTTTTTGTGATCTTTCACTTGAAAGCAGCAAGAAGCTTTTGAACAATTCTTTACGCCACGGACGAATAAAAGCCATCAGCCTATTAATGAAAAGAATTTTTAAGAACTGAAATTATTGATCTACATTCAAACTGATCGGTTTTATCATTAACAAAAGCCTGAGAACAACTGTTTCATGAATTCTATAGGCTTATAAATTATCTTGAAGCAGAATCTGGATTGCTGAGGTTGGGGTACAATCTGTAGCGCCTCACTCTGTAGCTGTGACAAGGTAAGAGGCTAGGCACTAAGCAATGTACTTACAGCAATCGACTATATATGCCCCAGTTACCCCTCCCGTCCCATGACTGGGATCATATTAAACTGGTTTAATTCTAATCCAGGGATTACCTCTCATTTGAGACCAGTGTAACAAATTGGGGGTTTATTTTCCAGATCTAACCACCTGCTGTCAGCATCAGATAGATCATGAAAACATTACCCAATCCAGATTAAGTGATAGCAGTGCCAACATCAGGTGTAGAGATAGCAGTGCCAACATCAGGTGTAGAGATAGCAGTGCCAACATCAGGTGTAGAGATAGCAGTGCCAACATCCGGTGTAAAGATCGTAGAGCCAACATCAGGTATAGAGACAGCAGTGCCAACTTCAGGTATAGAGATAGCAGTGCCAACATCAGGTATAGAGATAGCAGTGTCAACATCAGGTATCAGGTGTAGAGATAGCAGTGTCAACATCAGGTATCAGGTGTAGAGATAGCAGCGCCAACATCAGGTATAGAGACAGCAGTGCCAACATCAGGTATAGAGATAGCAGTGCCAACATCAGGTGTAGAGATAGCAGTGCCAATATCCGGTGTAGAGATAGCAGCGATTTAGTGATTTAGTGATTGGATTTTCAAAACTGGATGATGTGATAAAACTGCCTACATCAGGCATAATGATAACAGTGCATTTCACATTATGTTGTACAATGAAGATCATCTGTTACTTGTCTTAGACACTAGACTTTGGGCTTCTACAGTAAATGTTGACACATGAGCAAAACACTTGTTATCACTGTGAGACAGCAGGCCATTTTGTCTCATACAGCACTGTTATTACAGACACAAGATCAGGTATGGACAGAACACAGATTGCATGAGCAGAGCCCAGGTTTTATCCAGGTTTGCCAGTTATACAGTGTAGCCAAATGCAACAGCACCATGCGCCATCCGTGTGAAACAGCTTTCGAAGAATTCAGAATCTGAACATGAGTCCACCATAGATGATTTTTGTCATGTTTCCAACAGAAAAGAAGCAGGAGACAGTCAACTGAATGATGATACAAATCTTGCGACCTTGGGCTTTTGATTCTCCGTGCCAGACGTGAAAAATGTGTCTGGCCAGAGATTGTCCACAACAGCACCACTTGCCCCTCACAGCCAAAGTGGTAAGGCAGATAATGTCTAATGAGAGGCCAATCACAGGCATCAATCAATTCCTCTTGACACCTAATGGACCTGTCCATCAAGCACCATGATACATACATCATGCAATTCAAAAGTCACAATTTGGTTTTCTACTAACATCTCCACAGCTTGTGAGCTCTTCACTGACGATTCCAAGCTGTCCCCTCTTTGTCAGAATGCATCAACCCAGATCAGCCTCTTGCAGGTTTCATGGCAAGATTAAGCTGTTTGTCGGCCTTACAGTCTCCCCCTGGTTAATGCTGTTACCTGCCTTAGGTTAAAGTTCTGATAAGTCAATGGCGGGTGATCAGTCCCCTGTTGTACACCACGATGCAGTTCAACTGAGACCAATTCCGGTTTCCTCGATCTCACCCTTTTCCTTCCCAGAATCCCTTCCATTTTTGCTCAAATGCTTCCATTGTTTCAATACCAATGCCTGAAAAAAATCACAGTCTCTTGGAAAGCAGCTCTACTGTTTGGACTAAATTATCATGAAATCAGTTACAAAATTGTGTCCGTCAGTGTTCATACACTACATTTATAGCCAGTTTCACTGAAATAAAACACAAACTGCAGGAAGATACAGACTAACAGACAATGTTAATTTGGAATCTTTACTATCAATTATACTTATATTATTTATATACTTATTTATGATACTTATATTTATATACTTATATTTATTATACTATAACAATGGACATTCGAAATTGAAAATCAATACCATGAAACATGTATCTTAATGTATTTGCACTTGTTCCAAGTTTCACTGAAATCACATTAAGTCTATTGGAACAGTAGCATTTTAAAGCCATTTTTAAGATGCTGGACTGACATACAGTCAGACAACAGACCATTGAAAATGAAATGTCAATAGATAAGAAATATGTACCTTAATCTACTCAACAACTGTATCAAGTATCATTGAAACTGAACAAAACATACATGTATGCTGGCAAACAATCAAACATCGAAATTTTAAATGGATACTACAAGCGATGTATCTCCATGTACTCTACACTTGTACCAAGTTTTGCTGAAATTGGACAAAAGCTGTAGGAGGAGTAGCATTTTGAAAGAAAAGTTAACAGACACTGGCCAGACAGAAACAAGACCACCTGCAAACTCTTCTGGTCATAGCCTATAACCAGTACAGCTAAAAAAATCATAGCTTCAGTAACACTGCTTAGAACACCAGTAATTAAATACCTATATTCACACAGCAGTTTATTTATTTGCTTGTTTAACACCATAGTCAAAAATGTTTCCCTTATACGACGGCAGTCAGTTTCATAGGAGGAAGAAACCAGAGTGGTCACGATAAACCACCAGCCTTTGGCTGCAAACAAACCTTCCTGTGTGTGACATTCACAGACGCACACTACATTGGCGGAAGACAAGTGGGCATCAATGAACATTAGACTGTGCCAAAAGCCACATGAGTGTTGCGATCAGCTCAATGTCACCAAGTCACGACGAATAAGCAGAGCAGGGAGGAATCTACAAGCTTCCAGTCCAAGACCAGGATTGAACCTGCACCCAGTCAAACAGCAGTTACATACATATCTGACAGAAAGCCATATGTTGATGAACTGACCAGGAAACCAAAGCAGTGCTTCAGAGCTGAAGTCAAGTGTCAGAGCTTTGATTGGAGTTGGGGTACTAGTGGTGAGGATGAGATGTAGGGAGAGGGGGCCTCTCAGGCTACAGACAAGTACCAACTGTAACACTTGGCCTCAAGGAGTAGCAGTGCTGTCAGGTTACAGATTACAGCCCACTGAAGAAGAAACTCAAGTACCTAGACGTCAACGTCAAGAGGATAAACCAGGCTATGGTCTCTAAACAACATTACCACTGTCATGAGCATATTCCCAATCAGTAATGCACATGGCAGGACAGGAAAATGCTCATGGTGGACAACGACTGGATGATGATGATGTTTGCCCCTAACATGTATCCTTGTGTTTACTGGAATGATGATTTGGACATAACTCTAAAAACATAGCTCAATCATATGTGTATTGTCTCAGGTTTGAAGGTTAAACATCCTGGTACAAATAATGTGACAGCAACAGAAATACCAAATGTAAACATCCACATTAACAAAAAAGTCTACAGGTAAATATTTTGGCTGGAATCTTGCTTTTACTTCTGGATCGCTTGCTATGACAACACTTCTTTACAAAGGGGATTGTAATTGAGATTTGAATGAGAATACTACTATTAAGTGGCCAAACAAACACCCCTCAGGTGCATGGACATTGAGTGGTGTTTATTACCAGTTATTGAAATCACACACTCAACACTCATATCTCTGCTTACGAAAGTAAATATTTTAGTACACAAAATTTCCACAAAGGTTTAATACCAGGTACACAATACAAAGACTCAGCCCAGACTAACCTTGTTGTTTACAGGCGGTCAGGAATGGTTTGAGTCTGACCATGTTTTCCAGGCCACTCAAGTCGTGTGTGGTCAACACTGTCACCATAGTGCCACTGACCAGCTGACCAGTCTGCTGGTTCAAGTACTGACTGCAACTTAACAGCTCCTGTAAACACCTGCAAAATACAGCCATACAGTACAAGAATAAAGGCAACACAAGAAGGAAGGTAGTAAAAGAATAAAGGTGGTACAAGAATAAAGGTGGTACAAGAATAAAGGTGACAGAATAGTATTTATCCCATAAATGGGGCCCGGAATATGACATAAAAGGGGTGACAAAAATAGCGTATGCATTGTTTTGTCAACAATGTTAAGTTTTTCTTGATTGGTTCATGACCGTTCAATGTAAACATTAGCCAATCAAAAGCTACAGACACACACACACACATCAAAAGACTTTGTTCTACTGCGTACTTTTGTCGACTATTTTGAGTGCAAATATCCGAAGACATGCTGACTGTAAGTGTGCACGCTCCGCACTTATGTCACGTCACTTGTCGGTTTCTCCTGTGACTGCTTGCTGTCTTCCTCTATCTCACAAACGTGTTTGTAAACTGTTTGAAAACCATTGCCTGATACTTAGTTTTAATTATATACTCAATAATGTCAAAAATCCAGCCAAACTTGTGTCGGTAAAGGCAGTTCCAAATTTGAACTCCTTTGTGTGGCGTATATTTTATTCTGTGTATAATTTATGCGCTTTGGCCTGCGGACACATTACCGGCATCACTCTCGTTTAATAAATTTGATAGCACAGGATCAATCAGAGATCCTCTTTTTATTTATTTATTTGATCGGTGTTTTACGCCATACTCAAGAACATTTCAATTATACAATGGCAGCCAGCATTATGTTAGGAGGAAACCTGGCAGAGCTTGGGGAAAACCCAGGACCATCCGTACATTGCTGGTGGACCTTCCCATGTACGACCAGAGAGGTATGCAGCGTGAGTTGAGCTTTAGCTCAGGGTGAATGCATTGGTGAGAGGCACCTGGATCATTACGCTGCATCAGCATGCTAACCCCCTCAGCTGTGGAAGACTCCCATATGTAGATATGCATATATCCGCTAACATCTTATTTCAGGCCAAGTCTACAATGTACTTCCCCATTTTTCAATCATGCCTTCCGCTCAAGTTCACAGTTTCCTGTTTTCAGAAATCGTTTCATCTTTCAGATTATGGAGTCTCAAAAAGCTTGGAATTTTATCTCATTCATCTCACTTCTCATATGTATTCGTTGAAGATTGCAAACATCATCTCTTTTTTACACAAACAAATTTTTGAAACCAAACAGGCATAAATGTAGCCAGGGCTGGCTCTTCCTGTAACTATTCAAGCACAGGAAAGCACAGGATATGTGCCAGCTATAACTCTCTAAAATGCCGTGACTGACAAGACCTAGCCTGCTGCGATAAATACAAACTCCCACAAGGTCATTACTGATGATGTCTATTTATGTGTAATGTTTAATACTGTGTACACTGCACAGACCACAGTTCTCTGTTCCCCTTCTTCAGCGTCTTCTTTGGATGAGGCCCAGTCCTCTCTTTGGCCTTCTGAGCACGGATATATCTATGAACAATACAACAGTACACACATATTCAAGAGGCTAGAGAGTGACAAGTCTTTTCCAATTTTTTCTATTTTACTCCAGAACCATGATGAAGCTAACATTAATGCTTGATGTTGAATATATAACTGACATGCCCATTAATGAGTTATTGTTGCACATTTATAATCTGATATTTACTTGATAAAAGTTTCACACTCTTTATGATTTTATTGTATGTGTACACATACAACCATAGTTGGGTGAGGGAGATAGGAAAACTCCATCTCACTGGCTAATAAATTCTGAACGCAACTATTTAATGTCTAGAAATATTACACAGTTCTAGACAGAATAAGTTTAGAACAGCAATATTTCACCTGTTGCCTTTGTGCATTTCCACCTCCAGCCACCTGATGACCTCTCTGGCTGCAGCACTCTCCTTCTTCATGAAGTCCAGTGTATCTATGACTACAGCACACAAACAACAAATCACTTCTCATTAAATTTTTCACAGAGAGCAATCTGCTTTATGCCTGGAGGAAACCAGCAAGCCTGCTGTAAACCACTGCTCTTTGGCAGGTATCTGATCAACTTCCTCACTGAAAACCGAAGCCAGTCGTGCGAAAGCTGGATTCAAACACATGATGTCACTAGTCAAGGGCCTGACTGTCACAAAAAGGAAGGTGTTCTAACTGTCTGGTCAGCCAGGGCAAAACTGGTGACTGTGGAGTGAATGCAATGCACGCAAACAGCAAAGAATACTTGGGTCAACAGAGAAATCAAGGGCATAAATTTTGAAGGTCAGATACAACTACTGAATATCTTCAACTCCTTCAACCAATGAAGCACTTCTGACAGTGGACTCTATGCATACAATGATTATGAAAATGACACTAAAAACGATTTGATTGTGTGATTAAAGATACAAACTTCATAAAACTGTGCAAACTATTTCTTTACACCCCATAGCTCTGTCAGAATGTTTCAAAATATTGATAACAGAGGTGGTTGAAAAGGTTGAAGAATCTGGGTACACACACATACACAAACAGCACAACTTTACTGAAAAATAATGTACAATGCACTTAAAACCCTTCAGCCTTCAGTAGATGTACAATGCCATCAACAGATCCAACTTTAACGAAAAGTTGCTAATGGCATGCCAGCGTGTAGGTATGGTATAAGTTTAGCAAACTTCGGACAAATTGATTAAGAGATAGAGCGTCTACAGGGAGACATAGAGACTATAGGGTTCTGTCTCATAACAAAGTGTGAGTGTGGTATAAGTTTAGGTGAATTTTAGTTCATCTGTTCAACATATACAATGTTTGCCCAGAAATGACCAGACTCACAAACTGACAGATGGCCAGACATTCAAACAACTGATCGTGCTAAGCTGAAATGAGAAAGGGTTCATCTACATTCCTACATTTACGTGTCATGTAAGTCTGGTAAACTTTGATTACAAACATCAGGAGATGTCGTGTTTATAAAATTAAACTTAAATAACCCCAACAACAGCCCTTGGCCAATAATGGCAGAGGGGTAAAGATGGATTATTGTCTAAAGAATGTTTCACTTAGTATACAATGGTTGTTAGTTTTATGGGTGGCAGAACATAATGCCCAGGGTAAACCACCAGCCTTCAGTAAGTCAGGTACAGACTTTAGGAATGCCTTGAGAAAGTGTGACCTTACCTGAGAGAGGTATGATGATGATACACCTGGCTGATTGGGTGAGGTGTTTGAAAACAGCCAGGTGATCACACAGGACTTTGGTGTCCGGAATCAGGTAGGGTGGGAATGAAGGTGTGTTCTCCGACTCCAGGGAGCCCTCCAGTTGGCTAACCTCAGACTGGGTATCAGAACAAACACAGGTAACACAATTAACTACAATCTGCAGAGAAGCCACATATGTACACCAATAAATTATTTATTAATGTTGGTCATGTTTCTGAACTGGAAGGAAACTGAACAGAGATCATATATAACCCTAAATATCCCACCTGAATCAGACAGCCACGTAATTCTTTGTTACTGAACCACAGCTGTGCCAGCTTAAGAGAAATTACAGTTAAGCTGACAGCAGCACAAGGCATTTTGAATGCGTTCTATAGAGATTGCTTATAATTTAGAGACATTGCAATTCACCTAAATTTAGCTTTTTTCCAAATTGCTTGATTATGATATATTCATTCACCATACAGGGTGAACTTTATGAAATCGGATGAATTTGTTATCAGATCTGTTATCTTGCTATCAAACTTAAGTGTTGGTATCAGAAGTACCATTTTAAAACCTTGATGTGCTTCTGAAATTGCATGTTTACAGGTCAAACCTTCGGTGTGGTACAGTGTATGCATTTAGATGTTCTACATAAAGCTTCTGGCGCACTTGAGACAGTGTGGATGGAATGGACTTGTGGCCCGACATTTGCCAGCAGCAAACCTGCTCAGATGACTTAGTTACCATCACCAATGATGTAGTGCAGGATTATGATCAGCACCCGCAGGTACAAACCACCATACAGACACCCTGACAATAACTGTATTGGCTTCTAACAAGGCTCCCTTTGGTCATGTTGCTGATTGGTGTAGTACCGAAATTCTCCTTTTAACAGCTGTGCTTGGTATTGGGGTAACTGGCTCTTTAGTCCCTCGCCCAGAAGGCAGGTTCGGGAGTGGACATGATTTTGCTAAAGCCACACAGCTGATGCTCCCTGCACAGTCATTTCAGCAGAAGGGCAGACTAATAAATTTCAGAGTTGTCCAATTATATAGTTTCCCTCTGGCTCCTCACAGAAAAAACATCAGGCCAATTTCTGACCTACAGTGGACTCCTGTTGAAATATCTATTAAATAAATTATACATCAGCACGCAAATAATTCCGCAAATTTCCAAAATTGTTGTCCCCGATGCCCTATTATCAAGACCCAGGCAAAATGGCTCCGGAATAATTGGGCGACAAGTTAGCCAGGACCTGTAGACTGGTGAAGTTTTTATAAGACGGCTCTAGCCAGAGACTTGAACCACTAGTAACTCAGGACACTAACAATCAGAAAGGAAATGAAATATTGATTTCTGGAGTATTTATAGCCCCATACTCTGCCATAACATAAGCACAATGGTGGGCTGAAATCTCTATCAGGGGGATAGCTTTGGTATTTACAGGCTTTGCTCATTTTTTGCAGCATGCTGGAAACGTACAAAAGGGAAATTGGTCCGGATCTCTAAACCCCTCAGTTGATTCCCTGCCAGACATATCGCAGTAATAGTATTATCTAATTGGAAATGGGGAGGAAATATATTCCATCGCTAAAGCCATCCATCTGACTGTCAAAACGGCTGTTCTCAGAAGTGAGCTTTCATCTTTGAGGACTGGGCAGCGCTGCAGGGATAGGATGACAGCTTGGTCTGTCTGTGTGCAGAGCCTTCCCCGCCCGTGTATCAAGGCACACAGAATAATACATGATTCACCCAGTTATCAGGCCCCTTGTTACAATCAATTCATTACTCCTCACCACAAAAAACCAGTTCCCAAAATACTCAGGTGATTTTTATTTCAGATTCAAAGTCACTATTAATATACATGCTAGTTCAATTGACTTTTTTTGTGAAGAAGTTTTGCTACAAAGCTGAAAGAGACAAAAGGATTTAAAATAATTCAACCAAGACAACTCAATTTCCTGCCTATACTCACACAAAGGTTATTAAAGATGAAATCTCAATTGTAGGCATAAATAACACATACTACATTTTGACGTTAATTACTTCTTTCCCTCCTCACACACAGTCTCCTATTGTGAACATTTAACTGTATCAAAAGTTAAAAAAGAGAGTCAAAACTATTAAGTGTACACAGAGTGCATCTTTAGACATTTAGACAAAATCCAGATACAGACATATACTGTATTGCTGACCTCTAATTGTGAGCTGAACAAGATACACAATATTTGACCATACATCAAACACTGGGAAAACGTGACAGGATATCCTGAGTAGCAAACAGCCATACAATATGTCCTCAGCTGTGACAGTGACAAGCATAAGTTAATTATGACTCTCACCTGCAAACGAAGCTGGGCCATATCTCTCATCAGCTGATTCCTGCGGGTTTCCTCGTGTACCTACAACAGTAATGTCACTAGATAAATTCAGATAAATCATTAAAAACAGAAATAAAAATCAGTTCAATGAACCACCCGCACTTTATGAAAATTTTTATTTTACACAGAAAGACCTACTGACAGTTTAGAGAAGACAGACTCAAGCTGCTTTCGACACTGTCTGCAAGGTTTCATTCGTGAGGTAGCATTTTATCTGTGAGATAAGGCTTAAGCAGTGAGGTGAGGTTTCTTCTGTGCGGTGAGGTATAATCGGTGAGGTTTCTTCTGTGAGGTGAGGTATAATCGGTGAGGTTTTATCTCTGAGGTAAGGTTTTATCTGTAAGATGAGGTCTTGCCTATGAGGTGTAGGTTTATCTGTGAGATGAAGTTTATGAGCTAAGGGGTCAGGTTTGGAGAATGACCCCTATCATATGACAGCCAAACTCCACAGGTACTTCCAGGCATCCTCAACCTCTGTCCTCAAGTCATGCTGACTAAAACCAGCCAAAACACAACAAATAGACCATAAATGTCAGGCTTGTTAGTTGCTGAGACAGGCCATTCTGGTGGCCAGACACATTGGCTTTCAACAGCAGATTAATGGAGGGTCCTGCAGGGACAAGAGCCTATTCCAATGACATGAGCTCATTGTATTACCATAGGCTGTGGAATTATCACTGTACACCAAGACTGGACCAGGGTTTACACTGAAGTATATCACACACATACCTACAGTCTGTCCCTGACTCCCACAAGACAAACTTACACAAACAGACTTATTGTGATTCTAAGCACTTTTTACTTCCTGTATATTTTAATACTTTTCACAGCCTCCTCATGTTACTACCTGATTAACCCAAGAGTTATCTCCTGCTGAAATGGTAACCAAACCAGAGAGGCAAGTTTAATTTCTGCATTTTGGAAGCATATATTTCTTTCAAAAACTCCCACTATGAACAAGCATGACATCAAGCTAGTTTGTATCAGTAACAAGTTTGAATTCACAGCAGCTGTACATATACCAAATCGTGGACCAACATTTGTTCAGTAAATATACCCATTTTTTAGTAGACAGATCATACCAGCAACATCAGCACCAATTAACCATCTTCCTGCTAGTTGCAGGTCAACGTTATATGTTTTATTGTTGTGATCATTACACCATACGTTATTGGAAAACCAGAGACGGGTTAATCAACACAGCAGTTGTTTACCGTTTGACACTTCTATCAACTGTTTCCCACATCAGCTTAATGATGTAAACATTGTTTATGGTTTGACACTTTCATCATCTGTTATCCACCCATCTTCATGATGTAAACAATGTTTACAGTTTGACACTTCCATAGACTGTTATCCATCCATCTTCATGATGTAAACAATGTTTCCTCTTTGATACTTCCATCCAGCCATCTTTATGATGTAAACAATGTTTCCCCTTTGATACTTCCATCCAGCCATCTTCATGATGTAAACAATGTTTCCTCTTTGATACTTCCATCCAGCCATCTTTATGTTGTAAACAATGTTTCCCCTTTGATACTTCCATCCTGCCATCTTAATGATGTAAACAATGTTTCCCCTTTGATACTTCCATGCAGCCATCTTTATGATGTAAACAATGTTTCCCCTTTGATACTTCCATCCAGCCATCTTAATGATGTAAACAATGTTTCCCCTTTGACACTTCCATCCAGCCATCTTTATGATGTAAACAATGTTTCCCCTTTGACACTTCCATCCAGGCATCCTAATGATGTAAACAATGTTTCCCCTTTGATACTTCCATCCAGCCATCTTTATGATGTAAACAATGTTTACGGTTTGACACTTCCATCCAGCCATCTTAATGGTGTAAACAATGTTTCCCCTTTGATACTTCCATCCAGCCATCTTAATGGTGTAAACAATGTTTCCCCTTTGATACTTCCATCCAGCCATCTTCATGATGTAAACAATGTTTACGGTTTGACACTTCCATCAACTGTTAACCAGCCACCTTCATGATGTAAACATTCCTCAAAGTCATGTATTTATCAAACCACTCAACTTTCCCATGAAGATTTTATTCAAGAAGCAATAGTATTGGGGTCAGTGGGCTTTGCCTGCACTGACCTGCACTGCAACTAACACAGTTGTACCAAAAAGTTATTAATCCAGAAATTATAAAACATTCCCACTGGACTTACCAAACGCATTATTGCAGCAGACTCGCAGAGACATTAATACAAGATCACAACATCTTGCTATAAAATCTAATGCCCATTTTAAAAACAAAACACACCAGGAACTTTAAAAATCTCTCTGAAACTGTTAAAAGCCAAACAGTTTCAATTCCAAGGATACATGATGGTTCCTTTGTCCATCACTGTACCAAGTTCATCATGAAGACCAGTGATTTTAATTCAGCTATCTAAGATTCCTCAGTAAGAAAATGCTCTGGTATTAAGTGCGACAGGAATGTCTGTATTGACCCAGGGTATTAAACACTACATCTAACAAGTCAATACACTTCTTCACAAAACAATATATAATCTGTTCCATAAGCTTTCTTTTCCAGGATGTGTTTAATGAACATCATATTTCTCCAATTTCCATGTGTTTACAGAGGCAGCTTTCATGATGTTACTAGCAGGGTTGAAGCTTCAATCTGCGACACTGAGGCTGAGCTTATTACAGGAAAATGGAACGGAAGCGAGGGAGACTTGCGGGTGAATCCCGCAGACACAGTCGATGTGTTTGAAGAGAGCACCATTCTGTACCTCGGACAACTGACTGCTGTTTCAATAAAAGTCTCAATCCCGTGTTAGGGGAAAGCTGAGAGAAAATTCTCTATCTGAACAGGTCTATCACCTTCAGCTGCTGGAATAATGGATGAACTGGTTAAAAAAAATATCAAATGGACTGCCTTTGATGTTCAATCATTAGCTACAGCCAGCAGATAGAAGTGATGTATCTGAATGTACAGCCCAGGATGTTCTGTACCCATCAATGGTCCGCTTGTTACATGTTACCTTAGGATAAGAGGTTGACAGATACCGCTGTATTACAATTTGGAATTCAGGGCTGGGAAGGGCTCTTGTTCTCCCTGCTTGTTACACATGGTTAATGCCATTTAGCTGCTACTTCACTGATTGACTTATTTATTTGATTGGTGTTTTTGTGCCAACCTCAAGAATATTTTACTTATGCGACAGTGGAAGGAAACCGAAAAGGCCCTGGATGAAACCCAAGACGATCCCTAGGTTACTGTCTGACCATCCCACGTATGACTTGAGGGAAACCCAGCATGAGCTGGACTTGAACTCACAGCTCTACTTTGTTGGATGATGATGGCTGTAACCTGGTAATAGATTTACATCATAGTAACCACATGATGATGGCTGTAACCTTGTAATAGATTTACATCATAGTAACCACATGATGATGGCTGAAACATGGTAACAGATTTACATCATAGTAACCACAAATCCACAAGAGTCATGACATATACCACATAACTATCAATCCACTTTGTAATCTGCTGGGACATTTGTGACACACACATTATGTATTTTCTTGTGCTTACAGAACACAAATATTTTTTTATAGTCCCCTTTTTTGAAAAACACACAATTGTATAAATGATATAAGGTTCAGGAATGAAAAACAGCAAAGTACAAGTAGAGAATCTTCCAAATTAAGACAAATCTAAAGTCTCAAACTAAACTTTAATTAGGGCATTCCACAAAAGAGGGCCTCTGCGGCCAAGGGGGTTAGCTTGGCAGCGCAGCATAATGACTCAGTGCCTCTCACTAATGCGGTCGCCGTGAGTTCAAGTCCATCAACCTGCAGATGGTCATGGGTTTCCCCCAGGCTCTTCCTAGTTTCCTCCCACCATAATACCGGCCGCCATCATATTAGTGAAATGTTCTTGAGTACCACTTAAAACACCAATCAAATAAATAAATAAATAAACAATAGGGAGAATGCATGTACCCGATTTGGAAGCACTACTGGAAACGGTTTTTGAGAAATTCTGTCCACAAACAATCCACACACGGCCAAGCAGAGATACAAACCAAGATGCTATTAACTGCATTCATAAGCAGGCATGATGAAAACTGGTTAAGGATGGGTGTCAGTTTTTTATCTGTTTCCAAGTCACCTCTGCATGTCAACCACTGGATAACCAGACATGCTACATTTCTAGTAATCACTGTAGTTGTCAAAATAAAGGATTGAAATTACCTTTTTAATAATCAAATTTAGTCACACAGTTTTATGTAGACATGCCAAATTAAAGTTTGAAATTTATGAAGTCTATTTTCCAGAAAAAAAGAAATGAAAATCAAGGAATCCAATTTTCCAATACGTTACTCTTGAGAGTTAGATATAATTACTCAGCACACCATTATAAACATCCCTGTGAGGCATATCAACAAGAGAAAATCAGCCAATCTTTACAGTTAATTGATCTCACTGCAACAGTCATTAAATTGTACACCTCAAAAAGTGCTAAGCCATAAAACAGAAATATATTCCACATTAATGCTCTATTTTAATGCCTATCAGAATGTTTAAGTGTCTGTGAATGGGCACCCTCTGTGATCAAAGTAAAACATCCACCAAGCAGTGCAGGGTAGATTGTTACATGTGAGCCAGGTCCAGATGGCCAACATGCAAAGTGGAAAGACCCAAAGGCTATAATCCCACAGTCAACTGCCACCCCATCTCTAAGCTGCATGTACACAGATGTCCCCAAACCTCCTCAGGTAAATGTCAGGCTCACACAACTCCTGGGCTAACCCCCCAACCCCACCCCCACACATTTTCTCTGGGTGGTGTCCTGGGTCATGTGTGAGTAAGTACACTGTGGAGTGATAACATCACTGACAACACATGAAGTCTACCTCTCATATGACTGTGTTCTGTACTTAAAACCCACTTATGACATCAAACTATTGTTACCTCGCTACATTGCTTTTAAGGAATGGAGTGATTGGCACACGTCTGGAATGTCTGGGGAAAGCATGCAGATGGTGGCAGCAATTTGCCCATACTGCTGAAGTGTTCCACTATTGTTTGAACCCGACATTATATTTCACGAATCTGCTCTTTGTAATTGGTGGTTTTCAAGGTGCGACATGTGTGTGAATATGGGTAGCGTGGGGGTTTTGATCCCATGAACCCAATAGTCATAGGCATTCATTCATCAAACTGATCTATCTGGGCAAGCTTCATTGACCCTTGTTTGTGGCTGACTATAATAATAACCTTCAGTAGTATAATCATCGTCTGTTCTCACTATAACCTTCAGTAGTATAATCCTCGTCTGTTCTCACTATAACCTTCAGTAGTATAATCCTCGTCTGTTCTCACTATAACCTTCAGTAGTATAATCATCGTCTGTTCTCACTATAACCTTCAGTAGTATAATCCTCGTCTGTTCTCACTATAACCTTCAGTAGTATAATCCTCGTCTGTTCTCACTATAACCTTCAGTAGTATAATCATCGTCTGTTCTCACTATAACCTTCAGTAGTATAATCCTCGTCTGTTCTCACTATAACCTTCAGTAGTATAATCCTCGTCTGTTCTCACTATAACCTTCAGTAGTATAATCCTCGTCTGTTCTCACTATAACCTTCAGTAGTATAATCATCGTCTGTTCTCACTATAACCTTCAGTAGTATAATCATCGTCTGTTCTCACTATAACCTTCAGTAGTATAATCCTCGTCTGTTCTCACTTATAGCACGACATGGAAGCATGGTAGCGCGACTTCAAATCCTAATTGGGTGACATTAATCCATGTAAATAAAAATTATTTCAAATCTTATGATTAATATATTAAATGTGCGATTTATTTAATTTTTGTTTTGGGTTTTACGTTGTTCAAAACATTATTTCACTTCTATAGCGGTGAAATACTGTTGGAGGACAGAAAGTATGAAGCAGGCAAAGTACAACAGATTCCCGACGCCCTATTGGAGAACCCTCGCATCAAGAGCTGGATTTTAACCCTATTAGTAAAATGATATTCCACCACTGCTTAGAGACAACAGTGGACTCAGCCACTAAGTAACAAATCTGTATCGTTCAGCATGCAGACCTAACAGCACATATGTGTTTTTCGCCACGTAAACTCACGATTGTCAGCAGGATGGGTTTTAAGTAGCAGAATGTCTGTGTAATGTCCTATTCCTTAAAATAACCAAGCCTTGGCCGCAGAGGGGCCTCTGCTCCATTTTTTTTTTACGGTATATATTGCATACTGCCATGTGATATCAGTACTGGCAACAGAGAAAAATCCACACTTTATATGGATCTGTTCTGTATGTATGGCCATGTGCTATCAATACTGACAGCACAGGGAGTCCACCCCTCATCCGGCTCTGATCTGTATGTATTGCCATTGACATCAATACTGACCACACAGGTAATCCACACCTCACTTCTCTCTGATCTGTATGTATTACCTCTGACAACAGAGGTAAATCCACACCTCATTTGGTTATGTATGTATTGCCATGTGATATCAGTACTGACAACAAAGGTAATCCACACCTCATTTGGCTCTGTTATGTATGTATTGCCATGTGATATCAGTACTGACAACAAAGGTAATCCACACCTCATTTGGCTCTGTTCTATATATATAGCCATGTGATATCAGTACTGACAACACAGGTAATCCACACCTCATCTGGGTCTGATCTGTATGTGCTGCCATGTGGTATCATTACTGACAACAGAGGTAAATCCACACCTCATTTGGCTCTGTTGTGTATCTATTGCCATGTGATATCAGTACTGACAACAAAGGTAATCCACACCTCATATGGCTCTGTTGTGTATGTATTGCCATGTGTATCAGCACTGGCAACAGAGGTAAATCCTCACCTCATATGACTCTGTTGTGAATGTATGGCCATGCGATATCAACACTGACAACACAGGGAATCCTCACCTCATATGGCTCTGACCTGTATGTATTGCCAATGATATCAATACTGACAACACAGGTAATCCACACCTCACGTCTCTGATCTGTATGCATTGCCATGTGATATCATTACTGACAGCAGAGGAACATCCACACCCCATATGGCTCTGTATGGCCATGAGATATCAGTACTGACAACAGAGATAAATCCACACCTCATAAGCTCTGTTGTGTATGTATGGCCATGTGATATCAGTTCTGACAACACTGGTAATCCACACCTCATATGGCTCTGTTGTGTATGTATTGCAATGTGGTATCATTACTGACAACAGAGGAAAATTCACACCTCATATGGTTCTGTAAATCTATGGCTCTGGTCTGTCCCATCTGTATGCATTGCCCTGTGATATCAGTACTGACAACACAGGTAAATCCACACCTCATATGGCTCTGTTCTGTCCCATCTGTATGTATTGCCATGTGATATCAGTATTAAGAGGTACATGTAATCTATACCTTGCATGGTGATGGTCTATCCTCTCTCCATGGAGCAAGGTGACAGCTGAGAACTAACACCAATCCAGCACTTAAACCAGTTTATTACACATTCATGTCATCATTGAGAGGAGATGGGAACAAGCCAGGATAAATGCTCTTTTGTGGTTTTACTTGAGCATTAAGCTGATGAACAATGTGCAGGGAAACACAGGTGTTGTACAGAGTAGTGGGAGACAATTCACCTGCTTCCCAGAACACAGAAGTCATCTTAACATCCCTATGCACTTTGCTCCTTTCCTTACAACATGACACCCCTAATTACAAGTATATCCACACAGCTATCTGCATGTCTCATAAAAACCCCAGTCAGTTCATCAGCCACAAACATGAGAAACTGGTTCAAACAGCTCCTGAAGCGACTAGTGGTGTCCCTCTCCACCCTTAAATCTAACCCAAGGCTAATGAGCCTTAACATGGAACAAAACATATCCCTCAAGCTATAGCAGAGTTTTTTTTCTAAATGATTAACAACTAACAAATGCTTAGCCCACAACCACCATTTCAGTTAGAAGAGGAAAATACTAAAAACTTTTTTTCTGATGTGTTAAAGTAATATAGATATGAAAACTGACAAATGGTGCAAATGTCACGTAGCCAAAATCCTAGATTGACTGATAAATGAGTATGTATATTTATTAAATTATTTATTTATTTAGATATTTAATTGGGCTTAAATGCCATACGCACGGATTGTTCACTCCTGAATGAAACCAAAATGTCCCGAGAAACCAACAGCCTTTCGCAAGTAACTAATGAATTTTTCCACATGTGAAAGAAGGAACTATTAATCATCTAGATGACCATATCGGCGGTGTTAACCACCTCAATGACCATATCGGCGGTGTTAACCACCTCAATGACCATATGGACAGTGTTAACCACCTCAATGACCATATCGGCGGTGTTAACCACCTCAATGACCATATCGGCAGTGTTAATCACTTCAATGACCATATCGGCAGTGTTAACCACCTCAATGACCACATCGGCAGTGTTAACCACCTCAATGACCATATGGACAGTGTTAACCACCTCAATGACCATATCGGCGGTGTTAACCACCTCAATGACCATATCGGCGGTGTTAACCACCTCAATGACCATATCGGCAGTGTTAACCACCTCAATGACCATATCGGCAGTGTTAACCACCTCAATGACCACATCGGCAGTGTTAACCACCTCAATGACCATATGGACAGTGTTAACTACCAAGATGACCATATGGACAGTGTTAACCACCTCAATGACCATATGGACAGTGTTAACTACCAAGATGACCACATCGGCAGTGTTAACCACCTCAATGACCATATGGACAGTGTTAACTACCAAGATGACCACATCGGCAGTGTTAACCACTTCAGGGACCATATGGGCAGTGTTAACCACCTCAATGACCATATGGACACTGTTAACCACCTCAATGACCATATCGGCAGTGTTAACCACTCAAATGGCCATATGGACAGTGTTAACTACCAAGATGACCATATGGGAACTGTTAACCAGCCAAATGACCCTCTGGCAGTGCTAACCACCTGAATATGGGCACTGCTAACCACCTAAATGACCACATGGGCACTGCTAAACCACTCAAATGACCTTATGGGCACTGCTAACCACCCAAATGACCATATGGGCACTGCTAACCACTCAAATGACCATATGGGCACTGTTAACCACCTGAATGATCATATGGGCACTGCTAACCACCCAAATGACCACATGGGCACTGCTAATCACTCAAATGACCACATGGGCACTGCTAACCACCTAAATGACCATATGCCTACTGCTAAGCACCAAGATGACCACATGGGCACTGCTAGCCACCTGAATGACCACATGGGCACTGCTAACCACCCAAATGACAACATGGGCACTGCTAACCACCCAAATGACAACATGGGCACTGCTAACCACCCAAATAACCATATGGGAACTGCTAACCACCTAGAAGAGCACATGGATATTGTTAACCCCTCTCATGACCATACGTGCACTGATTACCACCCAGATAACCATATGTGCACTGCTAACCACCCAGATGGCCATATGGGCAATGTTAACCACCCAGATGGCCATATGGGCACTGTTAACCACCTAGATGGCCATATCGTTACTATTAACCACCCTGAGGGTCATATGGGCAGCTGTGAGAATCTCCAGCATCCATTATCAGAGGCTGGGCTTGACCCAACTCTTAATGTGTTCATGTGTATCAAGAACAGATATCTTAACCACTCTGTAATGACTTGCTCTCCAGGAATCAGATTTATCCTACTGTGAAAAACAAGTACTGATTTCAGTGCATGGGCTGCTCAGGACACAGCTACATCTAAGTTTTCTTCACCTACAAACCACTAGGGAAACATTCTTAATCCTATCAAAATAAAACCTTGAGGAATGTACATATATGTCCTGTATCCTAGACCTTCCTGTATTGTCACAGAAGACTTAGTGTTCCTGGTATTGCAGGAGGTAAACTACAGTAAGCTGACTGCTTGTTTGCCAAGAAGGTGCAGGTGTGTGACCAAGAGAAAGAATTGAATTACAGTGACAAACTTTCTTCTTTAAATTTAGCTTGTTTTGAATCCTGTAGCTCTGCTACAAACTACAACAGTACTGTGGTTAAACCTACTCTAGCGCAGACAGATGAATGATACCTGGGTCAGATTTATGGTCACTCACTCGTCTTAAGCTAGCCATTTTTTTCAGGATCACATTTTCTGGTGGGGCAGATTTGCCGCCCGCTTTGTCAGACTTCACAAGGGGTGAGGTGAGCAGGGTACTACACAAAGCCCTGATTATCAGGTACACCTTATCCTACACCTTTGATCTCTACCTGAGAGAGATTCTCACAGGTAAGTTATGCTGTGACTAATTGCTTCTCTGCCCTGGCTCTGTTACCTGTCCTCTACAACACACACATGCCTTCACATACACTTACTCCCCACTCTGCCATCTCCAAAACACATCACTTAAACCCAGAATATATTACACTATGGAGCAAAAGTCCCTGTTATTTCATGAGCGATCACATTCAAGCAGTCCATAATGGCCGAGTAGGTAGAATAGGTCACATCTGAGCACATTTCCTATCTACAGCACTCCATCAATTAGGCCCTTGCCAATTGGTTCAGAGTCTACAAAAGTCCCTATTGTAATTGCCTCAATAAAGCCTGGCCCATTTTTCAGACCACAGAACAACATAGTGGGGCAGTAATAAGGACATTTATATGTAAGTGCCAGTCCAAAGCTCCAGGCTGAATTAGCTATGGTCTCTCTGAGTCATGCATACAACACCCTGTTGAGAGCTTGGAATAGCTCAGTGAGTGTGCCTGTCCATCACCACTGCCAATCAAGCTGCAGGTAAACACCCAGTGTGCATACATTAAACCCCACGTGGGGTGAAGAGCTGGCTTGGCCCAGATTGTGGGCGGGACTTGTGAGTGTCTGTCTCTGGTACACATTTACACATGGCCTGGTGTGGAGAGAGGCGATGATCTGAAGCCTGTTCAAAGACTGATTTCTGCCAGACAAACTGAGAGGAACCATTATGAAGCTCGCCTCCAAGGCTTTCTTTCAACTTGCCATTTCCTGTGTTGGATATGCCAGGGCAGCTTAGTGCTCCCTGGCCCTGTCATTGACTCCCAAATAGCTTATCTGGCTACGTCCATACAGGCCTATAGAGCAAACAGAATTCCTTAGCTCACAAGTTTCATCAGGGCTTAAGATTTCTATGTCCCCTTTGCAGTAGAGATATCTATCACAAGAAGTAGAGTAGAGGGGGTGGTGCGACTGGGTGATGGAATAAGACGGAGGCGGTTAGCCAGGCTCTGGCAGAAGGGCAGGGAGAAGGGGAAATGATGTGAGGTTGGGAGGGGGGAGGTGATAGTGAGGGGAAGGGAGGGGGTACATTATTAAGGGAACTGAAGTCATGTCTAAGGCAATCCGATATCGTTTGATCCTAGCAGATGTAGACTGGGCTCCCATCCTCAATCATCATTACCAATTACAAGAGTGATACCTGTGATGCATAGCTCTGCACCTAGCAGCTGCGGTCATGGCCAGGTAGATTCTGCCCCATTATTAACACCTCCCCTACTACACAGGTGTGTCAGAGTGCTAATGAAGCCTGACTAATCAGTTGGCCAGTATTCCCCAGGCCCAGCCAGCCAGCCCTCTTGATTATGCCAGTATTAATTGAATTCTAAACCGGTACTGCTTACATGGCTTACATTTGCATTTAAAATACGACATAACCAGATTAAAGATGCTAGCGTGCTGAGTCAATATGAATGGGTCAGCCATAAGCTTCCTTCAGCAGTACCCACAGCTTATTGATCTATGTAAGAACCTGTCAACCGCCTACCCCCAAAATGAAGCAGTTTACTGACAGATGTATGTATTGCAGACCGTCAGGCGTGAACATCAAGAAGGTGCTTTTTCTACTGTATTTTTCTCAGAACTCATTCTCAGTTCACACTGGAAGGCATCTACACAACACAAGAGCTCATTTGAAATATAATAAACCCTCAAGCATAAAGCTACTTAAATATCAAATCAAAAAAGCAATATAAAGCTATATGTATAACAGGAAAGGTTTAATTGTAATTTTTATAACTGGAAAATTAACTTACAAAATCCCAAATAATACATTGGGGAAAGAGGAGAAAACACCACTGACACAGGTGAACGGAAGTCAGGTAAATGTACCTGGGAATTACTACTCTCAGTCACTAATCCAGTCTTAAATCTCACTCAGGTGAGCATAACTCAAGTAAATGTACACCTGGGAATCACTAACCTGAGTCAGTAATCCTGTTCCATATGGTGAGCACATTTCAAGCATACCTTGGGATTGTTATCCTCACCCACATTTGAAGAAGATTCTGAGAGTACGTGTACATGTGAGAATTACTTGTCATTATGTATGCATCAACATATGCCAGATGATAGGATTTCATAGAATCTCAAGCCCAGCCAATCTGATTTCCCCAGAGTAAAGGCTTACAAAGCCTCAGTCTAGCTCTTTGGGTACATTTGCTTAACTTCAGCAAGATGCAGACAAAACCATCACTCTGCTGCATGGTGTCACTTTGAACGGATTGTTCTTTTCATGGAATCCTTCAAAAAAATTCCTAGCACTTAAATGCACACGAACATGAATCAAATCTTGGTGTTGCTGCTATATGATATACATGCAGGATATACAACAATATCACACATTGTATCATATGATATAAATACAGGATATACAACAATATCACACATTGTATCATATGACATACATGCAGGATATCCAACAACATCACACATTACATCATATGATATACATGCAGGATATACAACAATATCACACATTACACCATATGATATACATGCAGGATATACAACAATATCACACATTACACCATATGATATACATGCAGGATATACAACAATATCACACATTACACCATATGATATACATGCAGGATATACAACAATATCACACATTACACCATATGATATACATGCAGGATATACAAAAATATCACACATTATATCAAATTCATTAAACTAGTGATGTAATTTTCATTTAAACATTACATCAAAAGTTTAATAAATTTAATATAATGGGTAAAGTATCACATATCCTGTTTATCCCAAAATTTATTTCGAACTCTTTCAGATGGATATAGGGTAAGACAATGCCTCTTTGTATTGACAAGTATGTAAATGAGGTAGGAAAGAACTGCACATTTCACCTGATAAAGTTCCGGAAAATTTTCAGGGAATCTGTGATTTCTGTGTAAAACATGGCACAATGCACCAGTTACAAATAATATGATTACCTTTGACATTTTAACAAAAACAATATCAATTAAAAGCTCTCATTTATCAACATACTCAAATCTACCACAACTGATGTAACATGCTGAATAGCATGGTGTGAGGAGTGCAGTGATATCGAGAAGATACTGACTGAAATATTCCAGATATGAAGGTATTTAACAGGAACAATTCACCACAGACCTTTTTTGCTGGTCTCATTAATCATCATGGAGCAGGGAATACAACAAAACAGCTTCTAACATGTTTCTAAAGGCTTGATTCTGGTTCCATCTTGGACATTTTCATGTGGCAGAAGATGTGGAGGTTATTGTGTTTCAGGTGGCAAATAGAATGTGCTTGAGGTGGCAAATAGAATGTGCTTGAGGTGGCAAATAGAATGTGCTGGAACTAAAAATAATCATGACGTACATGAAATGCAGGGCACAAATGGTTTACTCATAGAGACTAGACTTCTATATGTAGGCCTTCTGCAGAGCTGTAAGGTAATTTGAAGGTAATTTTGTGACATGAAATCTGATGCCGAAGGATGCTGTTCCTGTTGTTATTGAGCTTGTAGCTGTGTAGGAATGTGAGTAGGCTGCCTTGCTTTATAGTGTCAAGTGCTTTATAGTGTCAACTGCTTTATTTTCTTCACACAACCTTGGCCACTGTTTTATCATGTATGATGAAATTCATGACAGCAGAATGACCCAAAAAGTTACCCATATAGGTACCAAGAAATCATAATCACTACTCAGATATCTGATCTAGCTGTTTTTTTCTTTTATCTTTTTTTTGCTCCCCGCAACAGACAATCGCAATAAAAGTAGTCCAGTGGGCATTTGTACTTCTTCACTGAATAACCTTACCACTGAAAGTTCAGGTGACCAATGAAAACTTCTCATCATCTATATAATCTGTAGGTATTGACAATCCCATCATTACAGTTATATCACAGGGGCAAATACAGGATAAATCTGCTTATATATGTATATATACATACATAAAAAGAACTATGATAGTCTGAACCATGCACAGAACAGTCAGGTAGGATTCATCATTGTACCATATAACTCTTCCTCTCAGCAAACATATAAAATCAAAAATGCTTTCTATTATACACATAACACAAATCCCTTCAGGTTTAACATCATGTCCCTGGAGGTTTACAACGCCACATAACATCATGTCCCTACAGGATTACAAAGTCACATAACATCATGTCCCTACATGTTTACAAAGTCACATAACATCATGTCCCTACAGGATTACAAAGTCACATAACATCATGTCCCTACAGGATTACAAAGTCACATAACATCATGTCCCTACATGTTTACAAAGTCACATAACATCATGTCCCTACAGGATTACAAAGTCACATAACATCATGTCCCTACATGTTTACAAAGTCACATAACATCATGTCCCTACAGGATTACAAAGTCACATAATATCATGTCCCTACAGGTTTACAAAGTCACATAACATCATGTCCCTACAGGTTTACAAAGTCACATAACACCCTGCAGGTTATAAAGTCACAAAACACCCTACAGGTTTACAAAATCACACAACACCCTACAGGTTTACAACATCACACAACACCCTACAGGTTTACAAAGTCCCTATAGCCAATAGGGCCAATATGGGTCAGGTTCCATTTCCTTAAGAGTTTGAAAATGAAACCTGGAGTTGGTAAAACGGAAATGGAAAGGTGTGAAAAACCTTGGAATAAGGAAGAGTTATAGATAATAGTATTGTAAGGTGGATCATTTAGAGGTGAAGTACCTGGTCATACAGGTGGTCTTTGGGTACTGTCACCTTATGCAGTCCATTAGTACAGGTGACTACAACCCATCATCAAATACCATGAAGAAACTGATATTAATTCAAGGTGCTAAAAAAATAAAAACTTTCAAACATATTCAGACTACTGTAAATTAAATGTTGGAAATTGAGGTTGTCTCGTAATATTGATTGTACTGTCCTTTGGGAGTGGACAAATTTAAGATTCCACTCTCCACATTTCCTTGATATTTAACCAGATTATGGAACTCTTAATTTTATTCCTTTTCTTAACTGGTGTATTTCACCATATTTAAGAATAATTTACTTATACGATGGCGGACAGTATTATGGTGGGAGGAAATCAGACAGAGCCTGGGAGAAACTCTCGCCAATAAAAACAGGCTACTAGCAGACATTCTCATGCACAGCTGGAGAGGAAGCCAGAATGAGGTGGACTTGCACTCGCCATGATTGCACTGGTAAGAGGCCCAGTTAGTTTTCAGAGATGACTATAAATGCATAAAGATCTAGGACAGAAATGAACCAATCGCAGCTATTAGTCACAGAAATGTGTCTTGTTTGCTTTAGAATCAAAAGTTGATTTAAAAATGTACATAAATCTTTCTTTACTAAAACTGTGTCTGTAAATTTCTGAATCAGTATAAATTTGTACTCAGAGGTACCTTCCTGATGTCAGGTAAGGTGATGTTCTCAGGCAGGAATGCCAGGTGTCCAATCCACATAACCACAAGCAACCACAGGCAGGAGTCTTTACACAAGATGACAGGGTTTAGCCTTAGGTGAGCTAATCACTCCACCTGTACAGGTGAGCAGCTCATCAACTCCATGACATATCTCGAGTTGTCCACAAAGTAAGCTTTACAATATAAAACATATACATGTTAATAGATAACAAAAATGCACATGTAAGAGTACCTCTGTTTTCTCTAAACATTTGTCATGGTTTTGATGTTAATATCATTTTTATACGATAAATGTTTCGGTTTTGTCACGCAAAAACTTCAGTGAAATAGTAAAAATATGTAGACTGCCACGACATCGCTGACCAAATATTAGCACTTACTTTGACCTTTGTTATATTTGTTTTCTTTATTTACTTCCAGATTTGATGAGAGCTTAAGATGTGAGGCAGTAATGGCCACCTCTCTGGGAAGACTGTTTTCTCTGTCTCTTGGTCTTTCTTCTCGATGCTCAACTGCTGAGCATCACCCACACCTGCTGACTGTGGGGGTGTCAAGCTCAAATTTACAATTGCCTAGACGTGTATTTCACCTGTCAACAATATCTTGACAGAGCAGGGAGTCCCCTTGTTTAGTCAGTTCCCTGTGTCAATTTGTGGATTAAGGCCCCCCAACACCCCAATGCCTCCTTGCATTAAGAGATCTGGGCAAATGTCAAAGAATTACACACTGCATCCACAAGTTTATTCCATCAAAGCAAAGCATTCAGAAACAAACAGAAAGAAGAAAAAAAAGCTCCACAGTAAATGTTTGCTGGGCAAAGTGATGAATGGAAAGTTGGGGAAATGTACATAGCCGAGACAACACATACATACAAACAATGCTTATCTGCAAAGGGGGAAAACCAAACAAAACAACTCAAAAATGTGACAACAGTGTGTGAGTCAGGTTGAAATAAAAAAAAAATCAAAAGTCAAAGGTTTTGTTTTGCTGCCTCAGACATTTTGGGAGTTCACAGCAATGGTAGATATTAACTGAAGCCAGTTCATAGGATAACAGCTTTTCTCCACAGCCCCCCCCCCCCTCCGTCGACCCACCCCATCACAAGTACTGGAATATGACTTTATCTAATACACTGGCAAATTTTCATCAAGCTTTCATCAGGCATTTCGCCATACATAGGAAACGTGCCAGGAAAACACATGGGAAATGAAGGCAAGCATGATGGCAGATTGGCCAAAGAAATTACTTGACAATTATGACTGGCATCATGATGATGAGACAGAGCTGCTGGGAACCATTAGAGGTGGCAAAGTTGAAGGGAGCAAGCAAGAAGTGTCAAACTATTGGCTCACCCAAGTGAGTATAAACCAGCCCCTTCTCTCTGATTGGTTGAGATATGGCAGTCCATGGAAAGAAATAAAGGAGTGAGCAGCACTACCATATGAGCTGATGGGGAGGGAGGGGAGAAACACTCATGTGGTTTGGATCCCAACATAACACAGCTGAAATTTCATCCCTGAAAAAGCTCTAATGTTTTCCAGACTGGAGGAGCCAGCCCTGGCTGCTGTGGAGTGAATGGCACTCTACTGATTGTATAATAACAAAGCTCATGTTGTGATAGAAACACGACACCCAAGTCAAGACCCTAGCCCTGAAACTGTGCATCTACTGAGCATTTACTTTGCAGGGGATAAAAATACTCATTCCCTTCAGCTCCTCAACATGCCAGGCTCTCTATCTGCCACCAAACTGTGACAACAATTTACTTTAAATTAAAGCACTAAGTTTCAGACCTGGATCATCTACTCACTGGCATGAGACACAAGTGTTTTTCTTCCTCACACCCCCTTCCATATTCATCTACCAAAACATCAAACGCATAAGCTTACATGTATAATGTTACCGTGAAATTAAGAGAGTAAACCAAGCCACTTGTTCTATAAGAAAGTGTATGACATCAAAACCAGGGCTCGTGGGGATTTTACTCCAAAAAAGGTTCAGGGAGGTTGGGGGGGGGCGTGGGGAGGGGGGAGTTCAAGTGCATGACTAGATCTAGAGGAAAGCATGTGAAAACACTTGGAGTTATCAAACTGCAATCCAAACAGTCTCTTCAATGAGCCTGGCCACAGCAACTGGGAGGAAATCAGTTCCATGTGGCAGTGCTTCTCTAGGATGTTCCTTTTATATTTAGGAGAGTGTTATAACCTGAGCAGATGGTGATCCCCAAAAGGCCAGCATCAGTCTAGTCAAATCACTTAGCCTCTCCTGAATCCCTGCTGGCGCCCCCATGTGGCAGCCATCAACCCCTTCCTCCCCCAGCCCCCAGCTCCTCTGATTACAGGAGAATGTAGAGATAGTTTGGCTAGTATTTGTCAGTGGAGCTCAGGCTAGCTGGCTGGTTTGGGTGTCAGACTGCTACATTCCAGTCCAGCTCTATCAGAGCTCTACAAATGGCTAGTGTGAACTATGCCAACAGTCAATGGCAAGGAAGTCTGATGAACTGAAAACTAACACCCTAACTCAAACTGGGGGTCCCCTGATGAACATCTTTTAGGGTTGCCTGGGGGCAACTACTTCCCAGCCAATAGATAAGAGCGGTATCAGGAAGGTAGCACCATCTAACCTCATGAACTCCCACTGCCTGCATGGTGTGAGCAGTCCAGACTGACAGCCTGTTTTACAGTTGGGAGTACCTGGCAGATTTAGAGGGAGGAAAAAGGTTTCAAGCAACAACAACTATATTAGTAACTTGTTTAGAGGTTGTGAGAATTCAGCGGGTCAACCAGAGCTGTAACAAACCGGAGTCAAGAGGGGAGAGACTCTGCAGGGAAATCCCTCTGGAATGTGTCCACTGAGATAATGGTTGGCCTTCTGCCCTGGGTTCCCCAGTGTGATGGTGAGCTACAAGGAATCCGAGCCTGAGAAGGTCTCTGAGCCCAGAGCAGTATGTGTGGCCAAGGGGAAACCCTAGCCCAGTAACAACAACAACACTTAGAGCAGAAGCCTGGGGAGGGGCAGGCAAGAGGACATGTGTATACTGATAACTGAGCTGTAGACACAAACATACCACAGCTGAGAAAATGGAAAGCCAAGACCTCATAATTGGTAGATGAAGAGTGATGGAAGCTAGGCAAAGGAATTCTTCCTACAGAGGCTAGAAATGTGGCTGGGCAACTTCTGCGAGGATGCCATGGATGTCTGAGTTAGCAGTCACATCTCCCCAAACTACACATCCATCATAATTACTCTGATGGAGAGCAAACAATTCATAAGAGACTGAGAGGCTGACACTTGATAGTCTGCCCCTAGAGCCACATATATATGTATAGCTGGGGTACCTGGCTCAACCCCTCTTACTACCCCTCACCCCCTCACATCTCTAATTGGTGGAGAATGTGCCACAGTTATTTACACAAAGAATATAATAGCCCTGGTGTACAGTTTAACAAGTTGGCACAGCCTGCTGTTAATGTCAGCAACTGAAGTCTGGATGAAACAAGCCAGTGATGATAGGACCAGTAAGACAGGGGGAAAGAAAAAAAACAACAGGGGAGAAACTGGAGCTCAACAGCAATGATCTTTTTAACCTCCACATACTCTGAGAATGTTCTTCGTACTCTAGCTCCAACTGATAATTCTCACAATGTTTTCACAACTTAATCTTGTTTCCTCTCCACTTTTTTAATTCTTCCTCTTTACCCTGGGGAAAAAATCTTTTGCTGGAATGAGCTTGTAATTTATAACCAAAATTAAGAGTTAACTGATCGCTTTGAAGAAGGAGGTAAACATTCTATTATTGTTTGGTAACCTGACAGCACAGCCTGTGATGATGTAACTTGTACATGCCAACAGGGTTTCACATGTCTATAACCCACCACCATACCAGCAACCTCTCAGGTTAACATGATGGACAAACCGTGTGATAAGAAACTTGAAGTTTTAAAACCAGGGTCTCATCTGCTCAATGTGTCTTTTTAAAGCACCTTCTTACTCAACAGGTTAGTCAATCTTAAAACATATGGTAAATTTGTGTTTTACCATCTTACTGATTTATTCCATGAAGATGACAGAAGGGAGATAACTCAAGATTGTAGTATAGAAAATACTGAAGTCTCCCAACTACATGCAGTGCAACTGGTATTAGGCTAATAATTTCCCTAATATTCATTTTATCATACGAAATAAATCATCATATGAAATAAATCCAAAAAAAAACACAAACATTTGTTGCTAATGACAACAGCGTTATCTTAGTTTCTCTGAGGATTTATTTTACGGAGCCTGGTTCCTGGCACTGCATGTAAGATAGCCTCAGGCCTCAGAACAGCATATCATAAATTCTATTGTTTACGTAGCTTAGCAATTCAAGGGAAAATAAACAACGTCTAGATGACAGAAGCCTAAGCCATGTTGTCAGGTAGATTCATGAATATTCACAGCCTGCAGAAATGATATTGATTTGGAGATAGTCAGACTTGTGCCAGCAGGAAACCTGCCAGAAGCCAGGTTATCCCCTGCTCAATAGGTGGTCATCACTCACACAGATGAGCACCTCACTAATACCATCTGCATACAGTACAATCAAACCAACCCAAGGGCACTACACAAGTGCCAACTGGATTGACCTGTACTAATGGGCCCATCAGAGCTTCAGGTATACTAATTAAAACAGGGAGGAGGTCAACATTAAATTAAAAAAATGGTCAGGAGTGTCTGATGTGGCCAGCAATAAAGCAACACCAGTTAATTGTCGTAGACCATATACTAAAAGGATTGCAAAATTTGGTCATCAGCCTGTACAAATTTAAAAGCACACATTCATTATGGCTGTTACATGTAGATCAAATATATGTACAAAAGGTAATAATTTTCTAAGCAGGGTATGTCTGTATCAAATACCTTAACTGGTGCCACGAAGTATAACAACATTCTCATTTTTTCAATCATTAGTTCACAGCATTTCATGGGCTACATCATATGCAACACAAATACTGACTCCTGTCTTCATTTAGGCCCATATAAGTAGCTGAGGGAGAAGAATGAAGATAACTACTAGAATCACATACAGTAAGTGCTGGAAGCAATCACAAAGCAACAGAGACTGGGAGCAATTACAATGGCTTGAAGCACCTATAACATTTGGCCTGGAGCTTGAAAAAAATGGCTTGAAGCAGTCACAACAATGGTGTTAAGCATTTACCACATTTGGCTTGAAGCTGTAAAAACAATGGCCTGAAGCAGTGACAAAAATGGCTTGAAGCAGTCACAACAATGGTGTTAAGCATTTACCACATTTGGCTTGAAGCTGTAAAAACAATGGCTTGAAGCAGTGACAAAAAAATGACTTGAAGCAGTTACAAGAAGGAAAGCAATTACAACAAGACGACAAAATCAAATCCATTAAAACTGTGAAGAAAGTACAACCATGACATGCAGCAATTACAACAAAATCTTGAAGCAGTCGCTTCCCTTTCCCATCCAAAAAGAAAAATAAGCTGCAACAGGTATAATAAAACTTTTGAAGCCGATACAACAAACAGTTATTAAATTCAACAAGGACAGAAACATAGAATATCTCTTGCCAGGAACAGACAGTCTAAATACAGAAGCCTTTGCTTTTACTTCCTGTATTGGGTAAAATTGCTAGCATCCTGGCAACCCCTTTAAAACACCAGACGCATTCGATTTTGGATTTTTTAGATGACAGATTCAACTGTTCTAAATCAAGCTGCCCTCAAAATGCTGCCCAAAATAGGGTGCCTTCATTGTGAGAACCTGAAGTTATGCAGCTGCAAACATATTCAAAATGTAAATATCTCACTGGCACATACAAACTGTACTTTAAGTTTTCCACTGAGCTGGTGCAGATATATTAGAAATGACTTTATATATTCAGGATGTGAACACAGATGACACACACAACCCACGGCTATCACAACATCAGCTCATCATGCAGTCTGAAGCCAATGATAACACTGAATACAGCCTCAATATGGCCTGATCAACTCAGCATTCAGGGGCCAGGCACCAGCTTATATTCTCTACAACAATGAACACAAATTGTGAGAGTAAACAAACCACAGGGCAGCTGAACCCATCTGCATTGAGCTGTGATGTTAGCATTTGCCCAGTCTCTGAACCATTTCATGTTTACATAATGTACTCCCCAACGGGTTGCTTTATTAGTTTTCTAAACACAGGATTAGCTTAGATGTTCTAATCCCACCTACCTCCCCCACTTCAAACAATCCAATCTTTACTACCTGTGGTACTTAAACTGCCAATCCACAAACAGACCCTGCCAGTCAGGTAGATTGGCTGTGAGGTGGATCTAGCCAGAGATGACTGAAAAATGTGATGGTACTATAGTTTAACTCTAGACCACCCCACAGAAAAAAAGCATGTGTTAACCATCACATCAACAAATGTCTGATTCAGGTTTAATGTCACTTTCAACATTAATCTGATCCTGGCAGTGTCTCCTTGTAGTAGGCCAGACCCAATGCAGACATGTTTACATGAATAAAGCTGCCTCAATGGAATGTCAAGCTGCAGACAACAGATGCCATGCACTATCATATTATACTGACACCAAGCTGACCAGTACCTGGCCTATTCCTCTTATGCCGAGTGCCAAGCAAGTTAGTGATAAGATGACTATTATTTAGGCCTTAGTTATGTCTCATTTTGAGACTAAACCACCAATTTAGTGTTTCCAAGGCAGAAGTTGTATCCACTGTGTTACTGAAGAGTCATCTATAGCTGTCACCAGATAAAATGGCTTTCTCCAGATTTGTGGGCTTTATCAGGAGATTGTACGTATAACCAGTTTTAAAATTGTACATTTTGAGCAGACTCAACAGGTTATTGATGGAAAATGATCATAGGTATACTGTGCTGTGTGTCATAGGCTGCTGAATACACAACCAACACTCAATGTGACCCACGTTCAATATAGTCAGCCCTTTTAAATGCTCCTATTTGATGGGGAAAAAACAAATATACATACGACAGAGAATGTGGAAATGTGGAGTTTGCCAGATATTCAGAGACATGTTAAAATCAATGTCTGGAAGGTTTTATGCCAGACAGTAATCCTTAACCCAAACAAAGCTCACTGCAAGCACATATCAACATATGGCTTAACAGAAGGTACTGATATATAACCATACAATGGGGCTTCAGAACAAGTAAAAAATCAGCAATGTGCTATCTACTGATTGGAGAAGCTCATCTCCTTAATATTTAATGATTTATTTATTTGCCGGGGGGAGGGGGGGTTATGGTATAATCAAGAATGTCTAAATAGTACAATGACGACTGTACTGGGCAATACTCTCAAATTCACAACCACCATGTTGCACAGCTGCAAGATTTAGTGTGTTTACAACATACTGTAGGCAAAGGCCCAACAACCTTGAAAAGATATTCCAAGGTCAATGAAACAAAGAAGTGTTCATCAACAAGACCAGCTAAAATCCTTGGTAGTACGTGTTGCATGTACAAACAGATGACCAGCAGGTGACAAACAACACAATAATGCACAAAAAGATGTTCAGTCCATTGTCTTTGCAGACATATATACTGTTGTATAATCATGTTTGTCGGTCTTCCATGGTGCAGTTGGCCACCACACCTGATGTTTTTTTCCCAAAGCTTGTGTAACTTGTATAAAGCGACTTTTGTTACGTTGTTTATCACAAGTATTATATATTGTTTCAAGCTGACCACAGCCTGATCAAATGATTAATTTTGATCAGTGAATAACCGATTAAATTACCGAACATGACTTTCAAATGCATGCAAGTGTGCGTTTGAAGATGGTGTCTCTCAGTACTATTGATGCTTCAGGTGATTCTTGTAGTTGGTCCAGGTGCTGAAATACTCATAATACTGCCTCACTAAGTCATCATGTTGACAGCAAGAGACACCATGCCCCACCCAATCAGCGTGCTGATATGGCAACCAGGACATGGCATGAAGTTGGTGTACCTTCAGGTCAGAGCAGTTGAGTAAAGCCTATAAAGTAACTATTTCCTTTAACACAGCACAGGGAAACACAGACAGGTCTCTCACTGTGAGCAGATAGGCTTATTGTCACATTAAATACACTGTGGTATTCCAAAGTGTGATTATTTCCAGTCTAGCTTGCGTTACACTGTATTATCAGTAAGAAAATGATATCGGACATGGTGTTACATGTATGCACTATTAACTATGTTGGCCTGGTGTGTTAGTGAGATTGCCGTCAGTGTTGACACCAGACACTGAGCAATGTTCCATGGACTTGCCCTGGAAACATTCCTAAAACTACACCTATAGTTAACCATTTGGACACAGTGGCTGTTTCACTACAAGTCTCATGTTTCAAAGAAGGGCAATTCCCAATACTGCAACCATCCCGTATAAGACTTCATGCCATCCTACACTAGGGCCCAATATTAAGTAAATGGTCCATGTCAACATAACACATCACAAAAATGGCTGACTCACCAACAGAACAACTGCTTACAAAGTTGTTTAATCTCACCTAAAAAGCAAAGTATTTTGGACACTTGTTTTAACTTTTGATTGGTATCTGGAATAAAGCCCAAATAATGATGACTCTGTGGTGACCAGACCTATAGGCTAAGGTCTAGTTGGCAAAGCCAATAGGTGAGGGAGAGGGTGTTCCAGCCAGGCACATTCCCTACTGAACAGTTCACACCTACAGTGAACGGATCCCACAGCGATTAAACCTTCACAAACTTAAGAGCTTTGTCAACTTTTCATCATCCACCCTGAATACCTATGTGGGGATTTGATTCTGTCTCGAGTAAACACAGGAGTGGTGGAGCGCCCCGGTTGTATGTGAACAGGGGCGGAGTTTTGGTCTCTCCTTAACCCGGCCCACCTGTTCACTGACGGCTGATTGGTCACATCCCTCTATCAGGGAAACAGAAGTCATCCTGGTTGTGACACTAAGGGACACCATTGGCTTAAAAAGTTAGTGTAACACTTGATCCATTGAGGTGGGATTTACGAAGTTTGCCCGCTGCCTCCTTTGGCTTGTCAAGTCAGCTCGGTTCAGAAGAATTGCAGCCTGTAAATTGTAAAGTATTTGGAGGTGGTGAGCAAATATTGGAAAACCAAATATTTGCCTGGACAAACACCAGCCTTGAGGCTGCAGGCTTGGGTTGCTAATTACACAGTACATATTTATGGAGTCATTATAGGGACCCAATAGTGTATGAGTGTTGTTGACAGGCCAGGGTCTGTGCCCCCTAGTGCTGAGGCCCAGTGTGTGAGCTGTAAGTCCCGGCCCTACCTGGGCAATATTGACACCGCCTAAGCACTACTCATGCAGGATACAGCCTGCTTTACCTATAGCCAGCCTAAATACCCCACATAATGGCCCTCTGTACACCGGCCTGCCCGGACACAAAGACCAATTCTAACCCTCCATTCTAGGCCCACTTAAACGCCAGGCATGAGCAGGAATAAAATTACCTGGCTGACACCTCTGAGCCAATATTGGTTGAGGAGCGGGCAGATTCCCTGGCTGAATGTATCAGCAGCTGGTCTGTGCTGAACAAGTTTTGAGGAGACACAGGCGAAAGTCATCCAGGTAAACCATGAGACTCTCTGTTCCGGTGGACATGTGATAGGCTTGGACCAAGACTTAGTAGGCCTTTGTCACAAGCATTGCCACTGTTTGTGCTTGGTCAATACTAAATCACTCAAGGAAAGTCGTCTTATTTCTGGAGCCGCAAAGAACATTAATAAAGAAAAAAGAACTTGTGAAGTTCATTGTAAAATATCTGACCTAGTAGAATCAGGTTTTATTACGTAAGATGTTTATGGATGTAATGCCACCTTGACTGCGATTTATTTGATCCGACTCCTGTTTCACACCCTGCTCAAGCACACATATCTGTGTGTGAACACCACAACGCACACACTAAATATTTGGTCTTGACGTCAACTCATAAACAGAGGGGGTCGCAGAAGAAATCTCGCACTTTCATCTTCCTTCAGCAAACATAAAACACTTAAACACAATTATTCACACAACTATGTCAATCCTATAACCAAGAGATACAAATCATGATAATACACTATGCATGTATTAATGACCAGTACTTCCTGCTTAATGCTGGGACAAGTAACTATCTGTCTAGTACCACGTGAACTAGTATAATATATTTAATGTCATAAATATTCATCACAGTCATAATTAACTCAGCCAGCCCTGACTAACAAAACTGTCAGATGATTTAAGCATTTAATAAAGTCCTGCATAACAGGGTACTGATGTTATCTGTTGGTCAGCTGACATAGTAGATACAGAGAGTATAGATCAAACACCACTAACCAGTCTATCTTTATCAGAAGATAAGCCCTGAGTGAAGTAGATGAGCTGGACCTTGTCCCTACAGCACTTGTCTGGAGGGCCACCTCCCCCACCCCCCCCATTACCCCAGCTGGTAGCATTCCTTGTGCACTAACCCTGTACTTTATCTGGTCTGTGTGTGATGGGAGGAGGGGGTAGGGGGGAGGAGGAGATGGAGAGAAAGAGGGAGGGGAGAGAAAGAGGGAGGGGAGAGGAAGAGGGTGCAGGATGGGGAGAGAAAAGGGGGAGAGAAAGGGAGGAAGGGAGGGGAGAGAAAGGGGGAGGGGAAAGAAAGGAGGAGGGGAGAGAAAGGGGGGAGGGAGAGAAAGGGGGGAGGGAGACACCACCACTGGTCAGGTAAACATCATCACTGACACATGGACGGCCATCCACACCCTTACCTGTCTCCCTAAAGGAGACATTTATCTCCTGCCAAGGGGACTTGTTGATTGAACACACAACTATGCCCAATATGTAAGTAGTTGACATGTCCCTGAGGGGGGTGTACAGCATGAAGGAAGTCAAACATTGTCCACTTGTCCAGTGCTTATTTCCGGTAGTTCAACACACATTAAATACCTCTGAACTACATCTCTTCAACTCTTTACCAGTTTTAATCTCTTCCAATAAAATGTACATAACTGTTAAGCAGACTGCTCTACATAGAGCTTTTAATGAGTGAATAAACCTCATCTTCCGGCTGAGCTAAAATGGTATATTAAACTCGGATACACATTTAATAAAAATGTATGTATATCCATGATTAAACTGGAAAATATGCAACACACCTACATGTTTGGCTCTCAGGCACACAGTAATATGGATGGAGATACAATTTTTAAACTGAAAGTGAAAGAAAACATAAATAAAGTACAGAAATGTGGATAGCAGCATTTTTTAAGTGAAAGAAAACATACAGTTAATGTTTGTGGAGAAGCAACAGAAAACTATCATTCCGATTTTTGTCTTTTTTAGATAGATTGAAATATCCTGAATTTCTCCTTTAATAGTTGCAATTAGTCACACAAAACAGCTTTTCTTTTCACCCTAAACACTGTATTTAACATTAGAATAGACTGCTATGTGCATGAGTAGATATTAAACAACTGAGGGTAAAGAATTTCTTTCACTGAACTAAGTGGCTCACCATAAAATTCAAGCATTTGACTGCATTTTATTCAGGCTAAGTCTTTGAGTACAGTCTTCAATAGCCTTCTTCCTGACTTTGCACCACAATTGGTAAACGACTACAGAGCTACCAGAACTTTCCTGTTATCTTCAAAATCTGCCGCTGTAAGTTTGTAACGTGGCCTGAACCAGAAATAGCACATTTTCCATTATTGCACTTTAACAACAAATCCGCTGCTTCCTAGCATCCCTGCATAAATTACAGCAGAGAAAATGTTGTGGGGAGAAAGTTACAACAAGTCAACACATGGATGACACTATACACCTACACTTTATACCTGACACATAAAGAAAACAATTGATGACCATCTCAGTTAAGAAAAGGTATTATGCAAGAGTAAAATGCATCTATGAAAACCGTTGGCTTTCATGGAGACATACAAACGCTGTCAAGCTATTTAAGCAGATTATAATCAGCCAGAGAGAAAGGGATTTCTGAAGAATCCTCACCTGGATCATGAAAACAACAAAGTGCCATTAAAACTGTAACTTGTTACAAGTCCTTATCATATTTCTCAGTATGCTGGTAGAAGCTATGCCTGTTCAGCTACCTGAGTGAAAAAATCAATAAATAACTGATTGAGGTGCACTTAACAAGTTACATGGCTGAGGCCTCATAAAATCTGCTGCAAATGGACAGCTTTACGAGCTGTAGACACACTTTGAGCGAGATACTTCACTGGGAAAAGTGCCAGTAAGATCATGGTAAACAAAGCTGGCCAGAGTGGCAATAAAACCCCAACAACTCTAGCCTTTATCACATCTCAACTGCTTCAAGGACTTTCTGCAGTTATTACTCTGTGCTTCATAGTTCATGAAGAAGGCAAGCTAAAGTTTGTGGTTGCCAACAGGTAAACCATACCTGTAGTGATACAAGTGATGAGAGCCTGCTTAACTGATTGATACAGTTTGTAGCTGTTATATCTGTTTGTTACAGTTTATACACTGTATAATTCATTGTTACAACTTATACACTATACATCTTTTAGTTATAGTTTGTAGCTTGATTAGCTGTTTGTTACTGCTTATACACTTATAAAGTGTATAACTTGTATAACTTGTTACAGTTTATAGTTTGTATAAATGATTTTTACTGTTCATAGGTTACATAACTGATTGTTACAATTGACAGGGATGTAAAACTGGTTGTTAGAGTTTATACACTTTACAACTTATTGTTATGGTTTCTAGGTTGAATAACTGATTCTGATAGTTTATAGGTGGCATACCTGGTTGTTACAGTTTACGGTTTTGACCCTACATGCCTGTCAGCCTACCTGGTGCCGAGCTGTTTAAAACCTATACACACTCAAATACCAAGCCCATCGGAAAGTGCTACAATTTTGAGTGCCAAAAGGCATGTGAAGAAACTCATCTTATCAAGGAAGTTGTCAGAGTCAGATTATCACATATGATAAGGTTCTAACATTACTCAAAATAAAGTCCATGTAAATTTCAAATCTGCACAAATACTTTGAGCACACATCACAACACTGAGCCTGTAATTTCCTGGCATCATGTCCTACTCTCCACCACCTCCCTGCCATCATGTCCTTCTCTCCACCACCTCCCTGGCATCATGTCCTCTCCACTACCTCCGAGACATAATATCAAGTTTACCACTAATATTTGACAAACCATGGTTTTAAGTATCCACTATATGCACTCAATTAGAATATCAAGTAATAAATTAAAAGAAAATTCACTTTACATATGAACAGCCTTCCACAAGGCAGATACAAAAGCTCAACAGGACATTAGCCATTATCTCTCAAATATTAAAATCTAGCAGAAGGAAAAGAGTACTCAAATTCAGAAAAAGGTGTGGACAAATTTGGCAAAAAGTGGATCCAATTTAGTCTACTTGGTAATAGAAAAAAAACCCTAACTGAAGTCAAATTTGAACATAGATATCAAAGGTAGTAACAGTATTGTGTATATATGATCAACAGTCAGAATCCAATTACTGGTAAAGTACAGAATGTCACTAGTAAGAACCCAATAACTGGTGAAGTACAGAATGTCACTAGTCAGAACCAAATAACTGGTAAAGTACTGAATGTCACTAGTCAGAACCAAATAACTGGTAAAGTACAGAATGTCACTAGTCAGAACCCAATAACTGGTAAAGTACAGAATGTCACTAGTAAGAATCCAATAACTGGTGAAGTACAGAATGTCACTAGTCAGAACCAAATAACTGGTAAAGTACAGAATGTCACTAGTCAGAACCCAATAACTGGTAAAGTACAGAATGTCACTAGTCAGAACCAAATAACTGGTAAACTACAGAATGTCACTAGTCAGAACTTAATAACTGGTAAAGTACAGAATGTCACTAGTCAGAACCCAATAACTGGTAAAGTACAGAATGTCACTAGTCAGAACCCAATAACTGGTAAAGTACAGAATGTCACTAGTCAGAACCCAATAACTGGTGAAGTACAGAATGTCACTAGTCAGAACCAAATAACTGGTAAAGTACAGAATGTCACTAGTCAGAACCAAATAACTGGTAAAGTACAGAATGTCACTAGTCAGAATCAAATAACTGGTAAAGTACAGAATGTCACTAGTCAGAACTTAATAACTGGTAAAGTACAGAATGTCACTAGTCAGAACCCAATAACTGGTAAAGTACAGAATGTCACTAGTCAGAACCCAATAACTGGTAAAGTACAGAATGTCACTAGTCAGAACCCAATAACTGGTAAAGTACAGAATGTCACTAGTCAGAACCCAATAACTGGTAAAGTACAGAATGTCACTAGTCAGAACTTAATAACTGGTAAAGTACAGAATGTCACTAGTCAGAACTTAATAACTGGTAAAGTACAGAATGTCACTAGTCAGAACTTAATAACTGGTAAAGTACAGAATGTCACTAGTCAGAACCCAATAACTGGTAAAGTACAGAATGTCACTCGTCAGAACCCAATAACTGGTAAAGTACAGCGTGTCACCAGTCAGAGCCCAATTACTGGTGAGGTACAGAATACTAGTAAATGATCATCATCTGGTATCTGAGGAGAAGAGTTCAGGGCTTTAAGTTTATCCACGGACGGCACTTGACACTGTTTTCAGGTGACAAGAGAACAATCAGAGACACCTGGCCACATCCCAGCCAACAATCCACAGGTAGTGCAGCTCTCACACAAAGATCAAGTGCTGATCTACCAGGCGACACACAAGTCTGTCTGAGTTGTGTCAAGCACCTCGTGCCAGAACAGGGTGTGGGGTGGGAGCAGGGGGCTTTGTCTTTTGGTGTACAGCCAGTACAGTGTACCTTAACGTCTGTGGAGATTACAGGCAGATATATAGTGTATAGTTTGTCTACCCTACACCCACAACACTTCAGGTTGGATGTCATTCTACACTAACTGATAATCGGCACCTTGTGGTTTTTCTTTTATTTTTTTTTTTTAATTATACAGATGACTTGCCACTATCAGTGAGCAACACAAAGCTGGGTATTTTAATAACAACAAAAAGACCACCCCCCAAAAAAGAAAAAACACTGTATGCAATACCTGGATTAGAACCGATGCCACACCACCTAAGTCATGATTGTCATGCCAGCTGGTGCCAATAGAAAAAAAACAACCAACCACATCAGGTTCAAACATTTTCATAAGAGCACCTCATTAACAGTAGCTGTATTCCACACATGTGTACAAGTGCCTACATCATATACATGTACGTCTGATGATCATACTTTCCACATGAAGTATTATAATCATAACAGCTCCTATACAAACGCTATGCGTACCATGACTTTAATGACAAACTTATGCTCTCCATTACATGTACTTGCACAAGATTGGGGCTGCAGGCCATCACCAAATGGTTGAAGGCTTTCGTGTTTCAATCACAAGGACACATGAGGGACAGGCCAATACCAGACGGGGAATTTGCACAATCATCTGCTCTCACTGTTTGTGCGGTCTTCGTGATAATAAAAGAACCCTCGTTTGACCGTTTGAGCGGTCTGATATTCCCAAATGTCACTTGCCTTCCACCAATGTGGTGGTGTGCGTATCAATGCGTCACACCTGAGAAAGCTCACCAGTAATTTGCCAGAGGTCTCTGGTTTACATCCTCCACACCTATAGCTGACTGCCATCACATGAGTGAAAAATTTTTCAGTGTGGCATAAAACAGCCATCAAGTACATAAAGAAATGAAGCAGCTTTTACTGAAGCAGCTTGTAAAAACATTTCTTTTTCTTGGCTGTGATTCTAGATAGCTGACAATGATAACAGACGGAACAACAAAAGCACTGCTGCTAATATACCTAATCACCCAAATCTGTCATCCTGGAGATAAAATATCAGTAAAGACTGCTAGAGAAGCTAACATTTAATATACTGAAACCAAACATTAGGATAAAGGCCACCAACTTTAAGTCATGTGTTGAGGCCTGTGTATATAAAGCACATGTACCACTGATACAGATCTTGGAAAATATTTTAATTTGTTTTAAGAAATAAATTAAAAAAAAACATTTGTAACATATGGACAAATAACCTTTTTTATGTTTTTCCAACATATTGTTAATATTCCATTATAGAAAATTAGCCTTTAATAATCCTAACATATCAAAATAACAAATTCCAATGCACATAATTTAAGTATGTAGTAGGTTTTCAGTGCAGGTTCTCGTTTTCCTTGTTGTTGTCCCTCAGCACAGGGTGGAATTCTGCAGAGATGTAATACAGCTGTAATGTGTCAGATTGAGCTGTTTACACAGGCAGATAGCTGGCCTTCCTCAGCCTGCTGTACACAGACCAGATAACAACCATCCCCCCCCCCTCTCCTTCCCACCCTAAAAAAGCTGCCATGATACTAATAATTATGACAGGGGTACAGGGACTAGCTTGTTGATTCACCAGGCAAAACTGTATCGCTCTTAAAAAAATTGCAGGTATTTTTTGTTATTGCCCAGAAAAATCTGCTGAGGAGAGTTAGAGTATAGAGTAAAACAAGGTTGCTTTTTTTGTGCCCAGCTAAATGTCACTGTGCCAATCTGAAAGTGATCAACTAACTGAGAATTGCCCCTAGTTTATTTATGTAAAACACAGTCAAGGCCTTCAAGATGTGAAGTAGACCCCTTTAACTTCACCTGCTGCTGATCTTTCTCTTCCAACTTCAATGTTGCTACAGAAATCTGCTCTGAGCTTAAAAACTGAAATCTTCCACCCTCTCCACCTCACCCTATCCCTCATTTACCCCCACACTCAATTCCCCACCTCCTGCAATTTGTCAAGCCAGCTCAGATTGCAGATTAAATAAATTCTTTCCTCACTGATTTATGCTTGTTTCCATTTCATAAAAGCTGACAGTTAATATGTCCCAGACGCTGGTAAAATAAGCAGATAGGACAAGGTGGATGTTGTGTGGGGAGTCCATGTAAACAGAGAGCTGTGCCCCCATCTGGGAGCCAGGCTGCCAGGCAGGGGGGAGGCTGATGCTGCCAGGATTGGCAGGATATCAGATACATTCACACTTGTACCCACACACTAAATGTTTACTCTGTTCCCTTCTTCTGCTGCTTTTCTTTCCCCCCTTTAATTCTAACCAGAAATATGTTTTTCATTACACATGTAGTTGTAAACTAGACTGTCTATGTTTTCTCAAGTGGCCCAGACAGCTTCCAGGCAGGGCTCCGGCAGTTCATCTATTAACAATCACACAACAGCTCACCTTGCTCCCCCAAACTCACCTACAAACTACTCCCAAACCTAGCCTCTTCTTTACTTCATTAACTTTGCCATGAAGTAACTTAAACAATTCTCACAAATGTTCTCTTGAAAGCCAGTAAATGTAATCCAATGAGGAAATGCTCAAGACAAGCCATAAATAACTTAAACAAGTGCTCCATCTATTTGATATGGATGTCTTAATGGGTACGTACTAAGATAAAACTGTACAACTATCAGCATGCCTATACCAAACTTTAGGATGCAACAGACCATGTTCTCCAAACATATACCTAAACATCTACATTATGTAGGCAATATATACAATTAACAGTATCTGCTTACAGTCGAATGTAATTGATACAAAGAACAGTTCTAAATACCAGTATTACAGATGTTGGGTAGCTCTTATCAAAACCATTTCCAGACAGTATGAAGATTTTAATTCAGTGGCCTTCAAGAACAAGTCTGCACCTGAAAGACGGCTTAGATGGGTTTTGCAACAAATATTTTTGTCTGAAGTGTTCTTGTACTTCTTGACTGTAACCACTTCACCTTACGACCAAATACCTCACTCCACTAAGCGAGAGCAAAACAACAGTTATGGCAACAAGTGACATCCATCTGGTTGAGAAACTAGCTCACGCATCTGTTTACATTAGTACACAGACAATACTAAGCGCTGTCAGATGTGCCCAGCTTCAGCATCCAGACCTTGACTCTACATGCGTCTATGCCAGAGGGAGTTGGTTTGCACATCAGACTTTTTTATTACAGCACCAGTGGGTCACCCATAAAACTGCCACAATAAAGCCTACATACTTGAACTGGTATTTTAACGCTGTTATATGGTAGTCATACACATTCCTCTGTGTTCTACAGTGCAAGGGGGACTACTCCTTTGGGCAGTATGTACACACCAAGGGAAGTAAATATTGCAAGAAGAAGCAAAATAGACATGTTCAGGCATAAAGGCATCATTCATAATTGTATAAATCAAATGATAGCGAAGTGGAAGGGAAATTTATAGTTCAGAAAATGATGTGTAAATACTCAACACAGGGTTTACCTGGAACTGGAAATATTACTACAGTGATTGATACAAATAGGACTTTCTTGTGCAACGAGCAGGTTAGTGGATATAGCAAAAAACAACTTAACTGACCAGGTTATCCTGAGCAGGCACATATAAGCAGGTTAGTGGGTATAGCACACAACTACTTCACTCACCAGGTTAACCTGAGTAGGCACATATAAGCAGGTTAGTGGATAGAGCACACAACTACTTCACTCACCAGGTTATCCTGAGTAGGCACATATAAGCAGGTTAGTGGATATAGCACACAACTACTTCACTCACCAGGTTATCCTGAGTAGGCACATATAAGCAGGTTAGTGGGTATAGCACACAACTACTTCACTCACCAGGTTATCCTGAGTAGGCACATATAAGCAGGTTAGTGAATATAGCACACAACTACTTTACTCACCGGGTTATCCTGAGCAGACAGGATAGTGGGTACAGCACACAACTACTTCACTCACCAGGTTATCCTGAGTAGGCACATATAAGCAGGTTAGTGGGTATAGCACACAACTACTTCACTCACCAGGTTATCCTGAGTAGGCACATATAAGCAGGTTAGTGAATATAGCACACAACTACTTTACTCACCAGGTTATCCTGAGCAGACAGGATAGTGGGTACAGCACACAACTACTTCACTCACCAGGTTATCCTGAGTAGGCACATATAAGCAGGATAGTGGGTACAGCACACAACTCCTTCACTCACCAGGTTATCCTGAGTAGGCACATATAAGCAGGTTAGTGAATATAGCACACAACTACTTCACTCACCAGGTTATCCTGCTTTGTCTTCTCTTCTGCAGACTGATGAGACTGGGCAGGGCCTAAAAATTCCTTCTCTTCTGATTGGAAGAAAAACTCAACACCTGCGAGGCTGGAGAGGTAGTGGCCGAACTCTCTGAGGCAGGCGATACGCAGAAGTGTCTGAAAGACAAGTAATGGTTTATGTTCAAGTTACTTATGTATCAAACAGTATCCAAGGGATGCTAAAACAGCTTGGAATTATACGTTCAGGACACTAATAATGAGAGTGGCATAGGTTGTGAGGATTGTACATAGATTACATCAATCATGTTAAGGCAATTTACACATCCTTACCCAATACACTTTCCAGATTTAATTTATACAAGATTCTCATTGTCTATACAACATTCTCATTGTCTATACAACATTCTCATTGTCTATACAACATCCTCATTGTCCTCAAGCAAGAATTCGAAGATATCATCAGGAACAACTCAGTGGAGATCATATTTGTATAATATGACCATTAAAATGGTTTTCTTCCCATCTCAGAAGTTACAGGGAAATAGGTAATGCCTACTTTAATTAACACAATCAGTGCACAAATAGTTGTGCTCTTTCCATTTGTAAGACGAGTTAGGATTTGTAATGAATTATAGCACATGTGATCGCTTGAAATCCTGCTTCTCAACATGAATTTTTTCACAGTAAAAGGACCAACATATGAACACAAGTCCAACTAATAGCATGCAAATCTCAGCATAAAGCGTGATATTGCCCTACACAATTACCCATCTTTGTCGGTGAAGCAGCCAAACAATGGTTGCAAAGTATTAAACAATTATCCCAGCAAAACCAGCTCACCAACCTCCATGTCATCCTTCACCACAGCCTGGCTCCAGAGGGAGAAGTCTATGGTGGCGTGGAGCTCCTGTAGTGGTACAAAGCACTGGAGGTTGATATCCTCCACCAGGGGGAAGCACTGCTGCCAACGACTCTCCCCACTCGTCTCTAACACTGCTCGCAGGTTGGCAGACATGTGCACAGGACACGCTGGCAAACATCAACATGTCGTCAGTGTCAATACAAGTACATGTACCATACAGAATATTCTGACTTATTTCAATTTCAAATCCTAAATCTGATAACAGTTAAAACATGCAACTCCTACAAATACAAGTTACCAATGTGTAAGAAAATAAGATCTGTCAATGATGAGATGTTTGATAACTTTTATAACTTTGAAAAGAAGTTGAAAAAGAGTATGAAACTCCATCTTTAAAATACAAAATAATATACATTAATTTTAAAAGCTTCAGTTTGGTTTGTTTCTCTCCATTTCTATAAATACTCCTGACCATGGCATGTCATGGCAGAAACTGCAGAATCAAGTCTGGTCTACTTCTGACCTGACCAATATCAGGCTGTTCTGACTTTGTGCCATGAAGATAAAGACAAGGACACCAGGACTTTTGATATCTGTGAGCCATGACAATGAATCCAACCTGTGGTGAACACTGTAGTATTGAGGACTACGTAACAACCATCAGTGAAGTGCTTACCTTGCAACAGCTGGTCTTTGGTAGGAAGGAAGTTGAGTAGAACAGCCAGTCTGCTCCACAGGGACTGAGAGCTCTGCAGACAAGTGCACAATTATTCACACCTGTGTGAACAGATCCACACCTAATCTACCTAAGAGAGACTGAGTACTTATTTTTCACGCTTGAAGTGTATAAGTAAACAGTTTGGACTGGATCACATAGTGTCAATGACATCATCTGCAATCATTCAAACACTTGTTCTGACTTACGTGGAGGATCCTCAGCTGAATGGAATTTTCTTTGACAAATTCTTAGCCTGTGTAGTCAATAATGCATTTGCCATTATTTGATTGCATTCACCATTGCTGCTTTATCAATGTACAACACCCATTCTCAGTGTATTGTGAAAGCACTGTATGCCCTCTCAAGCTGTCAGACTAGAAGCTGTCCAAAACAGGACAAAACGGTCATAATTTATAAAAAAAATTCAAAAATTCAAAGTAGATGTGTAACTTGTCTTGGTAAGTCACGTACTAAGTTTCTGTTAATTATGAGACATTGTGAAAAAAAACAAAACATCATGATGGGTTATCTCTCGAGACAGGTGAATGGAGAGAAGAGGTGTAAAACTTAAGACACCTCTGATATCGGTATTTGGACTTCATTTGTTTGGTGGCAATATTCGTCACCCTCAAACTTGTCCTGGTGTACAACTACAACCAATCTTGCCTGTCCTGGAGTTGAACTTGTAGCCTCACTTGGCAATGACTAGTCGTCAACAGCCTAAGCACATTACATGACGTATTCCTTGCTACAAAACCAACTTGGCTCCAAAGGAGAAGGCTGCTTACCTGAGCGCATGTTGTGATCACGTGACCATGACACTTCATCCAATCACATGCCACCTTGACAACAGGAAGTAGTTTTTCATTTTGTATAACCTCGAGCAGAGTGGCAAGGTGTTGTTGCTGAGCTGTGGCCCTAGGAACAGACACATGCAGAATTCTGGTGTTCTATTCCATTTTCAAGAATACTTGACTTATTTATTAGCTGTCAGGTATTTGGGTTGAACAAGCAGAACAGACTCCTGAAAAAACAGGTGGCTTCAGCAGCCAAACCTGCCCAACCTGATTCAATCACAAAACCTCATAACGGTCACAGGTTGTCACCTTCCCATGAGAAACTATCGGATGAAACACCAGAAGTATAAAGCTGCAGGAAGCATCACCATATGCTTATTGATAGATACCCAACATTTATCTCAAAAGTCAATTCACTGTTTTCACGTACTGGTACTTGGTTCACCTTCTGTGAGACTGTACTTGAACAGGGTGAACAACTTACACCTGCTGAACTAGACCTTTTAGCTTAAGTCACTGTAGTCATCTGGATTCAGATCATCAGTTTTGTGCCCATGCACACCGTCATCAATACATCACCGTCATCACAACATTACTGTCATCACAACATTACCGTCCTCACAACATCACCGTCATCATAACATCACCGTCATCACAACATTACCGTCATCACCGTCATCACAACATTCCTGTCCTCACAACATCACCGCCATCACAACATTACATCATCACCGTCACCACAACATTACCGTCATCACATTACCGTCATCACCGTCATCACAACATCACCGTCATCACAACATTACCGTCACCACCCTCATCACAACATCACCGTCATCACAACATTCCTGTCCTCACAACATCACCGCCATTCCTGTCCTCACAACATCACCGCCATCACAACATTACTGTCATCACGTCATAACAACATCACCGTCATCACAACATTCCTGTCCTCCTCACATCACCGCCATCACAACATTACCATCATCACCGCCATAACAACATTACTGTCATCACCGTCATCACAACATTACCGTCCTCACAACATCACCGTCATCACAACATCACCGTCATCACATCACCGTCATCACAACATTACCGTCCTCACAACTTACACCTGCTGAACTAGGCCTTTTAGCTTAAGTCACTGTACTAACTTGGTAAGGATTCAGATCATCAGTTTTGTGCCCATGCACACCGTCATCACAACATCACCGTCATCACAACATTACTGTCCTCACATCACCATCATCACAACATCACCGTCATCACAACATCACTGCCATCACAACATTACCGTCATCACAACATTACTGTCATCACAACATCACCGTCATCACAACATTGCCGTCATTACATCATCACCGTCATCACAACATTACCGTCATCACAACATTACCGTCATCACAACATCACCGTCATCACAACATTACCGTCATCACAACATCACCGTCATCACATTACCGTCATCACAACATTACCACAACATTACCATCATCACAACATCACCGTTATCACAACATTGCCGTCATCACAACATCGCCGTCATCACAATATCATCGTCCTCACAACATTGCCATCATCACAACATTACCATCATCACAACATCACCGCCTCACAACATCACCGTCCTCACAACATTACCGTCATCACAACATCACCGCCTCACAACATTACCGTCCTCACGCTGTTATTCCTTAGCTCACTGTCATGACAACATTACCATCATCATAACATTACCATCCTCACAACATCACCGTCCTCACAACATTACCATCATCACAACATCACCGCCTCACAACATCACCGTCCTCACAACACTACCGTCATCACAACATTACTGTCATCACAACATTACCGTCCTCACGCTGTTATTCCTTAGCTCACCGTCATCACAACATTGCCGTCATCACAACATCACAACATCACCATCATCACAACATCAATGTCATCACAACATTACCGTCATCATGCTGCTATTCCTTAGCACACCGTCATCACAACATCACCGTCCTCACGCTGCTATTCCTTAGCCCCCAGTCATCACAACATTACTGTCCTCACGCTGCTATTCCTTAGCACACCACCATCACAACATCACCGTCCTCACGCTGCTATTCCTTAGCACACAGTCATCACAACATCACCGTCCTCACGCTGCTATTCCTTAGCACACTGTCATCACAACATCACCGTCCTCACGCTGCTATTCCTTAGCACAGGAAACTCTAACAGTTTCTGCAGTAGACGTCCCTGCTGACAAACACTGTACTTACTTGTCTGTACTGTCCTCGTCTATCTCTGTGTCAGCATCACTGTCACTCTGACCGGGAGACAATTCTGTGGATAAAAACATTGCGTAATATTTACATTTATCCTTTTGATTGGTCTTTTTTTGCAGTTAATACTGACTTCTTTGTAAATGATGCGGTTCATGGGTGAAGGGACTCAACACATCTCAACAGTAACACGACACAGCTCTTGATGTAAGGCTCTCACCCACCAGCTAGGACTGAAAATGTGACCTCAGTCAGTGACCAATGATTAACTGATTCCTGACATCACATAAGATATGCTGTTCTTCATACTGTGACGACATTGCTATCTGTTGTCACTTCTACCTGCTCCCAAAGTTACTAAAGTTGTTGGTCTGGCGTATCGGCAGAGTTCTAGTTCCATTTATACTCTTGTTGTTGTGCTGTTGTTCACTCAGTGAAGGTACATCAAATATTATGGTACAATGGCTGGTGTGTATTCTTGTTGTTGTGCTGTTGTTCACTCAGCGAAGGTACATCAGTAATTATGGTACAATGGCTGGTGTATACTCTTATTGTTGTGCTGTTGTTCACTCAGCGAAGGTACATCAGTAATTATAGTACAATGGCTGGTGTGTATTCTTGTTGTTGTTCACTCCGCGAAGGTACATCAGTAATTACGGTACAATGGCTGGTGTGTATTCTTGTTGTTGTGCTGTTGTTCACTGAGCGAAGGTACATCAGCAATTATGGTACAATGGCTGGTGTGTACTCTTGTTGTTGTGCTGTTGTTCACTCAGCGAAGTTACATCGGTAATTATGGTACAATGGCTGGTGTGTATTCTTGTTGTTGTGCTGTTGTTCACTCAGCGAAGGTACATCAGCAATTATGGTACAATGGCTGGTGTGTACTCTTGTTGTTGTGCTGTTGTTCACTCAGTGAAGGTACATCGGTAATTATGGTACAATGGCTGGTGTGTATTCTATATGCTTGTGTTCAAGTAAGAAGTGTAGTAAGTGGATGTGAACTTGACATGAAATACCTTTATGAAGGCTTTATTATATCTTCTTTCTTCCCTTTTCATAAATGGTGAACTCTGGCTGAAAAAACCATCCCTGGTCACGTGCAATGTGTTGCCATAGGCAATGACACAATTTCTTGTGAAATGAGTAATTTTGGTTGGTTGGATGCGAGGTCACAAACTGACCTTCTGGTACAAATACGGAGCCTGGGAGGCTTCAACTTCGTCATTTTCAGAAACAGAGCAAAATTTTTAGTACCATCTTTTGACCACTCTGAGATGGCTCAACAACAGCTTAGTGCAGATAGTGACCATCCCACTGTCAGCTGAAGTACAGTGCATGTTACTGATACAGAAATATTGATACACAAAGCATAGGGCTAATTATAATATTCATGCTAAGTAGAGCATTACAACATCACCAGTTTCGATGGAATCCCTGTTGTACATTTCACTGTAGACCAAATCGGCAGCAATATATTATTATTATATTATATTTCAACTTTAACTTTTAACGCAGGATGGAGTTGGGAACCTACTTTATTTCTACACGCAGTACATTCCAGGCTCGTCACTGGTTGAGAGCGGTCACATACAGTGGAATGAAATGTTTACCTCACACTGCACCCGTGTGACCCCGCCAAACAAAGCTGTCGCAAATCACAATAATTCCACAGCAAGAAGAAACTAAGTGTCTGCAAGCTGTTAATACCAACGAAAACAAGCAAGTATTTTCGGAAAATAATTTGGTTTTATTGAAGGAAAAGGAGCAACTGTTTAAACGTGCAGCTAAAAGCACCGGTTTTGAAGATGTTTATCTGAATTGCAGATACCTTGACCTACCTCAGCATAGATTACTCTCTTAATTTATGACCGTGTAATAACATTAATGACAAGGTTTACCTGTCTTGAACACGCCCCAGACCAATCAAGAAATCTGACAGAAAATCTCCCTGCCAGCTTTGGATATTAACCCACAGAAGTTACAATTTACAACCACATCACGCTAGATATATTAACTTCAGCAAAGGAAACAAAACCACATCTTTTGTGACCTTCTTTGGCTCTCAAGTCCACCGCATCCGTTGCCTATTTTGTCTGGATGTAACATTACTAAAATGAACAGCTGATGCCATCCAAATTAAAACTAAACCCAAAAATAACCCTGTTACATTTATAAATCGCAGAAACTGAGCTTCTGGGCCGACAGTGAGAGTTGGCGTCATGCTGTGACCCGGTTTTCTGCAGTCTACAAGCCTACCACTTTACATATTTATTTTGTTTTTCTGACTCAGTATAATGTACACATTTGCTAAGAGTGGATCAATACCTTCAGCTATATACTACTGTGCTACACGTGAAAGTTAATCAGTTAAATTGCAGAAAATTTTAGGCTTAATTGCATTGTAATGCATTGCTTTGAAATTAAAGCAGTCTACACTGCAACGATCTAAAATGTGCTGAATATTGTTTTGTTTCATTGCAATATCATTAAAATGTTTGCTTTGCCATATTTACCAATATTTACCATATTTCTCTGAAATATACCCATATCTTGTCCTCTAATTTCTTGTCAAAAATTTAAACCATTTTTTTCCGAAATCAAGATCTTTGTGTTGCATTTTAGCCCAGCATTGCACATTACCGACAGCGTTAAAGCCTGCATCTCTTTTGATTTTAGGGCTGCTCATAGACATAAATTCGTTATCCACGCCCCAAAGAGTGTGATACTTAATTTTATCCTGTATCCTGGTGAATACCACACTCCTGCTTTGCGGTCATGTAGTATTTTCGCCAGGAAACATGATAAAATTCATTATCACACTCTTGGGGCATGGATAACTTATAACTCACCATATCAGTCTTGAGATCCTTCCATGATTAATTGTTCCATGTGTAGTACATGAAGTGGAGTTTACTAATGCATTATCAGCTAATGGACCATTCCTTAGGGGGTTTCCCTATGAGTGTAGCTATTTATAGACTGTCATTTGAGAGCGGACATGGCTGCTGACAAACTTCTCTAGACGCCACCTAGACTCCATGACACGGGTTACTGTGATTACTGAGCATGGGATGACACTATGGAGGTGTACTAATTGTTTCACAAGGACTGAACATTCCACCAATTTTGGTGAAATCCGTTTCTGTCCAGGTAATCGATGCCCTCAAACTCATTCTACTATACTGCCCAACCCAGTACCTGGTTTACTCTGCCTTACCTCCTCTTCACTATGAGAAGAGCTGACAGATAATAGAAGTTACTTGCCCATACTGTCACACCCAGAGCCTGGAAGATAATAGATGACCTCAGGGATTATTTATCTTCTGATTATTCACTCATCTGATTCGCATAGACTTTTGCTTGTTAAATGTTGGTTAATAAAATGTTCATCCATAACTGTTTTCATAATCTATGTTTTCTATGAGTTTCTATGTTTATTTCCTTTGATTATTACTGTCTCATTTTATTACAGCACTCAGGAACCCTACAGGTTATTAAAGTACCTACTAAACTCTAATGTCAGGTCTTCCTCTTGGATCTTATGTTTAGGAATTTATTAGAAAACTTCCTGAGAAAACAACTGTACCGGGGGTCGGGCACGACAATACACTTACCTGGGACTGTTGTACAGTTGTTGTTGTAAACTATAAATGCTGACATGTCAATGTCATACTATAAAAGTATGAGTTAAAAGGCTTTGTGCCAACATATATGTAACACATAAAGATGGTGATGACTTGTTCCCGTATTAATGTGCAAACAGCAGGACATCAGACATGGGCATAATTCTCCTACTGCCATTTTAACATTACTACAATGGTTTCCACAGTTTCTTGAATACATTATGTAAGTACACATGTGTATACAAATATCTGTTCTGAAATTATTGTAATATCCCGGGGCATACAGTGTAGCTATGAGAAAACAACGTCTGGATTCAAGGCCGTTCTGCATCCCAGAGGTAAAAATCCTCCTCAAAAGAAGATAATTTTCTACTTACCAGCATCAGTTGGCATCACAGTCTCTGTGTCTGTTTCTATAACGAAGCTGGCCAATTTCTGTTCAAGTTCAACTGAGTCTGTAGAGAGAACGCACACAGATGAGATCACCTGCTGAACACAAGTGTATTACTGCTATTTACAGATGTATTTGCACAGTGATGTTAAAATTATAAAAAGATTTCATAATTATTTCAATGATGAAATCAAATCTGTTTTCAAGCAAATCTAATTAACAGTTCCTACATAAAAAAGTACAAGAAGATATTTAGAAGTAGCAGTAAGTCTGAAATGTATACCTTGAATCATAGACTAGCTTTTCCACTACAACAAAAAACCAACTGCCGACTTACACGAGACCTCATTATTTTGAAATTAAGCTCCCACCTGTTCGTCTGTGGGTATTACAGACACGGGTTATCCCATCCCCAAGGGGAGGATTATTGTCGTTGTCAAGGGGTGCAGTCACATTTCTATGCCCCTGACCTAGTATGGCCGAGGAGGATGACGCAGTGAAAAGTTCCGAGGACAGGACAATGAGGCTCTGGTCAGATTCTTTGTTCCAGATGTTTACCCTCTTCAGCTGGTCATCAGTTCCCAGGGACCCATCGCTGACGGCTTCCACTGAGGAGCCAGAGTCCGTGTTGTTGCACAGGCTGTCTGTGGATGTTGACTGCATGCCATCTGCTCGACTGGCAAGAGGGTTACCGAACCCTCTCGGGTGAGAAATTCCATTGACACTTTCGGGTGCGTCAAGTTTGTTGAGGTTTTCCTCAAAGTCTGAATCAGAATCAGCCGCAAAGCAATCAATGAAGTCATCTGAGTCTTCAGACAACGACTGGCCATCATCACTGCCCTCTCCACCTGTAAATAAGCCATGGTCTGATCATACATGTGTATATTCTTTCACAGTGTCATCAGTTTCTTATACAGTGTCATCAGTTTCTTATACAGTGTCATCAGTGTCATCAGTTTCTTATACAGTGTCATCAGTTTCTTTCAGTGTCATCAGTTTTTTATACAGTGTCATCAGTTTTTTATACAGTTTTTTATACAGTGTCATCAGTTTTTTATACAGTGTCATCAGTTTCTTTCACAGTGTCATCAGTTTCTTTCACAGTGTCATCAGTTTCTTTCACAGTGTCATCAGTTTCTTATACAGTGTCATCAGTTTCTTATCAGTTTCTTATACAGTGTCATCAGTTTCTTATACAGTGTCATCAGTTTCTTTCACAGTGTCATCAGTTTCTTATACAGTGTCATCAGTTTCTTTCACAGTGTCATCAGTTTCTTATACAGTGTCATCAGTTTCTTTCACAGTGTCATCAGTTTCTTATACAGTGTCATCAGTTTCTTTCACAGTGTCATCAGTTTCTTATACAGTGTCATCAGTTTCTTTCACAGTGTCATCAGTTTCTTACACAGTGTCATCAGTTTCTTACACAGTGTCATCAGTTTCTTACACAGTGTCATCAGTTTCTTATACAGTGTCATTAGTTTCTTATACAAGTGTCATCAGTTTCTTATACAGTGTCATCAGTTTCTTGCACAGTGTCATCAGTTTCTTGCAGTGTCATCAGTTTCTTATACAGTGTCATCAGTTTCTTTCACAGTGTCATCAGTTTCTTATACAGTGTCATCAGTTTCTTATACAGTGTCATCAGTTTCTTACTCAGTGTCATCAGTTTCTTATACAGTGTCATCAGTTTCTTACACAGTGTCATCAGTTTCTTTCACGTCATCAGTTTCTTACACAGTGTCATCAGTTTCTTGCACAGTGTCATCAGTTTCTTTCACAGTGTCATCAGTTTCTTGCGCAGTTTTTCTTATACAGTGTTGTTACTTTTAAGCGTTTAGCTCTCCCTTTTATCTCCCAAAAAAGTCCCTTTTCTCCAGATGCGACAGTAAATACAAATGCTAGAAAGACTGAAAATGCTTTTTAAAAAATGTCTCATTATGTGTTGGCCCGTCTGTCTGAAAACCTGCTTTGGATGCAGTTCATGGGTAGGTGAGGAGCAAAAGGGTCCGAACCGCAATAAAAGCACTTCGTTTTCTGCTGTGACGCTGTAGTGCTTGTCTACTACCTAAGTGTTTTGTGCGCATACATACACCTAAAGGTGTGACGTACTCCAGGAAAGAATAAAGGAGAACGCAGGTTTGGACCCTTTTGTTTAACGTAGGAAAGAGTTTCACAAGCTCCCAATCATCCTCATTCAACACCATATTCAGGTACATTTTACTGTTACTATTTGAACAGTTTTGTGGGTGAAAGACAATCATCTTCCTTGACAAAAGAACCAGGGACAAATACAGATAAATTACGAAGACTCAATACATAAAGTACAGTATGTAACACAAATCCTTCCAACTTAGAAACTAATCCTGCATCCACAGATAAGTATGTGGATGATTTTCTAACTGGCAGAGAAGTATGTACATGGTGCTGGGATACAAATGCATCCTAAAACTGACTGACACGGAAAATGTAAAGAAATGTAAGAAAACAGAATGTGGTGAGGTACAGTGTACACAAACAATTCAAGATACAAGGCTCAATGCATCCTCAAACCACCTGAGACTGTAACATGACATAATATTACCTTCACTGAGATCAGAGTCATCCAGAGAACTGCTGCATGAATTCTCGCTACTTTCACTGTTCCTATGACGGCGTCTACGTAAGCTACGGAGTCGGCCCACTTTCTTCTTTTTCTGAAATCATGATGCGTTTGGTGAATAAAACCCTTTTGCGAAAAATTTATCAATTGTCCTGAAGAATATTAAGTATAACTGAAGACTATTTTCCCTGTAATATATTTGGTATAGCATGACAGCATTTTCCCTGAGGCAAATTTAGCATAATCACGGAGCATTTCCCCTCATGCACATTTGGCATAGTCTGGGAGCATTTCCCCTCATGCACATTTGGCATAGTCTGGGAGCATTTCCCCTCATGCACATTTGGCATAGTCTGGGAGCATTTCCCCTCATGCACATTTGGCATAGTCTGGGAGCATTTTCACTGAGGGATACTTAGCATAATTAATGAGTATTTTCCCCTCAAGCACATTTGGCATAGTTTGGGAGCATTTCCCCTCAAGCACATTTGGCATAGTCTGGGAGCATTTCCCCTCATGCACATTTGGCATAGTCACGGAGCATTTCCCCTCAAGCACATTTGGCATAGTCACGGAGCATTTTCACTGAGGGATATTTAGTATAATTAGGGAGCATTTCCCCTCAAGCACATTTGACATAGTATGGGAGCATTTTCACTGAGGGATATTTAGTATAATTAGGGAGCATTTCCCCTCAAGCACATTTGACATAGTCTGGGAGCATTTCCCCTCAAGCACATTTGGCATAGTCTGGGAGCATTTCTCCTCATGCACATCTGGCATAGTCTGGGAGCATTTCCCCTCAAGCACATTTGGCATAGTCTAGGAACATTTTCACTGAGGGATATTTAGCATAATAAGGGAGTATTTTCCCTCAAGCATATCTGGCATAGTCTGGGAGCATTTCTCCTCAAGCACATTTGGCATAGTCTGGGAGCATTTCCCCTCAAGCACATTTGGCATAGTATGGGAGCATTTCTCCTCATTCACATCTGGCATAGTCTGGGAGCATTTCTCCTCAAGCATATTTGGCATAGTCTGGGAGCATTTCCCCTCAAGCACATTTGGCATAGCAGTGTGGAGAGAGAAGAATCTGCAGTCCAAGAGTATGATGTTCCAGACGAACCAGTCATCAAGTGGGACCAGCCTGGCGTCAGCAGGGTACCCGGGGAAAAGTGGACAATGGAGAAGCATGAGGCCCGGCAAGTCACTGTGAACGGCACTGATGACAAGCGGCAGATCACCGCTCTTTAGGCAGTGAGTGGGGCAGGTGACTTCCTTCTGCCCCAGCAGATCTATGGGGGCAAGTCAGATTGCTGCCACTCCCATTTTACTTTTCCTGAGGGCTGGGATGTGACACATACCAAGTCACACTCGAGCACTGAAAAATCCATGTAAAGCTATGTTGACGAGGTGTTGCTTTCGTACATCCGCCAGACACGTAAAGCCATGACGCTTACTCTCTGACAGGTGTTGCTTTCGTACATCCGCCAGACACGTAAAGCCATGACGCTTACTCTCTGACAGAAATCGGTCGCAATTTTGGATGTTTTCAAGGCGCATCAGGGGAGTGATTTATTGGCAAAATTAAAGAGGAACAATGTTCTTGTTGTCTTTGTTCCTGCCTGTTGCACGGACAAACTGTAGCCCCTTGACCTGTCCGTTAATAAAGACTTCAAAGATGAACTGATGAGTGCTTTCCAGTCCCAGTACACCGAGGCAGTTCTGTCCCACTTTAGCTCCAGCAGGCAATGGACTCTAGTGGATACCCTGACTTCCATTATTAATCCCATTCACACCAAGTGGTTGGCGAAAGCTCACAGGGAAATCAGCAAAAGACGAGGGCTGATCAAGTCATGATTTGCTAAAGCTGGATTGTAAACTCTTTATAGGATTTCAGTTGTTTTTTTTTTTTTTTTAAATGTAGAAATGTTTCATATTCAATGTCTGTCATCGAAAAAAAAACCTGTGCTTATTTCACGAAAAAAAGTGCTATGACTGTACCAGATTGTATTTCTTTGTTTCAAAGTGTCTTAGTGCAGTAATCCTACTACCATTATATATTATATTTATAGTATTGGAACATTTTTACGCTGAGATTAATTTTCGCAGTAAACTGTTCACTGCAAAATCCATGAAAATTTGTTCCATGCAAAAATTAAGTACTTCACAGTATTTTATCAAGAATTACCGGTTAGTGGTAGTACACCACAGCTGTGTTTTGTGAGCAGACTGCAGAGTTACCTGGTTGTGTTTGGAGTCTGGGCCCTGATCCTGGCCCCCATTCTGAGGGCTCTCTCCCTGCCCTGCCTCTGTCCAGGACCTAGAGATACTGGAGCCCAGCTGAAACTCCTCTGTAACACAATACATCGAGAAATACAATGTATCAAGGTGAAGCATAATACATCATTAAAGCACAGCACATCACAGAGAGCACAATACATCACGGGATACAATGTATCATGTGAAGCAGCACAACATGGGAAACAATACATCAAGGGGAACACAATACATCATGGGATACAATGCATCAAGGGGAACACAATACATCATGGGATACAATACATCAGTACATCAGGGAAAAACACACATGATGGAAAGCGACACATGAGAAACACAATACATGATGGGAAACACAATACACATGTACCATGGGGGGTTTTCCACCAACCTGAAGATTGCCGTGGGGAATCCCACACCTATGCCTGTGTTCTCCCACAAGAATGCTGACTGCCATTGTATAAGTGCAATATTCTTAGTAATGCACAGAACACCAATCAAGTAAATAAATAAATTTATTATCCCATAAGCAAGTTTCTCTGCCAATGCTGCATATTGATTGGTTAATCAAACAGGTTGTAGGGATTCATACTACCATTTTGACAGTTGTCAAACGGGTAATATTAAATTCAAGATGCCAACTTTTTTTCGGTCTCGCTTCAGTGACACAAAAGATGTGTTACATGTGAGAAAAACAGCTTCAGCTAAGATATTTATAAAGTTTGATGTAATTAAATGCAATACTCTGTTTGTTTCATCCAGTTAACTATAAACTGAAAGCATTTTTATAACTTTCCTGACTTAAAAATTCGTCACCGATCTATCACTATGTTTTAATGTATGAAAAGGAAATAACTCTTACCGTGACATAGGCTTTTACTGAGAAACACAGGCTAATTTGAAAACAAAACATAATTGAAATTAACTGCATAGTGTACCAATACTCTTGTACAATCATCCCAACGAAACTCTCCATCAACAAAAAAAACCACAGCAGTCACGTCTGATTAAGAAATGATCTATTGTGTCACAACAACGTGGAAAAGTTTTGATGTGGAACGCAGTACCCGATGCGGCGGTCAGAATATTTCATCCACTTTAAACTCTCCAATATCTCTAACAGAATGTTGCATCCATTTCCTGCTCAATGTAAACACAAACTGTCATTCCCATCTATTTGAAACAACCGCCGAGTTCATCTCTGTCATGAACTCTTCTCCAATGCACCGACTCTCAGCTGACGCTGCCAAGTCTAAGTAGATTCCAGCTGTACTGGTGGCGTAAATATTTTAACAGTTGGCTTTGTTCATCAAATTTGTACCAAGATAAATTTTCTGATGTTTATTTTAAGTAGGGATATAGGATTATTTAATTTACTTATTTCAGTTTATTTAATTACTTATTTCACGTTTAGGGTAGGCAGACCCACCAGGCCTAACAAATGGTCATGGAACTAACAGGCTTGTGGGATAATAAATTCGTCATTAAGATTTTAACCAGGATGTATGAAATTCTATATCCCTGCTGAGTCTCGTAGATATTTTGCCAGCGGCTCAGGGTGTACGAGACTCATACACCCTGGTTAAAATCTTAATATCTAATAATACCATGGGAAACAGATGTCACCTAATGAAATGACTACTTGACTGATTGACTGATTAATGTGCACAAGAATTTTTGAGTTACAAGACAGGTATCAAGTTTATGTGTGACACCACGACAATGAGTTAAGCTACATGTCTGTCCACTAACCAGTCTTGTATTGCTCCTTGTACCCGTTGTGGGATGGGTAAACTGTGCTTCAGAGTAAATGAAAAGCCACAGTAAGCTAGCCCCATGTATACATATGTACTCTATCAACCACTGCATTAAAGGTATGTAGGAATATTTGTGATAATTTTAAGGTATGTAGGAATATTCGTGATAATTTTAAGGTATGTAGGAATACTTGTGATAATTTTAAGGTATGTAGGAATATTTATGATAATTTTACAGAAACACATTACCAAGCACTACATTTTTTTTTATTTGTAAAATACTGAGTACATTGATGACCCCACCGTTGTTAAAAGCACTCTTACCTGCATCAACCTGAGGCAGGTGTACAGGGTTTTCTGCCTCCTGCAGCGCCCTCTGGAGGCGACTTATCACATGGTTCAGGACATGAGATACCAGGGCAAGGAGGAAGGCGATGGAGGCTGCCACCTGGTGGGAGCCTGAAACACAGGGCTATATGATGACTGTTATCACAAAAGCACACATGCTTTGTTGTAGTCTGTTGTAATGATTAAACTAGAGAGGCATTACACAGAAGTAAAGGGCTGTATGTAAAAACATGTTTTCTTTTGCAAACCTGCTGCAGTTGGGGTTCATAGAAGCCTAGAACAAGAAGTACAAACAACAAGTTTCAACTTTTAAGTGAACTTTTCATTAAATTCAAGAATATTCATGTGAACAGAAAAGAAACATTCCCAATAAGTATGAGAGATTAAAATTACTCATGTATGCCTTCTAATCCAGCTGGCATTCAAGCTTACCTCTATGATAAGTCAAGAAAATACACTTTAGACACAAAAAAAGACAATATAAAAGCTGTTATTAACCATAACTAGCCAGCAACTTGATGGTTGTGGGTTTCCACAGGCTCTGCCCGGTTTCCTCCCACCATAGCGCAGGTTGCCATCATATAAGTGAAATATTCTTGAGTATGGCGTAAGACATCAATGAAATAAATAAATAAAATAAACATAACTAGTAAACGCAGGGGAGATAATTCCGACGTTATAGGCCTTGAACTAAGCTAGAGATGGTTATCTCCCCTGCTGCTGATTTTCAGAAACAAGCAAGGCGACACTCTCAACATGAAATCTTTGCTGTGGAACAAGAACAATCACATGGCTAGCATGAAAGTTAACAACGGAATCATGAATAGGATCAAACCAGGAACTAAACCGGAGCCATTTTCAGGGTTAATGCCAACGTCAACAATGTACCACAGGCATTAATCTCCGTGTTCTTCAGTTGTTTATTCTACCGTATAACCTATTCTGTGCATGCAAGCTGATGCTCACTCAAAACTATTATCTGACTAAATCTCCCTATACCATTTTTGCATTTCAAGTAGACATACCATTTTTCTGTTGGTAATAAATTGTGGCCATACACATGACAAGAATTCTGAAGACCAGGTTATCATCGAGGTATGTGGGTTTATGATCTGTCCCCTCTTCATTGTCACCTGACATCTCATAATACATGCAGAGGTCAAAGTCCTGGAGGGTTCGCTGACACTGCTCCTGCACCTCATAACCCCCACAGCTACAACAACAACAACAAGAAGGATGGAGGAGGGCCAAGGTATACATGAAGTATATACACAGAAATGAAAAGTAAACTCCTTAATTTTGCAGTATGTCACATTTATTTCATTAATTTGGAATAAAAGACAAATTGAGGCAAACCACCTCTAAAAATGTGTGACAAAATCACCCATATCACTTTAAAATATGTGTGTATATCAATACACTAATATCTACTGTGAAGGAATGTGTCACCATGGTGATATCACCTGTCAATGTTCTTGGATGTGTCTGCATTATAATACCTGCCCTCAAATGTGTCATTATCAGGATATTATCTGACAAAGTCCTTGGATGTGTCTCCATTATGATATTATCGGACAAAGTCCTTGGATGTGTCTGCATTATGATATTATCTGACAAAGTCCTTGGATGTGTCATCATTATGATATTATCTGACAAAGTCTTTGGATGTGTCTCTATTATGAAATTATCTCACGAAGTCCTTGGATGTGTCTCCATTATGAAATTATCTGACAAAATCCTTGGATGTGTCTGCATTATGATATTACCTGACAAAGTCCTTGGATGTGTCATCATTATGATATTATCTGACAAAGTCTTTGGATGTGTCTCTATTATGAAATTATCTCACGAAGTCCTTGGATGTGTCTCCATTATGAAATTATCTGACAAAATCCTTGGATGTGTCTGCATTATGATATTATCTGACAAAATGCTTGGATGTGTCATCATCATGATATTACCTGACAAAATCCTTGGATGTGTCTCCATTATGATATTATCTGACAAAGTCTTTGGATGTGTCATCATTATGATATTATCTGACAAAGTCTTTGGATGTGTCTGCATTATGATATTATCTGACAAAGTCTTTGGATGTGTCTGCATTATGATATTATCTGACGAAGTCCTTGGATGTGTCATCATTATGATATTATCTGACAAAGTCTTTGGATGTGTCTGCATTATGATATTACCTGTCAGTGTCCTTGAAGAAGATGCTGAGCAGATACACAAACCTCACAAGAAACCGCCTCACATCTCGTTGCCTAAAACACATCAGGGGACATAACTCAAAACACTCATGCCAAAAGAGCTCGGAATGCAAGTGCTTCATATTTAACAACAGCAATGCCTAACCACAATTTCCTGATACTAGTTATAAAAGCCTGCTTTCATACTTATAATCTTCTTCATATTTTCTGAGAGCAATGAATTAAAACAGCAAGGTTAAGTGCAAAACAATCTGTCTGTAGTTTAAATTCCTGTTTGAGCCTACCTTTGCTGTTGGGGAGGTAGATCTCTGGGTGTTGTTACTGTGAAGTCATGGAGACGTTTGGAGATCTTCTCAAACAGCCTGTCCAGGTTCCCTCCAGCTCCCTCAAATGACAGTTCTGACACAAGGCTGAGGACAGAGAGGCAAACTTGTGATGTCATGTAAACTGATACACGAACCAGACTGGACAAACTAGTACATGGACGGATAACTGGTGCAGTTTGGGAGAAAGTGGTAACCAGACTGGACAAACTGGTACATGGACTGACAACTTGGTGCAGTTTGGGAGACAGTGGTAACAAGACTGGACAAACTGGTACATGGACGGATAACTGGTGCAGCTTGGGAGAAAGTGGTAACCAGACTGGACAAACTGGTACATGGACTGACAACTTGGTGCAGTTTGGGAGAAAGTGGTAACCAGACTGGACAAACTGGTACATGGACGGATAACTGGTGCAGTTTGGGAGAAAGTGGTAACCAGACTGGACAAACTGGTACATGGACGGATAACTGGTGCAGTTTGGGAGAAAGTGGTAACCAGACTGGACAAACTGGTACATGGACGGATAACTGGTGCAGTTTGGGAGAAAGTGGTAACCAGACTGGACAAACTGGTACATGGACGGATAACTGGTGCAGTTTGGGAGAAAGTGGTAACAAGACTGGACAAACTGGTACATGAGTACATGAGTGAGTTACTGGTACAGGGTATATGAAATGAAAATTCTGGAGCATCGTCTCTGTCACTGGTACAGGGTATATGAAATGAAAATTCTGGAGCATCGTCACTGTCACTGGTACAGGGTATATGAAATGAAAATTCTAGAGCATGGTCTCTATCACTGGTACAGGGTATATGAAATGAAAATTCTGGAGCATCGTCTCTGTCACTGGTACAGGGTATATGAAATGAAAATTCTGGAGCATCGTCTCTGTCACTGGTACAGGGTATATGAAATGAAAATTCTAGAGCATGGTCTCTGTCACTGGTACAGGGTATATGAAATGAAAATTCTGGAGCATGGTCTCTGTCACTGGTACAGGGTATATGAAATGAAAATTCTGGAGCATGGTCTCTGTCACTGGTACAGGGTATATGAAATGAAAATTCTGGAGCATGGTCTCTGTCACTGGTACAGGGTATATGAAATGAAAATTCTGGAGCATGGTCTCTGTCACTGGTACAGGGTATATGAAATGAAAATTCTGGAGCATCGTCTCTGTCACTGGTACAGGGTATATGAAATGAAAATTCTGGAGCATGGTCTCTGTCACTGGTACAGGGTATATGAAATGAAAATTCTGGAGCATGGTCTCTGTCACTGGTACAGGGTATATGAAATGAAAATTCTGGAGCATGGTCTCTGTCACTGGTACAGGGTATATGAAATGAAAATTCTGGAGCATGGTCTCTATCACTGGTACACGGATGGAGCAGTATGAGTGTATGGAGTAGTAAACTATTAAATGGTACAAGGAACCAGTTCACATTGTCAGTATTAAGTGCATGGCATGTGTATTATAACCTTGTGCACAGTATATGACAATCAATTTGCAATAAAATGTAGGACTACCCACATTAGCCTTCCTACAAGCATTGCTTGCAGAACTGATCACCCACCAGCGGATGTAGTGGTAAGCAGCATCACAGCTGTAGTGACGTGATCCTGCCATAGTGCCCAGCTGATTGTGAGGCATTCCTGTAACATACAACACACAATGTGAATATGGTATGTGAAACTGGGAGGTAATATCATGGGAAATAACTCTAATAGACCACAGATTTGGAGACATAAATATACAGATGTACATCCTTCTTTGCTTCACCATTTTAAATGGAGATAGTGATATTAAGGGATGGAAGAATCAGCGCAGAGCCAGAGGCCCCTTCTCCTACCACAGTGCCAGATGAAGAACAAAGTACCTCCCAAATCTCTAACAGAAATCGGCAAGTGTTACTAGATTAAGGGACTGAGGGAGCACAGATGCTCATTCTTTAATAAGTCAAATCAAACACAATTTTTAAAAAATAACATTTTGTTGGGTTTGATTTTTTACCTCTGTCAGTTGGCAATCAGCAAAAGTGAATACGTTAAAAACAAAATCAAAATTCTTTTTGCCTGGTGTTAAAATAGTCAGCATTACAAGGAGAGACCTTCAACACATGACTGAAATACATGTGCTCAGAGGCAGAAAACTGAAGTGTTTCTCACCGAGATCGGGGAATAATGCAAGAGCTTGGTAGTAGTAACGTTCTGCTGTCACATAGCTTAGTCCCTCGTCATAGGTCTGCTGGTACCGGGCTGCAAGTAAAAATGGCACACACACATAATAATGTAAGATGGTCAGGAAAAAAGGTTTTCCTGCAGGTGGGTTGCTAATGTAGTTTTCCCATGTCAAGTATGGAGAGGAAGGGAAAGTAACTCTTTGTCCCAAAATGCCTGAAAATAATATGTTTGACTAATATCCTGATTGGAGATTGACTATACCTATTAAATGATTTACTCTTGAAATTAAAAAATAAATACCAAATTTAATCCCTGTCACAACAAAAATACATGTAGTTGGACAACAAACACAGCAACAATGGTAATACATTGAACCGGCAGAGTGGGGTGAGGTGACATGGGGGGAAGGGGTGAAAATCATTGCACATCCCAACGACTCACCAATATCTCCCAGGTAAACCAGACATCTGTGACAGGCCTTTGTGGCCCATTCCTTTATAGCCTTGTCACCCTCCTTCCTTCTGTGGGTCTGAAATCTGCTACCTGTTGACACACAATAACACACACACATTCTTCACTTGTGATTTTCAAGCATGTTTGGTTCCCAAAGCCTGTTCATTCCCAAAGTCTACTTCTTCTCCATGTTCTGTATTTAGTTATTTAGACTTTCAGCTTGTGCTGTGAGGCAATACAGCACGACAGATCTGAGATATGTTTCATTTATCCCAAATGAGCCTGTAGAAGAGATATGTATTGTTCCCAGGACTTAACTTTCTAGGTTTTCAAGCATTTATCAGTACCAAGTAGTAGTTTGTGCAAATTTTCACAAGGAAATTAATGGATTCTCTTTTGGTGGCTTATTTACTGATCCGTTTCAAACATAATGCAAGATGACATTTAACATTGAAAAATTAAGTAATTGCAAGTATTTATCCCTGAATATGCTTTTCTTTAAATACTGTCAAAGTCTCCTGAGAATGTGTAAGACACTGTCTTCTGATCGCTACAGCAGCAACCAACGATATAACACTTAGATACATGCTTCTATTTTTCCACTGCACGGGTTCCTGTATCAGGCTTTATAGGCTGAGCCTAGAAAAGTGGTCAATAGGAACATCAAAACATAAATTATAAAGAACAAGCAGCCATTAACCTGGTTTGGATGGTGGCAGGAGGTAAAAGTCCAAAATTCCATCAAAGTGCAGAGCGAATTCTTGTTGCAGTCTAAAGAGGAGATGATAGTAGTAGCCACTGGCAGCTGCCAAGTGTGTGCGGAACGCATTCTCCACTGAGCTGTTAGGACGAATGTGCTGACAAAGGAAATCACAAACCACTGAACAATAGAGAAAAAACCCTGATAACTTTAGACTACATAATGTAAATGTTTTGTTGGTCATAAATTGAATATCATATTTGAGGTATGTCATATATATATTGAATATACCAGGCCTGAGTACACATGAACACCAATAATTATAATGTTTAACCATTAGTTGCTGTGTATGTTCATCATGACAAGTTAAACATTACATTCTGAAGACAGCTAGCGCACAGACCTGTGTATGGCAAATCCACATGCAGAATGCCTCCAATGTGTTTTCTCTTTCTTCATTGTAGTTGCTAACAAATACGAAAGCAACTAAACCTTCATCTATCATAAAATCACATCTTTTTTTTTGCATCTGTTTGTTTAAACTTCCAACTTGTCTTGCTCAAACCTTAAATTACTGAATTGTCATATAAAGCTGAAGGCGGGAACTAGCCTCACCCGTCTATTGTGTTTGACCAGCTGGATGATGTCATAGAAAACTTTCCTCCACAGGACTTCTTCTGCTTTGCGGCCGTACAGAGCTGGGTCATAGAACATCAGCCGCTCACAATACTCCTTCAGTCTGAAAGATACACAAGACATGGTGACAAACAATACAGATAATACAGGAACTTTACTGATCATACTTAACATATATATATGTCCCTGGTTTCATCAAGCACACACAGCTATGCAAGCCCTTAACTACCATGAAAATGTATGTTGTAGAGATATGAAGTGCACTTAGCTACGGGCTACTTTGCACTAAGTACGCTTAATGAAACTGGCCACACTGTGTGCTTCTAAACTTTATCTACATTCATTAATAAAACAACAACATGTACGGATGATTTAATGACTCATGATGATCATACCTTGTTCTAAGCCCCACCGCATCTTGTCTGAAAACATCCCTGTATGCTTTCTTTTGCCGGGATATGTCATCAAGCCGCCGCACTGTCTCCACAGCCAGCCTGTTAATTCATTAAAGCAACAAAGTACAAAGTTTGAAGTGCTACTTCAATGAAAATACCTTGCATGCAAAACACTAAAAAAAAAACGTTTCACTTAAAGTTGCCTCTACTTCCAGCTTTTAGTCTGCAGCAGATTTCTGTGCATAAATGGCAACTTCCAATCTATGATTTACTATTTATTTTATTTGAGTGGAGTTTCACCCATTGCTCAAGAATATTTCACTGATTTGACAGCAGTCAGCATCACAGTGGTGGGAAATACTGCTTCTTTGCAGACCTTCAAAGTTCAAAACCTAGCATGCTAACAACTCAGTCATGAATTCCTATTCTGATCTATGAATAGCCATGCCAATGACATCAGCTAAGACGACAGCCTTCAAACCTTCCATCTAAATTCAAAGTGAATTTGCAATGGCACTGAACCAATAAAATGCTAATAGCCTCACCTAAAACTGTCAGATGTATACATTATAAGAACTCAAACCAGATCTCAGCAGCACATCACTCCTTCCACACACTTCTGCCACCATTTCCGGGAACTTCCTGGGATATGACGTCATTGTTTGAGAACTATTTTGTCAAATTTAAACCTTGAGCAACAGGTCATCCAAAATAATAAAATATTTCACCATATAATTCGGGACTCCGATCCTTTGGTTGATCAGGTACTGATAATGTAATATAAAAAATATGAAACTTGTCATTGTGGCATTTTCACAGCGTTATAAGGGATTGTAAAAATACCTAGTGTTTTTCGGCAGAGCAAATTGGAAGTTGAGTATTTCTGCTACTCAACTGCGGCTGTGAATCTTGAGTTCACTTGACAACAGATGTGGCGAACGACACTATGGACTGTGACATGGCTTTGAGAGCGGAAAAACTCTTTTCATGGCCTCAGAAAGACTTTGATTGTTTATTTGATAGCTTCAGAGCACCAGGTTTTCTTGTTTGATCAAAGTTTTATTTTAATGGCCATATAAACGTAAATGGGGTTATTTTTTGTAAAACTAATCAGCGGTATGCGATGCTAATGAATATTCAAAACATTCCTTGAGGGTCTTGAGGAATAAATCAAAATTCGATTAAGCAGATATTTGATGGCCTTTCATGGGAAAAGGGTATGTCCTATAGATATACTACTGGGAAAATGTGCTATTGTAACACTCATCTGTGCTGTCACAACCAAAGTTTTTGTGTGCTTAATCTTGTTTTCTTTATTTGTTTCCTTTTTTCAGACTTGGGTTTTCTGGCTACCTCCCACATTAGACAAATTTGGGCACAGAAACTAGAGACTTCATTGTGGAATTGTACCACAAATACTTGACCATACAAAGTCAAGCATCCTTTTATGCCATTGATAGGAGGTCAAGTAATAAATCCTAATACCTTAACGGTGTCCACTTTGATTTTCAGAAGTGTGTGACAGGTCTACTCTGAAGCTTCATACAAACATTCACCATAATCAAACAAAGATAAATGTACGTTGAGGTTGAGAATTTTGAATAAGACAACGGGAAGAGGTTATTTGGCGTTCACAGACAAAAGAGCTTGAAAGTTAACCCCAAGACATAACGCTCTGATCTCAAGGAAATCTCAAGCAACAACATTGTGTTGTTGTTGTAATGACGGACCTGTAGATTCGTTTGGCCTTATCGACGTCCGGTTTGCCATCGGCAAATCTGGGTGAAGTCTTGATCATCTTTTGTCGTACATAAGCATTAACAGACGCATTCTATCGTGTCGTCAAGATGACACTATACAGCTGAGACAGTCAACGCAATTGACCAACCCAGAGCTCGAGAGCATTTCAGACGACACGGCGGCCATATTTGTTGTCAGTGGAGCATGGCTGAGTCATGTGACCATATCAGGCAAGCCGAGAAACTTGAGAACAACGTGTCTGCTGAACAGGTAAATGTTTCAAAAGCACTCATTGCTCAAAACACATGGTATGCACTCAAATAAACAAACAAGCAAATGAATAAATACATAAATAAGTAAATGGGTACGAATGAATGGTATTGAATGAATGGGAAATAGCCAACGGTTTATAAAATAAGAAAAGTGAAATAAAAGTCAAAAGGGAAAGGCAAGAAGAATGGCTCTGATTATTTTCTTTAAAAAAATATTGCTTGCAAGAAGATGAAAACATTCCTTTGTATTATATTATAATTTTCAGGCTGAGTTACATAATTTATCTCTTTACGCCGTGCCTACTAGTTGTTATTTGATTGCACGGTGAGTTTATAACGCTTTGGGCTTACTTAAGGTTCCGGGTTATCCGGAGCTCGGGGTGAACTTTGAATTTAATGTATGCATGCAGTAAAGACGTGTACGGAAATTAAGTACCTCGGATGGCAAGCCTGTATATGCCTGTGTAACCAAGGCTATCTCTTCTAATTTTGAGGAAGCCTGGTCTTCTCTTTTTAGCCAGTTTAGGCCTACATGCAATTGTGACGGGTTCTCTTTTCGGACATGGTAAATCCGTCTAATGAATATAAATGTAAATGAGAAATGTAATTTTTGCCCTTAGCACTGCTGATAGCTGTCCTAAAAATTAGATGAAATATTTATTTATTTTTTTGATTGGTGTTTTCCTGTCTTCCTGTCCGGCCGTACGTGGGAAGGTCTGCCAGCAACCTGTGGATGGTCGTGGGTTTCCCCCGGGCTCTGCCCGGTTTCCTCCCACTATAATGTTGGCCGCCGTCGTATAAGTGAAATATTCTTGAGTACGGCGTAAAACACCAATCAAATAAATAAATAAATACTAGCTTGAAAAAAGTGGGATTCGAAACTGTAGGGATGATAATGTTTAGCTGGTAGACCTATATATATACTGAATTCCAGAAGAAATGCGAATGGGAGAAATCGTATAAACTGCAAATGAGTAAGAGTTGACTTTATTAAAACATATTTCTCTTACACAACAAGACAGTAACTCAATTAAAAGCTCATATCTTGTTGATTCTTCTGAATGAATGGAAATGGGAGAACTCATTTAATTTGGCTCAATAGCCACGCGTTTTGGGAATTGTTTTCCTGATGGAATAAAAATTAACGTCAATAACGAGTGTGACCCCCATTAGCGTCAACAACAGCAGCACGTCTTCTACCCATGCTATTGAAGAGACTTCGGATGAACCTCCGAGCAATGTTGCTGTAAGTGTCAACGAAGCTTTGTTGCAGTTGTTGCAAGGTAACTGGCTGCATGAGTTGATGGCGAATGCGGCGTTGAGTTTCATCCCAGAGATGCTCGATGGGATTTAAATCCGTACTTAAAGCTGGCCAATCCATCGTCTGGATGCCGTTGTTCAGTTGAAATGTCTGTGTCAATCTTGCGGTATGTGCCCTTACATAATCGTGCTGTAGAACAAAATTGCAGTTAGGTCGAGCGCGTCTGTGACGTGGAGTCAAACGTGCACCAACGTAAGGTCGACGGCAAGGCAACCCGCGTCGTTGAGTCGGCGACGTACAGTGTTGGTGCTGATGGGTCGGTTCGTTATTCCAACTGTGTTTTGAGCCGTAGTGGTTTCTTGCAGGAACCGATTACGACGATGGGAATTGACAATAAAGCGGTCCTGCCGGTTTGACGTCACCCGAGGTCGTCCGCTCCGAGCAAGGTCATTGACGGTGTTTGTCTGCTGGTAGCGGTCAAGCAGCCTGTATATGGTGGACTGATGAGCACCATAATGCATGACGACATGTGAGACGTTCCAACCTGCCTCAATATTACCGATGACTCTTTGACGTCCATCAGCACTCAGGCGTGGCATGGGCACTGTTGCATCAAAATGCGAATGCAACAGTTCTGCGATTTATGTTCCTTAAGAAGCATTTAAGAAGCATTTCTCAAACACTTCACGAGGAATATGAAAATTAAAATCAGTATAATTTGGTGCAGCCTAACCCCACGGTTGCTGCGATTGCGGAAGATACTCATATTTAAAACTGAAAAACACTCTCTGGAACATCCATTACATATCTATACACTTTTGATTTCCTACTTCTGATTTGACATTGGAAAAAGTCGCGTTTCTTTTGGAATTCAGCATATATTCAGACCCTTGTGCACGTGTACAGGCCCATGCAATGTAGTTGAATGAAAAGGGATGGGAACTTCAACACAGCACATTTGTGTTTGCAACAACAGTGTTGACATATAACGACAATACTGGTATATTTATTTATTTATTTATTTGATTGGTGTTTTACGCCGTACTCAAGAATATTTCACTTATACGACGGCGGCCAGCATTATGGTGGGAGGAAACCGGGCAGAGCCCGGGTGAAACCCACGACCATCCACAGGTTGCTGGCAGACCTTTCCAAGTACGGCCGGAGAAGAAGCCAGCATGAGCTGGGCTTGAACTCACGGCGACCGCATTGGTGGGAGGCTTCTGGTCATTGTGCTGCGATAGCGCTCTAACCGACCAATACTGGTATATCTTATATGTGTATGTATACATGTCCCTCATTTGCTTGTTATAAGATTCCCCGTAAACTATTTATTTATTTATGCCTATTTGATATATCTTTTACGCAGTAATCAAGAGTATTTCACTTTTACGACTTAAATAAACACACGATGTGCGTTTAATAAATCATTCCAATTCACTTGAGAGTAAGAGAGAAAGTAGATCTTATCTGATCCGACTGAGCGTTATGTGACCTTGTAAAAAGTTGAAAGCGCACCGCACTAAATTCGAACAGGTTGTAATCTGACCGCGGCAAGGGAAACTGAAAGCTGCTGTATATGCCTGATTCAAGGGACGTAACACCAGCTAAACTGGCAGATTTTCGTTTAAATGGATTGCTTCCCTTCCTCGTTTAATCCTTGCTTGATCCTTGTCGTTTCAGCTGATACAATACGGCCGTATTCACTTCTACAAGTCTTTGTTCGATAACCTACATACTGCCAAAGCCAAGACATCAGACCTGATATTCTGCAGATGTGCTTGGAGTGTCATCCTGATATACATTTACAGGTCATGTAACGTTTACACTTCAATTAAGTGAGTGCCTGGGGCTTAACGTCGTATTTAACAAACTACAACTAAGCGCCACGTATGTACTTCACTACAAGCTACATGTGTATGTCTCTAAACCGCTAGGATCCGCAAGGTGTGGGTTCAAAACAGGTCGGGGACAGGGAATTTGCAGATCTCTGCTCGCAATGCATGTTGGACTTCGGTGACAACAACTGATCGACGACACTCGTGTGAACGCATGCGCACAACCAATATGGTGTGCATATCTGTACATGTGGGAAAGCTTGCCTGCAGGTCCGTGTTTTTCTCCGCGGACACTGACCACTCCGGCCAGTTTTCTCCATGCACACATAAACGTGATCTCCTTCGCATAAGTTAAAAACTCTTGCATGACTATGGCGTTATACATCAGTCAAACAAATAAATATAAAATGGATGTTACTCGAAACCTCGCCAATAAATAAATTTTCAATTTAAAGACCTTGTCAGACACGAATGGGGATTGATCCTGAGTCTGAGAAGGTGGTCTGTCTACTCAGCCAGTGTTGTGTAGGCGAATCATATGACTGAACAAACTAACAGGTGGTTGATCTCATTAAATATATTATCCGCTTAGTATGATATTATTTTGTGTGTGTGTGTGTGTGTTTGATTGATTGATTGATTGATTGATTGATTGATTGATTGATTGATTTATTTATTTATTTATTCATATGATTGGTGTTTTACGCCGTACTCAAGAATATTTCACTTATACGAGGGCGGCTAGCATTATGATGGGAGGAAACCGGGCAGAGCCCGTGGGAAACCCAGGGCCATCCGGAGGTTGCTGGCAGACGTTTGTGTTTGAATGATTGATTGATTGGTTTATCGGTTCGCTGATTAGTTGATTGACGTAGCTTCTGCTGTATAGTCAAAACTTTTATTTTAGACATATGAGGGTATTGAATTTTGTATATTCGCCACAATATTGCTAAGTTACAAACTACAGCGCAGGTGGACAGAAGCTGTTATCCTTCATTCATGGTATAAGGACACAGACCTATATGTAATATTGAGGTAACGCCGGGCTCCAGAATGTTTGACTGTACCACGGAGGTCCAGTTTATCCGTGGAAAAATCCACCTCACCCTGTCTTTGTCGGTAGGGGGCATATGTCATAATGTATAGGCCTACAGGTGCTATATACATCTATAGTGGGGGGCCTCTCTGGCTCAGTCGGTTAGAGCGCTATCGCAGCACAATGACCCGAAGCCTTCCACCAATGCGGTCGCTGTGAGTTC